>JARVGS010000002.1:8298331-8315355 GCA_031762315.1 Hypsolebias antenori
AAATGTATGTTAACGCTGCGCCGCACACCCGTTCTTAAGTCCGAGTTGCTGTAAGTCGAGGGCGCCTTAAGTTGAGGGCTACCTGTACTGAACATTTCCAAATTTCTCTGATGCTTATATTTGAATAAATGAACAACAAACTTTGCACAACAGTTGGCTTTGTATTAAAAACATGTTATAGAATGTATAAAACAGCATCAAAGCAAAACGTGTTCAAGTATTAAGTAAGTACAGAATTATGCAATCATTTGCTGGATACGCAAATGTAATACAGTACTAATATAGCAAGCGCTGCATACAGATAGATCGTTACGGAAGTGCTTAACTGCCATTTAGCATATCGATGACACGTGCCTAATTATATGTCATGTTTCACTGGGCACTTTTAAGTGGGTATACTAAAAATCTTAAGCTTTTTTAGTGGGTATACTATGTCTACCCGCGTAGCACGTAGACTACACCACTGGTTCTGATCAAATCCAACAAGCGATGTTTGAGTCATGAGTCCGACTGAGTCCCGGTTCTGCTGCAGTGGTTCGGGAACCTGGTGACACTGAGCTGGTGGAACGAGGTCTGGCTGAACGAGGGCTTTGCTTCGTACGTGTCATACCTGGGAGCCGACCACGCCGAGCCGGACTGGAACGTGGTGCGTTCAGGTTCCTTCGTGTTCCATCATGCCGTAACGTCTTCTAAGTGACTTCCTGTCCGATTCAGAAAGACCTGATCGTCCTGGATGATGTGCACAAAGTGTTTGCCGTGGATGCTCTAACATCATCTCATCCTCTGACCTCTAAAGAAGACAGCATCGTCCTTCCAGAACAGATCATGGAGCAGTTTGATACCATCTCCTACAGCAAGGTCTGCAAGAACACTGAACTATTCCTTTTTAATGTTGGGATTTTTATCAAGGTGTGCTGTTTGTTCAAGCAGTCCAGTCAAATTCAATGTAAAGAAACTTTTTCTGCTTTAAAAACTAAATGCTGGTAACTTTTTTCCTCACATGAAACCTCAAATGTCTCATGACTTGACCAACGCCTCACCTGTCTGTCTCCTCAGGGAGCTGCAGTGCTCAGGATGCTGTCAGACTTCCTGTCAGAACCCGTCTTCAAACAGGGACTCAGTGTACGTGTAATTTCTTCGTCATGGATGGAAAATACACCCTCTTCACTTTGTGATGTATCTCTGAGTCTTGAATCGGTTTCAGACTGAAGGTTTTCCTTCTGCTTGCAGAGTTACCTCAGATATTTCTCCTACAGCAACACTGTCGGCATTAACCTGTGGAAACATCTGGAGAAGGTAGAATGAGTTTTTAAATCCAAACATGCTGGTAGAACATCACTTGATGTTCCTCCACAGTTGCTCGTCGGATCTGACCTCCTCACTCTGCGTGCAGATAAACGTCTTGTGTTTCCTGCTGGGAGACTCAGTTTTAGATGTTTTCCATCACGTTAACACGGTTTCTGCAGGCGGTGATGGACAACAACATGTCGCTCCCTCGTCAAGTTGACGCCATCATGAACCCCTGGGTGCTCCAGATGGGCTTCCCCGTGGTTACCATAGATACGAGCACAGGAAAGGTTTCCCAAAAGCACTTCCTGCTGGATCCAGAATCGAATGTGACGGTGCAGTCACCTTACAGGTACTTAAATCACTTTGCACAATTTAAAAACTTCAACTTCACATTGTTTGAAGTGTTTTGCCTTTTATTGTAATCAGAAAACAAAAATGTTCAGGCTGAAAAAGAGAAACATCTAGGCGAACCGAAGCTCAAGGAAAACTAAAAGTTAAATAATTTGAAGGAAATGTGCAAAAAGAAAACCTAGTCCTGTTTGGATCTCCAGCTCAGACTGCAGAACCATCAGTCTGAGTTTCAGCGTTTTCTCAGACAGTTGGACTTTCAATGACTGAACTGCTGTTTTCACATTTTTAACACTTTTTTAACTTTTTTAGAAGGTCAAGAAGTTCTTTGATCTGACTTCTAGTTTTCACACAGAGACTGATTATCTGAGGCTTGTTTTTTTACTCCGTGTTTCTGCCTAAAGCGCTGCTGTGTGCTGCCCCTCCCCTTTCTGCTCCCCCAAAAAACATGAATCACCATGGCAACCAGTGACTCAGCAGATTGTGGAGTTTCTACATAACCAGCATGCTTTCCTTCCTCCTATGTTTCCACCATGGCTGCCCCCATAGATCCTGTAGAATCATGCTCTCTGATAAGACTTTTAATGTTCAGGAGAATTCAGTCAGAGGGTCTGCAAGAAACAGGAAACGGTTTGAACCTAGAGTTTCAAAATAAAGTTCATAGTCTTTTAAAATAAGAGTCGTCGTAGCTTACCTTATTTTAAGATAAGTCCAAAATTCCTGTTGAGCTTCAGAAAAGAAGCTGCACTGGTATCATTCAATATTCCTGCTGAAAGTTTTGTGTTTTATTGAACATTTTCGGTTTTCTTTACTAATCCCCAACTTTTACTTGTTTTACTGTTAAAACCTGACATTAGGATGAGTCTCCATGTTTTGTGTGTCCCTCAGGTATGAGTGGAAGGTCCCTGTCCGCTGGATGAAGGACGGAGATGTCCACAACAACCTCTGGTGGCTGATGGAAAAAGAAGGTGTGCGGTTATGCTGATGATGCCCAGATTTTTTCTGTAGATGATAAAGTTCAGTTAAATTCTTTAGGATTTTGTTTTCAGCTGTGAACCTGGACATGAGGACTGGGGCTTCATGGGTTCTGGCCAACATCAACATTACCGGTTATTATCGGGTCAACTATGACCTAGGAAATTGGGAGCGGCTGTTTGCTCAACTCAGCTCCGACCATCAGGTAAATGATCCCAGCTCAATGCACCTGTGAATGTGAGGTAGTTCCTGCTGACTATATCATATGTATGTGAATGTTCCTGTAAAGTGCCCTGAGACAACTTTGTTTTGATTTGGCACTGTATACGATAAACAAACTGAATTTAATTTAATTTAATTGACTGATGAATGGTGGTTTGTGTTTGGACTCAGGTGATCCCAGTGATCAACAGAGCTCAGCTGGTAGACGATGCCTTCAACCTGGCCAGGTCCATTTGTTTAGCTGATTTTCTAGAAATCTTGAGCTTTAAAAATAAAATGTTGCTTAATGAAATGCTGTGACATCTCTCTGCAGAGCAAAGCTGGTCTCCACCACTCTGGCCCTCAGGACCACCTCGTACCTGTCCCAGGAGACCGAGTACATCCCCTGGCAGTCTGCGCTCAACAATCTGCAGTACTACGAGCTGATGTTGGACCGAACTGAGGTCTACCAGCCCATGCAGGTGCAGAGTTCTCAGAGTTTGACTGCTGAGGGACTTCGGGTGGTTTAAAGAGATGAATCCTGTCCTCATGTCTCTGTGGTTCCTCAGGACTACATCAGGAAGCTGGTGACGCCGCTCTTCCTTCACTTCAAGAATGTGACATCAAACTGGAGTCATGTTCCTGAGAAACACACAGAGCAGTAAGACCTCCCACAGATCTACAACCTTCATTCTGAAGACCAGATGTTCAGTTGCGAGTTTCACTTTTATGAAAATTTCCGCATATTCTGAAGTCGGGTTGCGGGGTCAGCAGCTTGAGAAGCAGGGCAGCTGACTCAGTACCCGAAAGTCCCAGGCTCGATCCCCAGTCATTGCACATCTCGTGGTGTATCTGAGCATGACACCCTATCTCCAATTGCTCCCCGGGCACTTTCAATAGCTGCCCACTGCTCCACCTGGGGGTGGATGGGTTAAATACAGAGTCAATTTCACCATTGTATGAGAACATATTTTGTACAATGATGACAACACATAACACATTATTGTTATTATTATTATTATTATTATTATTATTATTATTATTATTATTATTATTAATAATAAACCAAATTCTCACACCACTTGTACAGGGACAGAACAGCCTGTAGCAACGGGACACCCATCTCATCCTCACGGAGCACCCCTATAGTATACCTCGAGGAAAACAGTCAAAGACACATAAACTTTTGTTTAAGTTTGTTTATATGAGTAAAAATTGAGTGTTTGATTGACAGATCTGAGAGAGGAAGAGGAGGAAAACCTTTGTTTTGTAAAATATCTGAGCAAAAACTGCTGACCTGATCTATAAGAAAAACTGATTTAATAATTATGACTGCGAGATGGACAGCTTGATGTCCATGTGTCCACTGATATGTGTGTCTCCAGCAGATCATACCAGATGTGTCTCCTCCTGCAGGTACAACCAGGTGAACGCCCTCCTCACAGCCTGCAGGACCGGACTCACAGAGTGCCAGAACCTGAGCAGCACCTGGTTCAGACTCTGGATGGAAAATCCTCCACATAACCCGTGAGTTCATGTTTGGTAGATCTTCACCTTCAAATAGAAACAGAAGGGTCATAATTCATGGGTTTAAAGGTCAATGGTGAAAGTAATAAACAGATCATTACCAGTAAATGAGATTAAGGTTAAGAAATAAAGCTTTATTCCCTAAATCCACTCAGAACTGAAGTAAATGTTGGGATTATTACATTTATGTCACATGCTACCAGTTTTATGATCAAAATATTGAAACTTTTGCAGTTAAATACAAAAATAAAATAAAATAAATCGCCAACCATATATTTACCAAACGATTTTAACTTAAATCTTTAATTCATTCTTAGTTTTAGCATCCTATAACTCAAACATTTACAGCATTACCTGAAAATTATTTTCATTTCAGTAATTCCTTGATAATTTAATTATTACATATGTATTATGATGTTAATGTCCCACTGTTAACACCTTATGACCCTGACGTGTTAATAACTCTTTTGGTTCATGGACAGAAACATTTAAGTTGGTTTATGATTTCAACATTTGGTTAATTAAACTAAACAAAATAAAAATTTGACATGAATTGTAACGGCACATGTCCCTTCACAGCATCCATCCCAACCTGCGCTCAGCGGTGTACTGCAGCGCTGTGGCTGCAGGCGGTCAGATCGAGTGGGACTTCGGCTGGTCTCAGTTTAAAATGGCGTCTGTAGCCAGCGAGGCAAGTAAACTCCTGTCAGCTCTGGCCTGCAGCGACGACACGGAGCAGCTGAAGAGGTGCGTGTCGTCTTCATCCTTCACCTGAGCTCAGATTTCGCAGGGCTGAAGGCCCTAAAACCAACCAGGAATGCTGAGTCAGCATTCATGGTCTGATCGCTGAGTCAGCATTTATGGCCTGATCGCTGAGTCAGCATTTATGGCCAGATCGCTGAGTCAGCATTTATGGTCTGATTGCTGAGTCAGCATTCACGCTGTTCATTTACAGATTTGAATTTTTTTTAAGCAATCACTGTTTCTGCAGACTTTGTGCTATTTTAGCTGTTTATATATCAACAACATTTGGCTCATACAGCAGATGGCTGCTTCTTTCAGTTTTCATACATTTTTCTTTTAAAAATATCTAACTAAATTAGAATTCCCCTTAGAAATACGTTGAGATCTCTTCGATTTCTTCAAAAACAAGTTTTTAAATCTTCAGTTGCTAATTAGTTTGAACTCATTCTGCTACTTTTAGTTTAGCTACCACTCTATGACTTTTAGCAATTGTTTTTGCTAACTTTAGCTTGTATATCATTTGGCTACTTTAAACATTTAGCTACTTTTAGCTTTTGGCTACCATGTTGCTACTTCTAACTAACATTTAGTTACCTTTAGCTCTAAGTTAATGTTTTGTTACTTTTAGATAGCTTTTCTCCAGCTTTGCTTTAGCTTTAAGTTATCATTCTGCTACTTTTAACTTTAAGTTCCTGTGTTGATATTTTTAGCTTTTAGTTATAATTTTCCTATCTTTCATATTCCTATTTACCTATTTTTATCTTTTTATCAACCATTCTGCTACTTTTAGTTTTATTTTAAACAAATATTTAACCTTTAGCTAATAGCAAATATTTAGCTGCTTTTAGCTTGCTTTTAGTTATTGTTTTGCTACTTTTAGCTGCCATTTTGCTGACTGCAGCCTTGCTAACTTTAGTGTCTGCTCAGCTAAATGTCAGCTCCTTTTAGCTGCTGTTCTGACTCCTTCGTCTCCAGCCTACAGTTCGGCTGTTTGCAGTAGTCATGTTTTTATTTATTTTTTAGATGTAAAAATCAAGGGTCGGATGATTTTGTTTCTGTTTGTCAGATATTTAAAACCCAACAAGAAGTTTATCTACATATATAATTATTGAAAAACAAATGCATAAAAAAAAACTTTTCTTTAAAACTTTAGCTCAAGTTGTGAAAACTGAGCAGGTCATACAGAAACCTTATGATGCAAGCGGGCGACGATTTTGTGACATCACTTCCTGTCTCCTGTTTCTGCAGGTACCTGTCGCTCACGCTGAACTCGTCCATGATCCGTAAGCAGGACGCCACCTCCGTCATCACGGCTGTGGCTGCTAACAGGGCGGGACAGAGTCTGGCCTGGGACTTTGTCCGGGACCAGTGGGAGTACCTGTCCACAGAGTGAGGACCGCTCCACCTGAGGGGCTGCAGGGATTAAAAATTAAATCAAATCTACATATGACAGATGAAGTTTGGATCGTGTTAGCTGAACTCAGAGTTGATCAGAACTTTAAACCCAGATGTGATGTTTGTTTCTGATTGCTTCCTGTTTTACTTGACCTGGTTTCGCTTGACAGCTGCAGAAATTCAAGTTTTTAAATGGCAGCTAGTTTACTGCGAGCTGAGCTCACATACAAATCACTCTCCCTCCTCTCCCTCCTGAGGGTTGGGCCTTGTTTGTGTGTCCACAGGTTTGGTTTCTGAGGCGTTTCTGGTCCCAAAAATCTGTTCCCAGTCAGGACATGCTCAGCCTGATGTTGGAAAAACCCTTAAGACCCTTGAGAGGGAGGGCAGGGGGAGGGATCTGCATGTGAGTTTCTTCCAGGATTCATTCTGTCCTGGCCCACAGAGAACGTGTGCTGTACCTATTCGTTCTGTGAACAGGTGTTTCTGAGCTGGAGTTTGCTCATTTACATGACCCAGTCCAACCTGGTTCTGGAGTTCTGTCTCCTGTAACTCAACCCCGAACGTCTCCAATTAGGACTTTATAGAACCTTGTAGTCCAGAACCTCAGAACCTGCAGATTATTTGGTACCAAAAAACTTGATATCTGCTGCTGAGTGCTCTTATTTTGAAAAACTGCAATGAAAATTCAGAATAATCTTCTTTTGTTCCAGTTATGGCGTCGGCTCATTCTCCTTCGCCTCGTTGATCTCTGGGGTCACAGCGAGGTTCTCCACACCTGCAGAACTACAACAGGTACGTTATCACAGCTGTATTCTGAAGCTAAATCCAGATGTTTGACCCGTTTGTCCTCTGGCAGCTGCTGGACTTCGTGGAGGAGCACGAGGCTGCAGGGTTCGGTTCTGCGTCGCTGGCTGTGGATCAGGCCTTGGAGAGGACGGAGGCCAACACCAAGTGGGTGCAGCAGAACAAGCAGGAGGTTCTGGACTGGTTCCTCAGCCAGATATCAGAACGTCTGCTGGACTAACTGGGAGCTGAGAGTCGAGGTGGAACATTTATAAAGCAGAGCTGGAGAACGATGTCGGGATCAGACTGTTTGTGCAACGAGCCTTTATATTGGCCCGACTCATAAATCCACTCAGAACCAACGTTAAGTTTAAAAACATGATTCAACCTGAAACAAAAAATAAATCATTTAAAAATATTCTGCTAACTGGAAACTGCTGATCCTCTGCCGTGACAGTAATCACTAAAAGAAACTTTTAAATCGACTCAGTTCTGCTGATGCGGTCATAAAATCATAAAACTTGTTTTTAAATCCTTATCTGTCAACTTTAACTCCCTCACCCTTACTGTGCAGTCAGTGATTAAACAGCAAAGCTTCAGGATCGTTTTGTGATGGCAGGTAAGACACTGACTCCTCGTGGTCAGGCTGGAGATGACAGCAACAAACAGCTTCACCTTCAGTGAGATTCATCTGCTGGTTTTATGTTTTCATCTGTCATGAAGTCCTGCCGCCTGTTAATGTTTTTCTTTGTTTGTTTACATTTTTTAAACGCCTGCCCTGAAATGTCAGATAAATCTATGTTCATAATAACTGCTTTATTTTGTTTGTTTCACTTCAATATCTTCTTCTGTATTTTATTCCACTGTTAGGCTGATTGGTAACTCTAAATTGTCCCTAGGTGTGAGTGAGAGAGTGACTGTTTGTCTTGTTGTGTCCCTGTGATGGACTGGAGACCTGTCCAGGGCGTCCCCCGCCTCCAGTGACTGCTGGATGTGGGCACCAGTGACCTGAAAAGGAAGAATCAGATCAAGATGATGGATAGATGTCCTGAGATGGCTTCTGTTGACTTGGCGTTATATAAACTGAACTGAATTGATGAATGGATGGATGGATGGATGGATGGATGGATGGATGGATGGATGGATGGATGGATGGATGTGTGGATGGATGGAAGAACCTCATCCAGTTTGTTTTTGATCATGTCTGAACAAAAAACTTTGAAAAGACAAAAACAAACTCTTTGATGATGACACAGAAGAGAGATCTCACAAGGTTGAGTCAGGTCCTCTGGACGGATTCTTCTTTGTTGAAACATCTTGTATTTTATCCAAAAGACTTCCTCAGTCTGAGGAGCTGTGACAAACTCAGTTTTATAAATATCACCACCATCTCATAGTGGATCAACCAGTTTGCTGCATGCTGACAGTCAGAACTAGTTGTTCACATGTAGAAGGACCATCATCCTAACAAATGATGGTTGCCCTGAAGGACGCTTGCTATTCAGAGGGCTGAGTGTTACTGCATTTTAAGAGGGGGACAGTTTTTCACAAAGATGGCCTCCTTTACTCCTCTCTCAAACCATCATTCCTCTCTTATCAAGGATGTGAACATCTTCATCCCTGTCAGTGACCGCTGACCTGCAGATGAGTGTAGACCACAGAGTCCTGGCCTGATGATGTTGATCTTCTGTGCTGGGCCATCCTTTTGGCCAGTGGTTGCTTAGTTTCCCTGATGTAAGAGTGATCACCCTCTTGACACTGAACAGCATACACAATATTATTCTGTTTACTGATAAGACTCTGGTCCATATTTTGGAAAAAATACGTTTGAACGAAGAATCCATCCAGAGGACCTGACTGAACCTGGTTAGATTTATCTACCTGGATTGTTGAGCACGCATCAGTGTGTTAGACGAATGATTTTGGCTTCCTGAAGGTAAAACCATCAATAAACAAACAAACTGCGTTACAGAAGGAGCCGACAGTCATCATCAGTGCTGATCTTTTCTTTTTTTATTGAGTAAAAACACAGTTCAGACTCGGACCAGGTTACATTTACACACCAACACAGAGCCAAGAGGAAACAGCAGACATGCAGTCATTTACACAACCAGCATCCAACCAACATGTCAATAAATAAATAATAAAAACAAACAAATGTTTACCGGCGTTCCACTGACCTGTTCAATGACCTGAGATTTAAAATCATTAAAGTCACAAACGGAAGGAAAGATCATGAAACTGCACCTTTTCACATGTTTGAAAAAAAAAAAAAAACCGTTATCAGATAAATCTGTTTTAGCTGGTGCTGTATTCCAGACTGAAGCAAACACCAACGCTGATTTTACAATAAACATAAACAGGAAACAACATGACGATCTGATCCGATCAGACAGAGAAGTTGGACTCCGGTTTATTTTGTGACGAGCTTCAGCTCACAGAGAGGGTTTCAGGTCTCATGCAGGACACAGGAGGACACGCTGTTGGACATCAGGACACAGACAAACAGACTTTTTCACTGATGGAGCGACTGTTAGTTGGATGAGATGAAGCAGCGAAGTTAACGGGTTTGTTACGCTCCGAGGCAAAACGATTCAAAATGATCCTCTACATTTAAAACAATCATAAGTTAATCTTCAGGAATATCAGTGATCTGTTCTGGAGGGGAACGCTTAGTCGCCTTTACCAAAATAATCTCCATAAAACCAGCTGGAAGAAAGCCAGGACAGAATCTGTTTTATTCCCTTATGGACCAGCTTAAAGGTTTAATGAAGTACCCCTGGACTGAGTGTAGGGCCCGTTGTGACGTCACTAAGACCGTTTGTCCCACATGATGGACAGCAGGTAGCCGTCAGCTACATGCCTTTAGCACGGTGCTAGTACTCATAGTTAGGTTGATGATATTCTTCTGCAAAACCTACAGCGAGACTATCGTACCAGACGGAGTTCTGAGGTCTGGGAGTCACCAGGATGCTGCCCCCTCGAGCACATCAGGGACATGTGGAGAGTTCAGTATGTCCGTGGGACCAATCACATCAAAAGATAATCCACCTTTGGACAAGGAACAAAAAATGGATGACAATAGACAGAAAACTGGACGTCCACCCATCGTCCCTCTGTCCTGAAAGAACATTTTGTCCAATGATGATTTTGGATCGTCCTCTACCTTAAATTCATATTTATAACCAAAACAACCATTCCTTGAATGGATGCCGCCCAAACCTTTACAAAGATCTTAAAACAGCGCTCAGAGTAGATGTTAGGGATCACTCTCAGCTACGACCTCACCACATTTTAGCTCGACACACGTAAAAACGACTGAGCTGCAGCCATTTTTGTGTTTGTCAAGGTGGGATCAATCAGGTTCTGAGAGTTCCATTAAGATTAGTCCAGTGGTTGATGATATTTTGCTGACAGATTATACATACAAGGCCCACTGCGTGTCAAGTTTCTTTAAAAGGTGTCCATTGTTCCAGAAACAACCCAGAAATCATCTTCCTGCAACATGGCCGCTCACGTGGAGAGGTTGGAGACAAACCTGATCATTTGTTCCTCATGTCAGAGCACAGTCTATGTCATGGTGGTATAAGTTGTGTCGTTTAGCCTCATGGCACAAAATAAAACATTTTAGTAACTTTTTTTTTTGTTTTAATTTAGGGATCAGAACTTAAGAGGAGCCTCTTTCACAAACACATGAAGTTCTTTGTTAGAAGTGCTGGAAGACAAAGACCCTCATCATGCATGAAGCTGCTGCTGATGAAACAGAGGATGGATGATGTGGTTTAGACCTTCACTTACATCATCATCATCAGTGATGGTTAACACAAGATGTTCACATGGAGAATCGAGTGCTTGGCGTTCTACTGGAACAGATAACTTGTTCCTGAGCAGCGAGAAGTCAAAGAGGTTCTAACATGAAGTGAATGTGTTTTGGCCCCGCCCCCTCCAGACTCCACGGTGCCTCACTGGAGGATTTTCTGTCGCGTGTCAGGCAGCCTGAGGGCCACCAGGCCGCCGCAGACCAGAGCTGTGAAGGACAGCAGGATGGGGATGGCCTTGGTGATGCCCACAAAGCTGGCAAAGATGGAGCTGCCCAGGATGGCGGCCAGCTTACACAGAGCGTTCAGCACGCCGAACGCCGTCGCCCTGCAGCAGATACAACATTCAGACTCTGAGGCTTTTATTCTGAATTTCTTTGTCTAACCACATGCAGAATTTCAAGGATCAAATTTCAACATCACAAAAACGTGATTTTCAGATTGAACAAAACCCAAAAACACCAAAGAAGTTTAGTTGGTTTGGACAAATGAACCTGCAGAGACTTTTTGGACCGACTTTTATTTTGTCAGCGAGTCTACATTGACTTTTCATTTATTTTAGAATGAATAACATGTAAAAACAAGAAAAGGTGAAGTTTAGAACTGAAAATGGGTCACATATTGTCTGGATAAGAAAAAATGTAAATAATGTAAATGTATCTAATGTTTGTAAATAAATGAGGACTGGATGAAGATTTGGCACAGTGCTGTGGGTTCTGATAAATGTCAGTCTAACCCACGATGATGCAAACGCTGTGAAACTGACTGGATGTGTCACAGCAGGAGATCATAAAACCAGATCTGTCTCTGAGACGAGAACATTCAGTTTGGAAGGCTGGATGTTATCGCTCACGTGAGTCCAGGTGAGTCTTTACCTCTTAGAGGCAGGATAGAGCTCCACGGTCACCACCTCGATGCCGTTCCACGCAGCTGCGCTGACGCCGCAGAACAGGCACTGCAGAGCGATGATGGCCGACTGGCTGAAACTCAGGAACAGGAAGAAGCTGCAGCCGGCAGAAATGAGCATGGATCCACCTGAGGAGACCAAAAAGGCTCGTTGACGGAGCGGTAGAGAAAAGCCAACATGTCAACCTGCTGGTCCGTGCCTCACCTATGATCCGAACCCTGCCGACCTTCTCCACGAAGAGCGCCGAGATGATGTTACCTGGTAACACTGCCAGGCTGCCCATGAAGCTGACCAGGTAGATGAGCACGTCGTTGTCCTCCACCGTGTCCGGTCGGCCATGTTTGTTGTGCTCAAACGTTGTGTTCTCCATCCTGCAGTCGATGAACTTCTCCCCCCACAGGTCTACACACAGCAGGAGGTTAGGAGACCCAAAACGAGCTCAACTTTCCTGTTAATTACGCGTCTTCAGTCGGCCGTGACATTCAGACTCAACGTGTTTGCAGATGATGTGTTTATTTTTTTATTTGAGCTGAACAACCGTTCATCTTTCAGGTTCAAGACGATTGTCTTGTTTTACGGACAATAATCTGAAAAGTGTGGTGTGTTTGTTAGAAAAGGTGCGCCTGCTTGTGATCTAACCTCAGACGGCAGAGGAGGTTTTCAGAACCGGACCGAAACAGATCAGGTCTCCAGGATCTGTGCACCTTTGGACCCTGAGGTGGGTCAAAATAATCGCTGCTGACCCCGTCCCACCCTGGACTCCCCTCCTACCAGCGCCGGCGCTCCATCAGAATCGTGACGTTTGGTTTTTGTGTTTTTTTAATAATGTGAGCGTTGTTGCACCGAGTCACTGAGTCAAATCGCTTGTGTCGACTTGGATTAAAGAACTCCATCCTGACTGGATGAAGTCCACGTGACAGAGTGGACTGAACCATCGTGAATCCTGGTCCACGTTTGTGTCATTTGATTTATTTTCTAAAATGACATCATCTCCGGTGTAGAAACTAAGTTAACAAAGGTTTGATTAACCTGCAGCTTTGCTCCGACTCGGGGAGGTTTTAAAATCTGACTGGATTATTTCCCGCCGCTGGAAGACTAAAATATGGCGATAATGTTTTGTGTCTGCGACTGACTGTTGGCAAAATATCTCATCAAAGGACAGATTTTAATGAAACTCTCAGGAATCCATGGATGTGCGACTACGACCAATTCAAGATGGCTGCCACAGCTATTTGACCTTGTTAAACACAAATAATAACTCAGTTTTACAGATATTGAGCTAAAGTCTGGAGTGGTAGTAGTTGAGGGTCGTGCCCACCTCGTGCTCTGATCGCTCATGAAGTTTTATTTTAAGGTTTGATTAAATCGTCTCTGACTCGATCGCTTCTCAACATTTCATGATCCGAGTTTAAAGAATGTTTTATTAGTCTAATTGTGTTAAATTAAAACTGCAGGAGCCCACGCTTGGTTCTGGTTCTGTTTTCAGACGCGGACTGTCCTGAGACAAACGTTTTATCAATAAACCGACCTGTGGGTCTCAGTGGAGGACGTCCTCCTGTCCTCTGGATCAAACTTTGAAACACCTGGAGCTGGAGCTCCTCCCACTCTCCCCTCCAGGTGAACCCACCTGTGTTGTAGAAGATGGTGGAGCGGATGGTGCAGTTCTCAAACACAGTGTCCGTGGAACTGACGTCCTCAAAGAGACAGTCTTCGAACAGAGAGTCCTGGAACCTGACCGACTTCATCTTGATCCGGACGAACCTGCGAGGATGGGATGGGACACAGACCAGCAGACACACAGAGGGCCTTTCTCAGTGCCCAGCTCCGACCCGGGTTCCTGGGAACCTTCAGGAACACGAGGACAGACCGGATCACGGCTGACGAAGGAGTCTCAACTCGACGAGGAAGAACGACGAGTCCAAGCGGAGGTCTAGGTGAGCCGTCCTGTCTTTTCCTGACTCAGCACTTACTCGTTTACTCTTTAGACATTCTTCTGTAGCTATTTTAGACTAAACTATTTCATCATACTGTACTTTCAGCTAGTTAAACCATTCAGCTCGTTCAGAACGCTACGGCTTTAGCTTTAGTTTTTGGCAACTTTACCCTCTTTAAATGATTTACTCAACTTTTTTCTTCAAATCCTTGAAACAAAATGTTGTGCTCTTCGAAATTTAGCTTTTGGCTACTGTTCTGAATAATTTAACTTTCAGCATCTATTCAAATCATTTTAGATTTCAGCTAGTGTTTTGATTATTTTAGCTTTCGGCTGCTACTTTTTAGTTTTAACTTTTAGCAAAGACACATTGGATATTCCATAACATTTTTAAATTATTGGGCTTTTCAGAATAAAATGTATAATTTCTCAGTTTCAACGTTCGATATGTTCCTCAGAGAATAAAGAACTCGTTTCAGACATTTACAGCTCGTTGCGTTGTGCGTTTTTTGTGGTTACACGACGACGCGGCTGTTTCTGACTGAGAGTTGTGCGTCGCTGCTGGTTGAAGCAGAACGCTCGGAGCACTTCCTGAGGTTTGAGCTGACGATGTTCCCCAGAGAACCAGGGCGAAGACGCGAGCGCAGGTTGAGAAAGACCTCCAGTAAACGTGCACCAACTTCTATTGCTGCAGAATGGACAGAACCGGCCGTATGTGGGAACTCCCAGCATGCACTGCTTCGTATCTGAGAAGCATGTTGGGCTGAAAATGGTGGAAGGATCGTTTCCATGGCAACATGTTACATTCTACTCCGATCCAAGTGAAGGATGGAACCCGTTCTGCCCGTTTCATTCTGACAAGCCCATAGAAGCTGTGGAACGTTCTGCGTATGTTCTTGGACAGGGAGAACATGAACAGCTGTGGAACGTTCTGTGTATGTTCTCTTACAGGGAGAACATGAACAGCTGTGGAACGTTCTGCGTATGTTCTCGGACAGGGAGAACATGAACAGCTGTGGAACGTTCTGCGTAAGTTCTCCGACAGAGCGTGCAGCTCCCTGCTTCGATGAGAAGTTAGCAGAAGTTAACATTCTGCTGGAAAAAAGTGATGAGTCATGAATGTTTTAACGGAGGCAGAGAAACAGAACAGAAACAACAAAACGTTCATTTTTCCCAGAAGGTTCTTGGACGTTTCAGCTGGACTTGGAAAACCGGACCTCTACTCAGAACCAGCCAGATAAAACAAAAAGAAGCTTCGTGTTGTTAAACCACACACAGAGAGAAACAGCTGGTTTAACCCTCCTGCTGCCCTCGAGTCAAAATGAGCCATGTGGACATTTTGACTCGAGGACAGCAGCGGGGTCAAACACCAGATTTACAAAAACTGTTTTTGTCACATCAAGTTTGTAATTTAAACATATGCAGCATCAATAAACTCTGTTCAGTGGAGTGATTTGGACAGGCCTGTCCTCCAGCACCCATCAGCAGGTGCTGCAGCACCCTCAACACCCATACTTCCCCTCACCCTGTTCAGACCTGAGGGGTAACGGGTGAGACATTTTGCACTTTTAAAAACTCCAGCGCCTCTTTCAGGTGTGATTTGGGAACAGGGTTTGAAGAGACGGAGGTCTGTTGAGGGGGTTTTGGACTCACTGGTTCTGAGTCTGCTATCGCTCCAGCTGATTGTAAACATCCTGACGAAGAGCAAGGTTGATGCTGCTGTTCATTTTCCTCAGAAGATGCTAACTGAAACTCTCAGTGACTGAAACCAGGCTACAGGTGTGATTATTCACTGAGCTAACAGCTGAACCAGGACACTCAGCGGCTCCATCAGTTCAGTTTTTACACAAACCTTCAGAGCATTACTCCACCACAGACGGCTGCACAGCCTTCATCAGAGAAAAACATCTGAGTCACAGTCAAAAGGAGCATTTTGTTCAGTGTTGTGAACATTTGGAAGGAGAGGAGTGAATTGCTTTGTTTTGTTCCACATATGAACAAAGCATCAATTTGAATGGGTTAAATGTTTTCAAATGATAGTAAGACAAGCCGTACGTGGACGCGCCCCCCCCCCCCCACCCCCCGTCCTGAGGGGCTTGAATAGTGAATGTTTGTAGTTTTGGAGATGAGTGTTTTTCTGGACCAGACTTGGATGGAGAATGGGAGTAATAAACCTACAGTAAAGGTTTTTGGTGCGAGATATTCAGGTGGAGGAGTTACATTGTGGAGGAGAACAGGCACAGTGGTGGAGTCAGGGGGGTGGCTAATGGTGGCCTTGCCCCCCCCCCACCCCCAGATTAATCTTGAGCCACCCCAATCATTAGAGGAAATTCTAATTTTTTTAAGCAATATTAAAACCAGAAAGTACAGTTTCCTTGAATGATTGGGATGACTGGTTTACACACCAATGAAAATTAGAAGGTGAGGAAAAAAAGTTGGACCTTCCAAAATGGAACTTGATACCTCACTTATTTTCCAAGCTGCTCACAACATGCACAGATGAATGGAGGGGATATACTCCTCTTTGCTTCACGTCAATAGATAACTAAAAATACTGCGTCCCAGAGAATGACCTCCCAGCTCCTGCATGCTCCACGTCATGGATCTGCTGCCAACAGTGTCTTGCGAAGACCGTGCAGGTCATGGCTGAGGTTCTGTCAGACCTTATCTGGTTTTACTGAAACTAAAAGAAAAGCAGCAGGAGCTGATTCAGACATATTTATGTGCTGTTGGATGATCGGACAGCGTTTAGGCCTCAAAGGGCTAAACCGGTTCAACCCTTCACCGGCTCTAGACTCAGAATCGGAGCAGCTCCTCGTTATCACGACTCAGTGCTTCCAGGAAACGCCGGAGCTTAAGACCTGGCTTGTTCTGATTCGCTGCTTTCAGAGAAGATCCAGAGGAATCGAAGCAAACGCGTGAAGACCAAACTACGAGAGCAGGAGGTTTTCAGGCAGCTCTGAGTTTCACTCACTTGTCTCGGATGTACTCTCCCTCCTTGTGGACCTGGTTCTCCAGAGAGAAGTTGAAATGGAAGTTCTCCACTCGCTCTCGGTGGAACGTCTGAACAAACAGAGAACACAGTGAATCTGGGTAATTATTT
>JARVGS010000002.1:8404198-8416186 GCA_031762315.1 Hypsolebias antenori
ACTTCTGATGTCTGTCTCCTCAACAGGTAAGACACTTCTGATGTCTGTCTCCTCAACAGGTAAGACACTTCTGATGTTTGTCTCCTCAACAGGTAAGACGCTTCTGATGTTGTCTCTGGTTCCGGAGTGGCTGGACTTGAGGACTGAGACATGTTATGAACATGGTGGCGTTGACCGTTAGCTCCTCAGTCCTGTCGGACAGAAACTCTCCAAGCTGAAGTCGCTAAAGCAGCTACACATGCACAACAGGTAAGATATTGATTATTTATAACTTTACCACAGAAGTTCATGCGATCTGAACTCGTCCGTTAAACCGCGAGACGACTGCGAGTCAGTTTGACCATCAGCTGGATGAAGATGAAGAGTGAGACGCGTCACCTGCACGTGAGACAGAGTGCTTCTGTCCATCCAGTCGCGGGTCAGACGGTGGACGTGCTGCTTCCCGGACAGAGTCAGGTAGTCGTAGCGACCGTTGGGGACGTACGCTGTGATGGGGACAAAGATCCACCTGAGTTCAGTTTCATGAGCCTGCTTCTGAAGAAAAACACGTTTAATTAATAAAATGAATAAATAAAAACAATTCAACCATCAACTGACAGTTCTGATCAGTTTTTAATCGCCCAACGTCAGATTCTGACTTCGTGTGTGCCATTGTTTGTCTGTTAGCAAAATTTCCCCTGGCCAAGTTTGACACAAGCAGGAAACAGGAAGTGGATTAAGGCGAAGACCTGCTGACCCAGTGAGAGCGGCGCTCCTCTCAGAATCCTCCACAGCTCCGACCTGCCGCTCCTCACCGTCGCCCCGTTGGGTCCGGACACAGAACTGCAGCCGGCTCTGTCCTCGCCCACAAACTGATCCTGGGTCAGGTCTGAGCAGAGACACTTCAGCAGGTCCAGGAAGAGCGAGATCTGAGGACGAAGGTGCAGGTCTGTGTTCAAACACCTGACAACGATGATTTTATGTGACGTCGTTCCGACCCGTTTGGTCGTCCTCTTGGTTCTGAAACCACAAAGTGAATCTGAGAGAGAGAGAGGCAGGTACCTGGAGGGGTGGAGCTCCAGAGTCCAGACCCAGGTAGGTGCAGCCGTCCAGAGGAGGGCTGACGTGCGTCTGCAGCAGTTTCTCTGAAACGGTCCTGCAGAAGAAGACCGGACCCGAAACCTGCAGAACAAAACACACCAACGGTTCAGCTTCAGGGATTTTTTGATCGGTGCAGATTTGAGCCGTCGGTCGATCAAAAGGTGCTTTAACCAGCGGGACTTTCCCATCATGCATCACGGCTCGTTGGATCTGCTCCCTGGTTCCCCTGTAGACGATGTCTCGGACCCGACCCTGGAAACGTGAGCAGGACAACGTCACAGCAGCACGAGGACACACACACACACACACACACACACACACACACACACACACACACACACAGGACATGAGGGGGTGGCACCTGCGGGTCGGTCAGGTAGACTCCGTGATCGACTGCGAACGAGACGTCACCTGGTACCGCCAAAACCCGAACTCCTGAGAATCCGTCCCAGGACAGAACTGACAGACACAAAGAGATGTTGGCTGAGGAAACCAGACCAGTACCATCTGGATCAAAACACCAGAGAAAAGAACAGATGGACGCTCGGACTAAAAGTTACAAACTGGACTGTTTGGACTTCAGGGGCAGATTTCCAGGAGCTAGTCTGCGTCAGACCACCTCAGGTCAAAGGTCGATGAGTGATGTAATCATGTCGTCAGACCTGCAGGCCTCGTCTTGGACACTCGGGTGAAGAGAGGGACAGAGTCCACTGATACCACCTGGTGGATCCAATGGTGGGGAAGGTTTTCCAGGCACGTCCCGCTGGTAGGAGACCCTAGAGAAGACCCAGAAGTCGCTGGAGGGATTTTGTATCTTCTCTGGCCTGGAAACATCTCATGGTTCCTCAGAACGAGCTGGAAAATGTTGTTGGGGAGAGGGAGGTCTGGGTTTCTCTCCTGGACCTGTTCTCTCTCTGCAACCCAACTACGTATAAGCTACAGAAGATGGAGCTTTCCAGGAGGACAGAGGAGACAAGGACAGTCCTGTCCTGAGACTTTCAGATTCTGTGTATATACTGGAGATCAGGTCTCGACAGGTGTTTGGTGTCTATAGAGATAAGCCCCACCCCCTTCCTTTTGGTGGCCCACATGGTAAATGTTTGTAATAAAACAGTTCAAACCCCGTTCAGCTGCAGTTGTGGGAATCCCTTGGTCTGAATGAAATGTTTCACCCTAATCTCGATCAGAACACTGTGGTGTGAAAGGAGAACTCTGGTTCCGTTAGAACCGCTGGAACACTAACCAAAATCCGGAGGAATGCTGAGGATCATGTCGGTGCTGCAGACCCAAACTCCAGGAGGAGAACCGGGACAGATCTGAAAAACCCAACAGAGACCTGTGACCCAGCTGGCTCACAAACAAACCGCTGAGTCAGCGTTCACAAACAAACTGCTGAGTCAGCGTCCACAATAAAATGCTGAGTCAGCGTTCACAACAAACTGCTGAGTCAGCATTCACAAAATGCTGAGTCAACATTCACAACAAACCGCTGAGTCAGCATTCACAAACAAACCGCGGAGTCAGCGTTCACAATAAAATGCTGAGTCAACATTCATAGAACAAACTGCTGAGTCAGCACTCACATTTTCCCCCCCCGTTTATGGTCTCTTTCATTTACTGTATTTTTGCACTCGATATTTTGTAGACTGAGCTGTTTTAGCTGTTCTTGTCAAAACGTTCAGCTCGTTCAGCAGATGGTTGCTGTGACTTTATATGTCTGTAACTTTAATACTTTTAAAAACACTTAACTGACAAAAAAAAAATCCCCTTTAAATCTTCACTTTCTTTAAAAACTTTAAAATCGGCTTCAGCCTCTGCTTTTGACTCTTTAAGCTACTTTAATTTTTAAGATACAGTTTGTTCCATTTTAGTTATGCATTTGCTAGTATTATCTTTTAGCTACTGTTCTGCTATGTGTTAGCTTTTAGCTACTGTTTTGCTGTGTGTTAGCTTATAGCTACTGATTTGCTACATTAGCTTATATAGCTACTGTTCTGCTATGTTAGGTTATAGCTACTGTTCAGCTGTGTGTTAGCTTATAGCTACTGTTCTGCTTTTTGTTAGCTTATAGCTACTGTTCAGCTGTGTGTTAGCGTACAGCTACTGTTCTGCTGTGTGTTAGCGTACAGCTACTGTTCTGCTGTGTGTTAGCGTACAGCTACTGTTCTGCTATGTGTTAGCTTATAGCTACTGTTCTGCTATGTGTTAGCTTATAGCAACTGATTTGCTATGTGAGAGCTTTTAGCTACTGTTCTGCTGTCAACTTTTAGCTTCTGTTGTGCTCTTTAGCAAGCAGCACTTCCTCAGAGTCACTGTGGATTTCACAGAAACTGAACATTTGTCTCTTTACTTCATGTGACAGTTTAGTTTTGGTCTTCAGTCCAGACCTGGGTACTGAGCTGGTCCAGAAGCAGGTCCAGAACGCAGACGGGAGCCTGGACCTTCTGCTCGGACCTCTCTTCGGGCAGCCAGCAGAACGCTCGGCTGCAGGAGCTCCAGGGAAAATCTCGACCCTGAGGGAGGAATTACCATCGGTCATCTTCATCCAGAAAACCTGATAAAACATGCCGGACCGGGACAAGAACTCACCGTGTGGAGGATGAGGATGTGAGCTTCATCCAGGACGTCAGCTGTCACCACCTGGAAACAGAGGAGGAGATGAACCGACGAGCAGCAGCTCTGAGAAGTGAGTCATGTGACAGGAAGCTGCGACCCACTGTGTGTCCGGCTCGGCTGCTCAGGTGCTCAGCAGCCACCAGCAGGGCGTTCAGCGTGGCCCCCCCGCTGCCCAGGGGCTCCTGACGGTCCGGCACTGTCAACAGCAGCACCCCCCGAGGGAGAAGGCCTCGCTGCTGCCGCAACTCCAGCTCTGACACACACACACACACACACACACACACACACACACACACACACACACGGGTCAGAAGGTGAAGTCTGGAGGACCCACTGACCCCCAGATGAAGTGCATCACAGTAATCCAGCTGGTGGTGGTAACATGGATTATTGTCTCTAAGTCTTTTAGGGATGATGGGTTTAATCTGGGCTGTCTCAAATGAAAAAAAAACTTTAATGGACCTAATCTGGCTGTCTAGTTTAAGTTCAGGATCCAGTTCCACCTTTAAATTCCTGTGTCAGTTTGCTAAATAGATGTACACTGGAGATAAAACTCAAGTTGAACGCCATCCAGGCCTTCATGCCCTCAAGACACGCAAGAAGAGAAATGACTGCTTAAAGTATATTCTTATCATTTTTTTATAAGTTTAAACTCTGTGTAACAAAGGACTGAAATGTCTTCTGAGAACTAAGAGGGAGCAGATAAATAACAAAGGTGGAAACACCAGCACTGTTTTTATTGCATCTTTGTCACGAGCGCATCTCAAAGGATGATCGCCTTTAACTTTCTTTGTTTTATAAAATCTAAAGTCATCATTTGTTAACTTACAAAAGGTCCACACATTTTTAAAGCTTTTTATTGTTTTTCATTCCTACTTCATCAAAATTAATTTTGGAGTCCTGTAACTCTGCAGTGAAGGAAGTTTAAAAAATAATTTCCGGGTTTATTTTCGTCCTTCAGCGCCCCCCTCTGTCCATTCTGTGGAACTGCATGTTCAAAGATCGTGAATTGAACAGATGAGCCTCACCTCTTTGAAAAGCGTAGACGCTGTCTTTGTGTTGACACGTGAGAACCACCACCGTCCACGGAAACCCGCCGCGGTCCGACATCTGCCCTACGAGTCTAACCAGAAACTAGAAATAACTCCTACAGTCGCGCGCAGAGCCGTTTAACCGGTTTAACCCGCGATGCGACGGATCCACAGCTGGCTGGCCAACCGGAGGGTCAACCGAACATTAGGTGGACTAAAGTCGAATTAACGAACATGTCAGGATAAAACCGACTGCGATTAAAACTTTATCTGCTGCCTAAAGTTAGGAAATCAGACGTTCTCATCCGTGCACGCTTTGCCAACTTTATTAACGTTTGACCGCGCGGGCTTCCGTACTCCAAACGGAGATGTTTAATTTCGTTCATTGAACCTCCCGCTGGAGCGGATAACTTGCAGTGTAAGCAGTAACACATTTATAGCCAACTCAAGATCACTTTTAACTTGTGCTAAACAGAAATAACTATCTTACAGCATGTTTTGATCAAAAGTAAATCATCTTGTTTTAATTAAAAATCAGTTTTATCTTTTCATTTAAGTTTAATTTTTGTTTCTGGAAGATTATTGCTTGAAGTATGCTGGTGAAGATTCTCAAGATTATTGCTTGAAATTGTTTGTCAAACCAATCGGAGTAAAAAGGGGCAGAATAAATAAGATTTTTTTCTTCTTCTTCTGCCACCTTTCATTTTATATATTTTTGGTTTCTTTCATATATTTATGAAATGGTTCCCCCCCACCCCCATTTCCTTCTAGGTTGGTTTTTAATATGTAAAATGAAGAAACTATTTTAACCATAAACATTTTTCCACCAGATAAATCAGTTTCTGCAAACTAAAAGTTTCATCGAGAACCGATCCAGGACTTCACCGTTTAAAACAATTACATGAAAACAATTTTAGTTGAGCAAGAGTTCTATAAAACAAAAAGAATAAAGCACAGACCACTGAACTGTTCCTCTGTGGATTAAAAACAAATTTAATGAACTTTACAGAATGAATTCAATAGAAAATATTTACAGATGTACAAGAGAAGTTCACAGAAAAACGTTCAGTCGTCTTCATCCTCGTCAGCTGGCAGAGGTCTGGACCTGAAAGAGAGGACCGGTTACAAACCAGATCAACGAACACCGAACCAGAACCACCACAAACCGATTCACAGGGACATCATTTCTAAAATCAAGTCGAGTTTATTGTCATTCGCATCCCGTGGTACAACGTTAAGCTGATATTGAAGCCTTTTCGTTTTAAAAACCTCACGAGGAAAAGCTGTGTGGCTCCATCACACAGGTGGTGTCAGCTTAGTCATAACGGAGGTCCATGTTAAAAACATAATACCCCATATATATATATTATGAGATGTTTGTGCTGAACATTTGCTTTAATGTTAAAAACAGAAAGAATCGCTGAAATTGTTCTGTTACAAAGCTTTGCACTGTTTCAAAAGTAGGGTTAGAAATGTGATTTGCTAAGCAGCTAGTACTGGGCTGAATGGAAATACAATTTAATTCTGGGTGGACGAGTAAAACGAACTTTGCTGGAAAACTTGAAAGTTGTCTGTGCTGCCAAAAAAAAAAAAAAAAAGGCCTTAATTCAGAAAAGCGCACCCGATTCAAACCTGAAGCTTTTTACAGTGTCCCTAAACCCACTTGAGTTTTTTATTTTCACTCCACTTATGAAATTAAAGATATTACAAACACCTGGTCGGTCAAGAATCACAGCAGCCAGCGTCCTGAACTTTAAAACTAAACTCAGTTTCTCTGATGCTTTTAGCTTCGCAACAGAAATCTGACAAAGAGCTCAGAGACCTGCTGCACTTTACAAAAGGTCAACACAGCAAACATACTTCCTGCTGGCCTTCGACATTCCACTGCCCCCGGCCTCTTCATCGTCCTCAACCTCTTGGGGCTTCTGGTTCTCCTTCTCTGGTTTCCTGGGGGGCCCGCCAAAGAAGTCCCCGATGCCTTTCTGCCAGGTCGGGGTGGGACGGGGGCACACCGGGTTCCCACCGGCGTATTTGCCCTTCGCTGTGAATCAGAAAGTTCAGCTTCAGTCACATCATGCAGGGTCTGAATGTGGGGTTTGGGTCTGAGGTCAGACCAGGACTGACCTGGAGTGGACGAGCTGCTGCTGGACGATGAAGAGTTGGCCGAACTGGAACCCAGAGACTTCCTGGGCGCAGCAGCTGCAACGGCTGCAAAACACAAACAGACCCATTTCAAATGAAAACCTGAAAGGACGCGCAATTTCCTGCAGTCTGAGGGGAAACAATAACAGTTTGATGCATGACAAAAAGAAACCTGGAAGTTTTTCTTTTATATACTATATAAAGAAAAATAAATTATCAGCTTGCAAAAATTATAAAATGAAATAAATTTATAATAAATAAAAAAATATCTCATATTTGCTTAAATGCATGTTTGACAAGTATAGCGTACTTAAAATATATGCTTTTGTGTAATTCAACCCATTCTAAGTAATTTGAGCAACACCATGTTTTACCATAAAATAACCAATAAGCATAAAGAACGAAATAAAATTTGTAAGCCGACTTTATTTAACGATTTACAGGGTTCAAATTATAACATGTTTATGATAGTTTGAAGTTTAATTTCATCAGAAAAGAGAAAGAATAAAAAGACGTAACTTTTTAACCGGAATTTGGTGCCACCTCGGGGCAAAGACGCACTGCGGCACGCAGAACTGGCGCCAGTTTGACAAAAAGGTCTCACTACTTATCTAAGTCGTTTTCGTACTCATCAAAACGTAAAGTTAAAGCTTATTTCAGACGACAAGTGACTTTAAAGTGTTTTTATTCTTTTCAGAGGGCAGCAGGAGCTATAGGCTTGTGTTGGCGGGAGGAGATTTCTAGACGACCAGTCACGGATTTACGCATGAATACATTTACAGTATACACAAGGTGATAACTAAAATGTGCGAAATATTTAAAACTACGACAGGGGCCAAAGGAGAGGAAATACGGTGAATTTATCGGCTTAGTTGGGCTATTGCACTTAGCCCGCCAGACTAAACGAGAAACTAGCCAAACTCTACCATAAACCAACTTTTAAAAGCTCATTTCGACTCAAGTTACCTATTTTTTAACTTACCTTTTCTGTACGATGCGGGAACACTATCGGCTTTAGTTCTCACCATATTGGCAGCGATCCGTGCGTGTATTCACCACCAAATATACCGATCAAAGTGACCGTGCGAAACTTCCCGCCTCGGTTTAAAGCGAACAGCGGATGCGGCGGGAGATTTCTTCTTCTCTTGTTCAATTCTGACAGATTCAAACACGATGACACGCCTGACCCCTTGAGGTGAAAGCTGGAAAGAGTTGTTACATTAACAGCCAAGCTGTCCTTCGCTTTTACATTGAGACGATCTTCTCTTGCTCTCTTTGCTATATTTTCTCCGACGTTATCGATATCATCCGACTTAATATTTATTCTTCTTTCGCTTCATTTTCCGAGCAACATCCCACTCTTCAAATCTCCCGCCACCGCCTAGTTCGCTTTCTGATCCGTCACTTCCTTCTGTCGTCTCCCACTTTCTTCTTCTTCGCCTGTTTTTATTTTATTTTATTTTTATTCGCCTGTTTTTTATTTTATTTTTATTTTTAATGTTTCCCTGCGTTGACACACCTGATTTAAAAAAGTGGGTGATTAACCTAAAATTATCTTGATATAATATGTTAGTTTTGTTGTTGTTTTTTTCCCCTCACAGTTAAAGTTGAAATAGTTTGTCCCCTCTGGCTTACCGTAGTGGTGTTTGCGGCAGACAGGTCTGAGAAACATTTTAATGTTTTTTAAGAGTTGTTTTTCTTTTCAGTTTTGTACGACACTTCTTATAGTAAGGTTTTGAACGTTTAAAACTAGTTTAATTCGTTTGGAGCAGTCTTTTTGGCTCATTTGTGGCCGCTTGTTAAGTGTAAACCCGCGAATCGGCTGTTCGAGAAGTTTGCTAATCCCGCTGGTTTCTTCAACTTTATGCTCTAACTGTGTTTTAGAGAAATGTAAGCGAGTTTTTAGTGTTTGAAAGCTATTGGAGCTGGTTTTAATGCAACTGTTGAAGAGAGCTGAGTTAACAAATGTTATGAAACGTCTAAAACTGCCTCTGAAGGCAGAAACAAGATTTAAACTTAAATAATAATAAACATCTGAGGTGCTTGTTTTAACCTGCTACAGCCAATAATTATTGTCTGTCCAACAGATCTCACTTGTAAATGAGTCTTGGAGCCTCAGTGATTTATCTGTTTAAATAAAGGTTGAAAAAAATGCGTTTAAATGTTTACTAGCTAAAAATGTACTTAAAACTTTACTTAAAACGTGTATTTTTGTGCCAATAGTTCATATTTTCATACATCAAAAAGGATGGTGTTATCAAGATTAATACTATTTATTGCTGGACTTGGATCAGGGTTCTGTGATGGTTCTAGGTTTGGATTAAAGGGATCTCCTGTCCCCACCAGGACAACCTCACACTGTTGGACAACTTAGGACAAAATAGCAGCTGAAGATATTTAATACAGTATTTTGTCTCATATATTTTTATATCCATCCAGCTAAATCTTCTTTCTGCACTCAGGTGTGTTTGTTTTCGCCTCCAGCTGCTGCCATGGAGGAGGTGACACGCCTGGTTTCCACCGGAGACTGCGTGAAGATCTGGGATGCGGTTTCCTTGGCCCCTCTGGAGCAGTTCAACCCCCACAGCAGCAGTCACTCGGTGGCTCAGGCCTGCTGGAGCTCCAACAGTATCCTGACGGGCGGACGTTGTTGTTGAACAGTATTTTTGTTGCTGATCCCTGGAAAAAAATATAACTTTCAGAGCTGTAGAGCTTGTTGGCATCAAGCATCTCCTGTGCAGGAGCAGATCTGTCTCTGCATGCAGCTGGTTTCGTTCTGTCTGTCGGTGTTGACTGACTGCAGCTTCAGTTCTGTTGGAGTTTTTCAGCTTCGAGCACAGAAACTGAGAGAAACGTCAAAAATATGAAGACAAACCAGCAGGAGGTCTGACGAACGGTTGATCCCACTGACTGAAGCTTAGACCTGAAGTTTTGTTTAACCTGGACTGTTATTTATTGTGTGAACGCTGTCAGCATTTATTCCCTACTACGTACAATTTTTCATTTTTGTAATGTTCTTTGTAATCTTAACTACCTCTGCAGAGCTACCCAGGTTTATCAACCAGCTAAACTGGTTCATCCACTATGAGAAGGTGCTGCTTATAAGACAGTTTGTTGCAGCTCCTCAGAAGTTTTCTGGATAAAATACGAAACGTTTAAAAAAAAAGAATCGGTCCAGAGGACCTGACTCAACCTTGATGGATTCATCCACCTGGATTATTGATACTTCAGCTCTTTTAGCTGTCATAGAACGAGTGCCGTGACTCTTATAGTACCGGTACACCTTTTTTTAATATATTTAACTTTGTTTAAAATGAAACTTCCATAAAAATACATTAGATCTCTTGATTACCTTTTTTTTTATTTCAAATCTGCTTCAACAAGCTGGCTCTGTTTTCATCTTCTAATGCCGCTATTAGCATTTAGCTACTGTTCTAGCTTTAGGCTATTTGTTTGCTGTTTTGAGTAATGATATGAGTTTAATTTAAAAGGAAAGTTGAACCTTAGCAAAATTTTATTTCAGCACAAATGCCATTGAACTAAATAATCGTCAGAACTGATGGAAAAACTTTTTTTTAATGAAAACTTTTGTTATTTTCAGGTTTCATGACGAGAACAATTGGCACCTCTTCTACCTGACTCGCCTTGTTCTTGTCTAACGTTTTAGTTTATTTTATTCTGTGTGAATGTTAAATAGTTGTGATCTGTCAGAATCAAAAGTTTCCATCCTTGACCGGCCGGTTCAGACCAGTACCTGGTGAGCGCCAGCAGCTGCGGAGACAAACTGGTGGTTTCCAGTCTCAAGTCCAAGCCGGTCCCGGTGGGGGAACTGGGTGAAGGGGTGAGTACAGAACCGAGCCATTATCCTGCTTTAACAGCATTGTTCTCTGGTTATTCTCCAGAAATTATCTTATTTTTTTAATTATCACCTGCTGCAGAAAGACAAAAGGCAGTTGATTCTTTCTGGTGTGTGTTCAGGAAATGTCTCACGAACAAGTCTGATCATTTTTTTTTTTTTTTTTTAAGTAAACCTGATTTAAGATGTCGGCCAGAGCAGCTGATCATAAAAACACAAAACTCTCAGTAATTTATTCAGTTTTACAGCAACTGAGCCAAAGTTTGGTGTGGTAGTAGCTGAGAGTCGTCCCCAACAGGTACTGGGACGTTGTCTGAACTCGCTCGTTTTCAAGCGTTGAACAAAATGTCTCCATTTCTCAGTCTGAGAGGACCTTCGGTTAAATGTCTGGCGTCATGAAGCATGGCGGGAGATGTGCATTCCCTGGAGGAGTGGTAGACATTTTGTTGGAAGATGGAGCAGGAAATGAAACGTTTATAAAATCCTCCTCAGGTTCTGGTTAATCATCCTTGACGTCGTCCTTCTGTGTGTTCAGAAAAAGCAGACCCGTGTGTGTCTGAGCTCCTCGTCTCATTTCCTGGTCAGCGGGGGTCTGGATCACTGTGTCCACATCTGGGACCTGAAGACCATAAAGCTGCACCGCTCCCTCAAAGTAAGAGTCCTCCCACCTGAAACATCTGCTCAGAGGGTAAACGATAATCTGCATCTTGTCTCTGTAGGACCACAAAGAAGAGGTGACCTGTGTGTCCTTCAATGCCACCGGGAGCTGCGTGGCTTCAGGCTCCACCAGCGGGGACCTGGTCCTCCACAGTCTGACCACCAACCTGTCCAGCAGGGCGTTCGGTCATGGCAGCAACCAGGTGAGGCAGGCGCCGCGTCCTGCTCAGATCGACTCAAACTGACCGACAGCTCTCTGCAGCCAATGAGACGTCGCTTTTCCAGCTTACAGCAGCCAATCAGAGTCTGAGCTTAGACCCCGCCCCTCATTTGATTTAAACAGACACATTCTGGGTTTGTGACGGAAGAAGTTTCGTTTTGTCTTCAGAATAAAATCAGACTAAAAGTTTTTCCCTTTGGCTGTTGCCACGGTTACCAAGTCTCTTGAAGTTAGACGCCTGACCATCTGGTTAGAAAAATCTAGAAGTTTTAGGTCTCCTCCCCCCAACTTAGTTTTGCTCTGACACTAAGTATACAGGTAGTCCTCGACTTAAGGCGCCCTCGACTTACAGCAACTCGGACTTAAGAACGGGTGTGCTAACATAC
>JARVGS010000002.1:8422670-8438139 GCA_031762315.1 Hypsolebias antenori
TACTAGAGTACATTTTTGTCTGTTTATTTGTACTTTTACTTAAGTACAGTGTTTGAGTACTTTCTCCACCACTGACTGGAGCATGATGTCTTCAGCTGTTTTCTCCATCCACTTGAAACCAAACAAAAGAAGTGATGGAGGTGGAGGCTCATGTGAGGCTGAAGGCTCAGGTTTTATCTCTTGTTGGTTAAAAACCTGCAGGAAGACGAGTTGAGATCTGTTCAGAACCGAGCACATGAAGGAGAACTCAAGGACTGGACAGACCTTCACCAGGACCACTTCATAGTCACCAAAAACTCCTAAAGGTTCTGATTAGAACCCGTGAAGCTTCTGTTCTTTCACTTCGGCTGGAATTGATAAATGTTGCGTTTTTACCAAAAACTTTATCATCAGACAAATAAATAAATGAATAAATAACCCACAATAAATAATAACCAGTCAATCAGTCTGAAACTTTTTACAGACCTGAATTAATATTTACAATAAATAAAAGGAAAAACATTTACCATAAAAATTCATTTAAACAAATCTATAAAACGAAATGAGAGTAAAATAAAAATATTTAGGAACGTGTTATTTTTTATTAAAAACGGACCTCCTGGTCTGAGCCAGAACCACCGAACCGAGGCGGTTCTGGTTCTGCCGAGCCTCGTGGGTCTCAGGGAGACCTGAAGGAGGTCCGTGTCTGAGGAGGAGGAGGAGCACAGCTTCTCCTCCTCTCCGGCTCCTCAGTGTGTCCGGAGGTTCTGCAGCAGCCGGAGAGCAGAACCCGCCTCAGCAGCACGAACCGGACCTGCTCACCTGAGATGCCCGTCCTCCAGGTGTGACTTCCTCTTTGTGGAAAAGTTCGGTCGGTTCCGCTCATGGCCTTCCCCCGGGGCTTCCTCTTCCAGCCTTCTCTGGCTTTGCCCTTTGGTTCCGGACTCATCCTGGGACCCAGGACGGAGGAGTTCGGCCGCTCCGGTTCCGGTTCTGCCTTCGCTCCATACTCCGCCCCGGCGGCTTCTCACCTGCGGTTCGGTTCGGAGCCTCGGGCCAACGGAACCATCAGCTCCTATGTGGTGAGTGACCAGACCGGACCGGACCTGGGTTCTGGTTCTGGTTCTGGTTGGGTTTCTGTTCAGATGAAACGTTTCTGAGACCAGGAGGAATAAAAACACTTTTATTGAGTTTTATTTTGATGTGAAATGTTCTATTTTTACAAAAAAAAAAAAAAAAAAAACTTTTCTCATCCAGAAACTCATTTTACATTTTTTTATTCATTCGTTATATTTTTATTAATATAATTTAATTCTTCTGGAAACAAACATTTTAATGATATATTTAAATTTAATGGCTCATCCAGTACAAAAAAGAATAATTCAGTCCGTTGAATCCGTCCAGATGTTTCTCTGCAGCTGTTTTCTGGATTCACATTAATTGTTTGTGTTTGAACCTTTGAAAAGCCCAGAGAGGAGCTCAGAACCTGCGGGCCGAACCAGAACTTTCAGAGAAAATGACCCAGATGAAGACGGTTCTGCTGACGGAGGATTAATCTGATGCTTTTATTTTACAGAGTCCGAGCTACGATCCGTCCTCCAGCATCTCCGGGTCCTTGGACTACCACCCGTTTGGGCCCCTGGGGCCCTACGCATACGGGGACCCCACCTACAGGAAAAACGCCACCCGGGACGCCACGGCCACGCTGAAGGCCTGGCTGAGCGAGCACAGGAAGAACCCGTACCCCACCAAGGGGGAGAAGATCATGCTGGCCATCATCACCAAGATGACGCTGACGCAGGTGTCCACCTGGTTCGCCAATGCTCGGCGCCGGCTGAAGAAGGAGAACAAGATGACCTGGACCCCCCGGAACCGGAGCGAGGACGAGGAGGAGGAGGACAACCTGGACTTGGAGCGTCAGGAGGAAGACGAGGAGCTCGTCAAGCTGAACGATGAAGAGCTGGAGCTGAGGCGAGAGACGGGTGAGCGTCCGCGACGGGTCCGACCCAGTTCGGCTCCATCAGAACATTCAGGCGAGACGGGGCCCAAGCGCTCGTCTTAGTTTTCTGCTTGATGTTTGGACCGAAACACAAAACATGAAATCAGTTTGTCAGAAACGATCAAGCTGCTTTTATTCTTCGCTCTGTTTTGATTTGTATCTGGGCTCGTTTGCTTTTTGTCTCCAGATCTGTAAATTAAATGATTATAATGTATAATAATTAAAATTATGGTGAAGAGGCCGACTTGGGATCAGAGCGTCGTGGTTCGACTCCCAGCCATCCCCACATGACACCCAATCCCTTTAAGTGCTCCCCGGGCGCTCAGTGGCTGCCCACTGCTCCACCGGGATGTGATGGGTTAAATGCAGGGAACTAGTTTCATGTTGTGTGGGAACTTTTTTAATTTAAACAAACCTTTAAATGTGACTCATGAGCAGCTAAAGACTCTCATCAGATCCTTCGATGGTTCTGATTTTACGTTTGCTGTCCATTTGTTTGGTTCGGAGGGTGTTCGGTTCTGTTCTGACCCGGTTCTTTGCTTCCTTCCCTCTGCAGCCTCCTGTCAGTTGATGTTCCGGGATGACGTCGGTACCGACCACGGCCCCACAGATCTGGACTCTGGGGACCGGAGGCTGCCCTACGTCCCGGGGCCCGTCTCTGTATCTGGAGCGACTCCTCCCATGGGGTCCCTGGAGGAGACCCTCGGAGTCTCGGGGTCAGAGTTCACCTCGTTGTCGAGCTCGCCCTCTAAGGATCAGCTGGACTCCTGTGGCGCCGCCCAGGGGCCAAACCTGACCCCAAAACCCAAACTGTGGTCCCTGGCTGAGATCGCCACGTCTGCAGACAGAAGCACAGGAAGCAGTGACTCCTCACAGAGCAGGGGGCGGAGCTTGCTGTCCCATGGCCCCGCCCTGCCACGGCACCTGTACTACTCCTCCCCCTTCATGTCCGAATACTCGAGCTTCAGGCCCCTGGGGCCCCTGCACGGAGGCTCTCCTTTAAACGGATTACAGCAGAAGATACTGCAGCAGGCCGAGGCGGCAACCCGTGACTGTCGACCGCGGGGTCAGAACCACACGGAGCTGCAGAGAGGCCTGATGAAGGCGTAGACCGCCACCGGCTGGACCCACTGCTGGTGCTGGGTCCACTGGGTCCGCCAGAGGAACCTGCAGCTCCCAGACTCTTGTTCAGCAACAGTTTCACAGCATTTCTATGTTGATGGGATGTAATCTTTGACGTTTCATTAAAATCTAGTTTTCATAAAAAGGAAGTGTTTGTTGGCGCCGGTTCGTCCAATCACACGACACGCTGGCGGGAGGTTGGAGAAACATCTGAGTTTAACAAAAAAAATCTTCTCGGTCAAATCTTCATTATTTAGACTCCTGAAGGATTTTCTCCTGGCTGCCCAACGTGTTTTAGGGTCACTCAGAGAACAAAAAAAAAAAAAAGGATGTTTTATAATAAAAGTTTTAAAGTAAAATTTAATAGAATGAAGTCATAAAATGAGATTTCACGCTCAGTAACGTGCATCTACATCTGAACAGCATTTAAAGAACGTGTTCGTATTCCAGGAGTTCAGGCTGAGACGAACAATAATAATATGGACGTGAGCCGTCGTTTCATTTTCAGAAGATTTTCGAGGATTTAAAGATCAACGTTCAGGGTTTCTGTTGGCGCTGAGGGACGTTCTGCTGAAATAAACACAGAACACTTCGGACCGGGCCAAATACAAGTTTCTGTCAGTTTCCTCAGTGAAAGGCTCCTTTAATCCTCGGCTGCAGAGATTAAAAACCAGAACAAACCAGGTCAGGTTCAGGTTTTCTGCCTCTTCAGACTTTTTGTCCTCAACATTTTGGCTTGAATTAAAAAAGCTTTTTTTCCAGGTGATTAGACATTTTCTCCAGTTTTTATAAAGACTTTTTCTTCACACTTGAATTTCCAACCCTTTAACATTTAACTGCTCTCAGAAGAACAAAAACCTGAAGAGAAAGAGTTTTTATTTCCAAGTTTAGTCGAGACAGTTTGGAATAAAGTGGAAACACAATTTAAACGTGTTCAAACTAAACTCTTGGTGCTCCTGAAGCCCACTCTTTGTTTTTATCAATGGTTTTTAAGTGAACTTTTACTGGAAATCATATTTATGTAAACATCGGAGGAAAACCCAGAAGTTGAAGCCAGTCTGCGACCTAACTTTATTTTAATTTAAGTTTTTAAGCCCCGCCCCCACCATGTGAACAAACAGGACTTCACAAAAAATAGAAATAAAAACACATCACAGATCAGGTTTTTCACTCTTGTTGAGTTCTTATATATCTTCAGTTTTTCCCCCAATATTTATTTATTGAACATATATTGTTATTTCACATTAATAAGAAAGATCGTGTAACTCCATTGTTAGTGCACAGACTCTGGTTCCAAAAATACAACATGGCTGCTCCCTGCGAGGTTTACCTCCCAGCATCGAGGGTCAGCTGGTCTGTGAAGTAAACAGTTTTTATGTAAACAACAACAGGAAGCTTTCTTTCAATTGCTCTGAAGTTTGACCTTTATTTCTCCCTCAGCAGCCATCTTCCTTCACTCCTTCACAATAAGTTACCGTATTTTCCGCCATACACGTCGCACCGCACTATAAGTCACATCAGTCCAAATGTGTCTGATAAAGAGGAAAAAATCCATACATATGTCACTTTGACAACCCAGAAATGTGGGCCGGTGTTGTGCCAAAAATCGACTGGCTGCCAAATGGCTGCGGCGGGAGCATGCACGGGAGGACTTTAACAAGAATTTAACAAGATTAACACTTGAAAACAATATTTGTTTGCTCAAAATTATAGTAAAGGTGCGTTTCAGTTTAACTTTTGCTTAATGAATGCACTTTGACGGTCCAATCAGCTGCATTTCAAAAGCCGATTCACGGAAGCGGGAGCACACAGAGTGGCGACTCGCTGTGCATTTCTTCAGAATTTAACAAGATAAACACATAAAACTATTATTTTTTTGCTCAACATTATAGTAAAGATATGTCTCAGTTGAACTTTAACTTAGCAAATGCACTTTAATGGTCAAATTAGCTGCATATCGCTGGGGTGGTGCAGCGAAATTAAGCTGATTTGACTGTTGCTCCAGGTACGATTGGAGCTGGACGTAGGTGGCAGACTATGGCAAGCCGATTGTGTCATAAATAGCCTCGTTTACCTATTACATGACACAAAGGCATGCCATACCACTCGAGTGCCACAGCGGCGGAAAATGGTAGTGCTCAATACAGTACTGTATTTTCAATGTGAGAATGAATGAAAATGGTCATATCTCAACCAATATTTGGTTTATAAATATGGGGAAAATACACAAATAAGTCTCTTTGGTGTGTAAGTCGCAGGGCAACTTACGCAAAAAACAGCGGCTTAGAGGCCGACAAATACGGTATTTTAAGGTTGTTTCAGCTCCAAGTGTTAGTTTCTGTTAATGAACAATTGAATTTACTCAGACTGCCATTTTGTTTGTCCCAGTCACAGTCGGGGCTCAGTGGGGATAAAAACAGAAGGAAACTCTGAGAGAGCAACAACTTTGACATGACATGATTTAGTTCATATTTATTTAAATTATTTAAATAGATGGGTGAGGAAGTAATAACTTTAGCGAGGTCGTAAAAACGTTTGTGTCATGTCTCTGTATTTATCTGAGAATAAAGCAAAAGTGAATTTAAAAACACGTTAAATAATCAGTTCTTATGTCAAACGTTGTTTGTCCTTGTTGACCTTTGACCTCATCACGTGACTTTATGTCCAAAATTACTTTTTCCTTCCAGTTAAAACCTTTTTAAAGTGACAACAAAACATTTGTCTGTTTGATGTTTCCTGATTTAATCACAAACTTTCTTTATTTTATTCTCTTTTAATCTCTTTTAATCTCTTTAATCTCAAAACAAGTAAACAACAACATCTTCCTCAATCCTCTGAATGATCCTAAAACACCACTGTTTGACAGGAGGGGATAAATGTTTTGAAATAAATACTGCATTGCATTTTAATACTGTTATGTCAGTAAAGAGCAGATAAATAATATTCAGACCAATGGACATAAACTAAAAACATCTTTAGCAACATCAGCCTCATTTTCAGTCTGTCATGTTTGTATTGATAGTTTTAGTGAATTAAATTGATTTAATGTTCAATAAACACCTGAAATTTTAGCTGCAGCTCGGTGTCAACAAATCACCTATTTAAAATTATTATTATTACTATTTCTCAAAATGTACCACAAACTAAAGTGAGTGAAACTGCAGAAAGTAAAGTTTTGATATAAACTTTGATTGGTATTTGATTTTGACCTAAAAGCTTTAAGATTTAGTAAACATAAATAAGAGATGATAAACAACAGAGTTTACAGAGACGTTAAAATTCTGGGAGGAGGTTTGGGTTCAGAAAAAAAAAAAACACTTTATAAGACAAATCAGTACAAAAACATAAAAACACAAATGAAACCAAAAATATATTTAGCTACGACAGCTGCTCCTCTCTGGATTAGTAAGGTACATTTAAATCATAAAATAAGAAAATTATAAAATGTTTGTTTGAAACAGCTGTCAGTCCATCTGTTTTGTTTGTTTACATCTCAATACAAACAATAAATTTAAAAATAAATAAATAAACAAAACAGAAAAATTAAACAAAATTATCTGACCGAAAAACTGATTATTCTAACATTTATTTTTATAAAATAAACTAAATGCAAGAGAAAATAAAGAAAAACTTCACATTTTTCCAGGTAAAATGCAACAAAATTAAAAGTAAACATTTAAAAAAATTTATCTTAATTAAAATAAAACGTCTTAAACATCTTGTTTAATCCGCAGCTCACCTGGAGCAGATTTACCTGAGCTTTGAGGAAGTGTGAGCTATTAGCGCCCCCTGCTGACTAACATTAGAATCACAACTGTAATCTGCCCAGGTGTGCATTTGATTGATTTGATTTCTTTAAAAGCTTTATGTACAAAATCACATATATTCCCCAACTTTTTTATTTCTTGTATTATTTTTAATCCAAGAAATTCATTTGATTTAAGATTTTGTTTGCAGAAATACCTTTTCTCACAAACTGAAAAAACAACAACTTTCCCAGCACAATACACACTATAATTTAGAAATGTAAAAAACTAGTAGCAATGATTTAAATATACAGTAGATACAAAATAATAATATAAAAATGAAACGAGTTGATCACTGATTTTGTTTTTGTGTCTCCTGCTTCCTGTCAACTGACACTGAAAGTTCAGCCTTTTCACTCATTCAGCACTCTGCATTACTCTGCATTTTTACAGAAAATTACGTTTTTTCTGCTTTAATTTGTTTTTGTATCGTATCAATACTGATCATTTTTTGTCCTAGAAGCTCCTGAATAATCAGAATTGGTACATTCCAGTAATAAAAGCTTATTTAAAAACGGTCTGGTTTCATTCATAACTACGGTAAATAAATTTTATTTCCTATCCTGAGTTCAGATCCCTTCTGTTTAAAGCTGAGCGTTGAAGGACAGACTGCTGAAAGCACCAAATCTGAAATTAGTTTATTAAATACCTACCTACCTTTAAAAAAACAATAATAACAAAAACATTCAAAAAATGGCAATGGCAATTTCACATTTAATCTATTTCAGCTAACATAACTCAACCTCCCTATCAATAACTTTTTTTTTTAATCCAAGAATATAACATATTGGTATAACGTCGGTATTATTTACATCAGAATATATAGACAATTGAACAGAAAAAAAATAAGGAAATCACATTAAATTAAGATTTTAACAGCAATAATTAAGCTAAAACCAGGGGTTTATAACAACTTAAACTCTGATATGATAGAGAAACGTTCAAAAGCAGGGGTTGTGTAAAAATTTTTTTTTTAAAGATTTACCGAATAATAAAAACTCATTTTTAAAACGCTTTTACAATTGGAAGAGCTTTTGTAAAACGACATTTATGAATGTTATACCTTTATTTAAAAAGGTATTCTGATCTTTTGCTGAAGCTCCAGACTGCACTTTTTTAAAAATTAGTCCCGAACTCAGGAATGTGGGCCTTTAAAATCAATGTTTATTCTTCTTCCATCAAATTATCTGCCTTCTTGAATGGATTTAACACAAACATTCTGTAAACACCTTCAGAGAAACTGAAAATATCCGTGTGGAAAACGATGCAGTGAATATCCTGATTTAAACTTAATGAATCATAAAAGTTTTTAGACCTTTTCTGCGTGCTTGGGGACAAATATTACCTCAGTGTTGGATTTTTCTGTTCAAATTTTTTTTTATTGTGAATCGGATGTGGAGGAAAGCCCCGCCCACTCACTTCCGGTCCAAGATAAAAGTAAATACAGTACAGTACTGTATTATGAATCCGCTGTGATGCTGTAATCAATTCCCAGACTTCAAATGCACAAATTCGGTTGGTTTATTTACGTTTTTTTTATCAACTGTGATCCATTTAGGCTCGGTTTGCTGCCATGTTCACGTTGCGGATGTATTTTGTTTCTTAATCAGAAATATTAAGCAGCTATAATCGTCTGCAACTTAGTTAGCTTAGCTTAATTAGCTTGATGAAGATAGACTGGCGCACAACCTGAGACGTTCAGGCGTTAGCGCCCTTCAGATAAACAGTTTAATGACCACACAATTATTTTAAAAGTTGTTAGCCGTCAGGTTGCCATAGTTGTCTGCTGTTAGCTTAACTCTTAGCTGTTGACATTTAATTGCGAAGTAAAAACAAAAAGCAACAGAAGTCTCTTAAATCTGTTATGAGAAGTGGCAGTATCGTTAGTTCCAGCCCTTTTGGAGCACTCGTATAAACAGCAGAAGTAAAAGCAGGTTCTGGCTGTGCTGTCAGTTTGTAAGATGGAGCTCTTCCCAAACATCTGGACAGCTTTCACCACCTGGTTATAGCTCCTGTCAATATTGAACAAAGCTAGTTTCTGACATCCAACATCAGGCGTTTTAACAGTCGGTCAGTGAACTCATCAACACATGGGCGACCCCTGACACTTCTGTGTTCCCCTCTGACAGGTGACACTTGACAGGTGTTTCAATCCCCCTGTACATCCCATAGGATGAACATAACTTTGACTTGATGTGGAAATAAGTGATGCTTGCATGAATATAAAAGTAACAGTATTCCACACTGGGCTTGTGTTTCAGTGTTCCCTGTAGATGTTCAGCAGACGGTGCTGATCAGAGAAGATGCTTCTGATGAACAGAGACTTGGAGTGAACCAGCAGGACCCAGAACCCCTCCTTCTCATCAAGAAGGAAGAGGAGGAACTTGATGATGACGAAGAAGAGGAGACTGATGCCACTGTGTTTCACATTACTGTAGTTTCTATGAAGAGTGAGGATGATGAAGAGAAACGTCCATTCTCACAACTTCAGCACCAAAAGGAAGATGGATATCTTCCAGGCAGGAGCTCAGCTGAAATACAAGTAGATGGTGGTGGAGAGGACTGTGTAGGAGCAGAAACTACCAGGAGCCCAGAACTAAATCTTCATGAAGACAACTCTACCTCTTCAGAGACTGAAGTCAGTGAAGATAATGTGAACAGTCCTGACTCACGCAGAAAAATCAAAAATGGATTGAAATTGTTCAGTTGTGATGACTGTGGTAAAACATTCACAAGAAAAGGAGATCTGAACTCACACACGAGAGTCCACACGGGGGAGAAACCTTTTGAATGTGATTTTTGTGGACAAAGATTCACTCACAGATCAACTTTAAACAGACACATGAGAGTCCATACTGGGGAGAAACCCTTTGACTGTGATCTTTGTGGGCACAGATTTAACCTCAAGTCAGATTTAGACCGACACATGAGAGTCCACTCAGGACACAAACCGTTTGTGTGTGATTTTTGTGACCACAGTTTTAGCCTAAAGGCTAATTTAAACTCACACATGAGAATCCACACGGGACAGAAACCATTTGTCTGTGATATTTGTGGACACAGATTTAGCCACAAGTCTGATTTAAACCAACACATGAGAGTCCATACAGGACAAAAACCGTTTGTTTGTGATGTTTGTGAGCACAGATTTAACCACAAGTCAACTCTAAACTCACACATGAGAGTCCACACAGGACAGAAACCATTTGTGTGTGATGTCTGTCAACAAAGATTTAGCCTAAAGGCAAATTTAGATCGACACTTGGGGATCCACACTGGACAGAAGCTGTTTGTCTGCGACGTTTGTGAACACAGATTTAGTAGGAAGTCCACTTTAATCAGACACATGAGCGTGCACACAGGACAGAAACCATTTGTGTGTGACATCTGTGGACACAGATTTAGTATAAAGTCAAATTTAACTGCACACGTGATTACCCACACAGGACAGAAACCATTTGTTTGTGATGTCTGCGAGCACAGATTTAACCGGAAGTCATATTTAATCAAACACATGAAAGTCCACAAAGAAAATGAAGATGTTGTTTGTAGTGATTCTCAGAAGAACCAAGAGTCAACAGAGGAAGCAAAACAGGTCAGCTGCAATGATTAATAGGCTACTAAAGATACCTCTGTTGTAGTTTTTTTTTTTAATAATAAATGCATTTTATCATATGTTTATACTTTATTATAAACATTTATGTTAGTGCCAAGTTTCCTATTTCTAATGTTTATTTTTATAACAGGTTGAGTTGGGGTTAATTAATATGAGGCTTTAAAATGTATTGTGAATATTTGCTAAATGTTGATATGCTTAGTTGAGCTGTACATCATGTTTGTTTACGCTCTGGATAAAAGTTACAATAGTAAGTGTTTAGGAAAGTTTTATGCTTGAATACTTGAAAAAAGTAGAATCAGGTTTGAAGAATAACTGCTAGAAGCACACAAAAAAAAAAAGACTAAATACTAAGCATTCCGTGAAGGAATGAGTATCAACCACCACCTCTGGCAGAGTTTTAATTTAATTTAGATCTAAGGTAGAGAAATGACAGACTTACAGTCTTTTTGGTCAAACCTTGAGAACCTTATACACACTTGTAAGTTTAATGTGAGATGATGCATGAGCTCAAATATGTGTTGAGGATGATTCACAGCTAGTACCAGATAAAGTTTAATAAGTACAGGATCTTTAAAGTGGAGTTGTTTTTTTTTAAACTAAAACCACTTAGCTGTGGCAGCCATTTTAAATTAGATTGACATCAGAAGTTAATATAGATCTAAATACCGTTTTTAATTTCTGAGAGTTCTGAGATATTTTGCTAAAACTGACTACCTTTACTGTACTGTATTATGATTGAACCATTTTCACCAGTCCACCAGGGGGCGGTATGCACCAGTTTACGGATACTAATGCGCATCCTCGCAGGGAGGAAGACTGGCACCGTTTACGCATGCGCTTTGGTATCCTTAAAATATGTTTTCCCAGTCAAGCGTTTCTGTCTGCGGTGTTATTAAAAGGTATTTTCAGCAGATCCGGTTCGGAGCAGTAAACGGTGTCACTGGGCCAGGTCTGGTCCCGGTTCTTTGCTGCCGGTCTGCCGTTTTCATCTGCTCCCCTCCGGCTTCTTTCCCCGTTGACTTCCGGTCCGAGCGGCGGTTCTCCAGAAACGGACCGATGCCCAGGAAGGTCTGTCCATAGTCCAGTTGTTTTTGTCCAAGACTTGTCAGACTGATTGTGTTTTTACTGGACACGAAACCACATCACCTGTTATCTAAATCCTAAACTTTGTTTACACATTTTTTATTCACAAACACCAGAACAAACACGATTACTAACTATCCACAGAAAAACACTAGCAAACAAGTGAAATTCATCAAAAATAATTTTACAGTATTTACTGCCTGGGCTGTTCCTGAATGCCCCATCCTGTCCGTGCAAGTAACAATGCTAGCTATTAGTTAAATATGTTATGTACCGGTAGCTAATAGTAATGCTAGTTAAAAACTAAAGATAATATGCTATTAGAAAGCTAAAAATAGCAATGCTAGTTATAAGCTAAAGTTAATAATGCTATTAAAAATCTAAAAGTAACAATGCTATATACTGTATAAGCTAAAGGTAATGCTATTAAGCTAATAGTAGCAATGCTAGCCATAAGCTAAGGATAATAATGCTATAAAATAGCTAAAAGTAACAATTCTAGCTATTAGCCAAATATAATGTTATTTAGCTTATAGGAATGCTAGTTAAAAGCTAAAAATAACAATACTAGCTAAAAGTAGCAACCACTACCTTAAGCTAAATGCACTAGAAAGTGTTAAAAGCAGCAAAAAGCTACCTAAAATCTAAACACCACAAAAGGTTAGCTTTATGCTAAAAGTAGCAGAACAGTAGCAACAAAGGTTAGCACAAGAAGACAACTAGAACTAGCATGGAGGAAAAACATTTATTTTATCAAGAAACTGATAAAATATTTGTAAATAAAGTTAAATATTTTGACAAATGTAAAAGTTACAAAATGAAAAGTTGCAGCATCTCCTGAATGAGTAGAAAGTCTTGATGTATGAACTGCTGAAGCAACAGATTCTGAAGAAGTCGTTAAAACACCTGTTTGTTTGTTTGTTGTGTTTTGCTCTGCAGCAGTCTGATCCTGACACATTTTACTCAGAAACATCAGAAATATTTCAGTTAAACTTCATCTGGAACTCTGTTGTTGAACAGGTGAAGGGGCAGTCGTTGGTGGCGGCTTCAGGCGGAGCAGCTCAGACGCCCAGTTCTGGTCCAGTGACTCGGGATAAAGGTGGAGCAGTGACCATAACGGTGCACGCCAAGCCCGGTTCCAAGCTCAGCAGCATCACAGGTCATCTTCACACCCTGTGGACACCAGCCCTGTTGGACGGAACCTCACACTCTGTTCTGCTGCTCCTGCAGGTGTCTCTGCAGAGACGGTGGACGTGTCCATCGCGGCGCCGCCTGCAGACGGAGAGGCAAACGCTGAGCTCATCCGGTACCTGGCAGAAGTTCTGGACCTGAAGAAAAGTCACGTTTCACTTGATAAGGTTCCTGAATGTTTCTTAAAGCAGAGATGAGTTTGGAGCAGGCAGAACTGTGCAAAAGTTCTGAACAGACCACGTTAATGGTTACAGGAAGGTCTGACTGGACGGGCCGGATCAGAACTATTTGGTCCAAATAACTCAGTAACTGTTTGTGTGCCTTCTGTCTGTGCAAGATAAATTTCTTCCATTCGGATCAGTATCGTCTTTTTGTTTTGTCCTCTCCTTTAGGGCTCCAGATCCAGAGACAAACTTATCAGAGTGGACTCGTCTCTGAGTCCAGAGGAGGTTCTAAGGAGGCTCCGACAGGCTGCGGGCTGACCCAGGAGGACGCTGGACATTAGAGGATGACTCCAGGTTCTTGTTAAACTCAGATAACTTCACGGCCATCCCGGTCTTATAAACAAACACACACAGAACGACCGGAACTGGACACACGGGAACAGAAACTCATAAAAACAGAAGATCAGGCCTGTTCAACAAGTGGCCCCATGGCCTTTTTTTAATTAAATTTCTTTAGCCTGTGCAAAGTGTCGTATTGAGCTCGAAGAAGTCTGATGTGCAGGCAAACGTTGGTAACCGTGACAACAGAGAGGGTTGGGATGGGTAAACATGTAAAAGTGCACCTGTTCGTGTAACCTGTGCAAAAAGCTGCAGGATGGATAGACATTACGTCTGCTGAGCTCATGACAGACACAAAGACGTCTCTTTAAATCAAAAAGATGGAAAATAGATTTATAAATGAGACAAAACAACTGGACTGAATTTTTTTCCTCCTCCGTTTCAAACATCATCCAATGCTGAACGAACGAATTGCTTTGAAGAATAAAATGCTAAAAGAAACTAAACGAGCTGAGTCGTGCCCATTCTGTAAGTTCTCCAGAAGAATTTGAAGAACCTGAGGTAAAGTCCAGGAGCTCGGACATGAACCAAACAAAACCAACTTCTCTCGTGGTGGGACATTTAAAGTCTTAGATGGGTCAATGACACCGAGACTTCGGCGCTCGTGTGCCGCTCCTCCTGAAGCGGAGGGATTCAAACCATTGTGTCAGAGCTTCAAATGCCATCAGCAGCTCTTCACAGCTTCAAAATGTTCTGAAGAGTTTCATAAATGATTCTGTCTAAATGAACCTGAACCAACGGTTCACCCTGCGGTAGCTCGTTTCGTTTTCACAATACTGCGTGTGTGAGTCTACATATTAGAAGTTCTTTTAAACAAATTTCACTCTTTTTACTTCTGATGCAGCAGCTAGTCTAACAGTCATTGTTTTACTCATTTTAATATGGAATGATGACATATAATGAACAAAAATATCAGCCGATTAAAACGACCAGTGCTTTTCTGACCTTTTGCTGATCTGGGGTGGAAACTGTCAGTGCTTCAGTCGACCACCAGGTGTCGCTGTTGCCTATAGGTAAATCGCTTTGCTTTAAAAATAAATAAAATAGACGTCAGCCTATCATCCATCCTCCTCACTGAAATGTATTACTTGAAACAAGGCTTTGTATGAAGTGAAACCGCAGGTTCGGCCGTTCATTCACACAACATCTGCCTCATTCTCTGAAACGGACGGTTTCTGAATCCAGGTCTCGGAGGAGATTTTGGGGACGCCCCAGAGGTGTGAAATGCTCCGCAAGTGTGAAGTCACACATGCGCACTACAGACGGCTGTAGCCCAAAAGTTTTTCTGCACTAAAAACAGTTATAATAAATGGCAAAGAGCAGAGTGTTTTTGTGCTGCTCACCCTTTTTCAGCATGTAGGAGCAAAACCAATAAAATCCGGTTCCAAAGGGACGTTAGTGTATTCACCAGTTTGGACATAACTAACATACAGACATACAGACATGAATAGCTGAGCCCTGCATCAGGGTTGCCAGAAAAAATTTAAATGTCTTATTTACCCCACCTTTTCTGTGCACATGTTCACCAAATACAACACACCTTAGAATATCTTAACTCAGTACACGACAGTTTATGTCAAAATACTGTACTGTCATTTTAAAGCCACAGTAGGTCATAATTTCTTATCTGGCAACCCGACTGACATGGAAACTTTAGTGTTTTTATTTAAACCAGCTCATTTTTTGTTCATTACTGCCAATAATCATTGAAAAAAACACAAATGTTTCCAGCGGTTGTTCTCATGTAAACGAGGCCTTATAGTAGGTAGATCATTTGACTTGGTCATTTTAAAATGAGCTCGCATGCTGACAAAGTGTGAGCACCCTTGACTTAGGCCATCCAAGAGGCTCCACCTGCTCGTCACCACTGTTGAGGAACATTATTCTCAAATTTCCCCAATATTCAAAGTTAAAAATTTAAAGCCATGCATAAACTACAGAATACAGAAGCTCTGATTTGTTCATTAATAACCTTAAAAGACAAATGGACAAATGAATGTTTTTATAACTGTTAACCTGGTTAGTTGGAGTTGTGGGAGTGGTGGCGCAGAGGTTAAGAAGGTGAGCTTGTGATCGGAAGATCGCCGGTTCAAGCCCCGGTACCGAC
>JARVGS010000002.1:8442975-8460319 GCA_031762315.1 Hypsolebias antenori
GAGAGGCTCAGAAGCAGTTTCACAGACAGACAGAGCAGCAAAGCAAAGTGGAGAGGGAGGGGAAGCGTCCGACCTCGGCAGAAGCAAGTGGTGAAGTGACTCTAAACTGTCCCCAGGTGTGAGTGAGAGAGTGAATAGTTGTTTGTTTCTATGTGTCCCTGTGATGGACTGGAGACTTGTCCAAGTGTCCCTTGCCTCTCGCACAGCGACAGCTGGACATGGGCACCAGTGACTCCCCATGACCCAAAAAGGAAGAAGCAGGTAAAGCTGATGGATGGATGGATGGATGGATGGATGGATGGATGGATGGGAGCCTATGCTACTCTAAAACTATATTTTTCAGTAATAATTGTACTTTTTACAGATGTGTAAGCTGCCAATGCCAGAGACACTAATGCACCCTTATACCATCAGAGAGGCAGGCTTTTGAACGGCGCACTAAGAACAGGTGTGATGTACCCTCTTCTCTTTAGTATAAAGAACATGGCGTTCAGTTTCCAAAAAGATACTTAGATATGGATCCGTCCGACTGCAGAACAGAACGAGCGCTGGTCCAGAGAAGATGGCAACATTTCTGGATGGTCTTAACATGTGGCTTCTTCTTTGCCTGATAGAGCTTTAATCAGCTTTAGTAGATGGCACAACCAACTGTGTTCACAGAAAACCATTTGTTGCAGTGCTCCTGAGCTCATGCAAGGATGTCCAGAGCAGAATCAGACGGTCCGTTTTTAATGCAGTGAGGGCCCAGCGATTAAAGCTGCTCCTCCAGCTGTTTCCGATTCGCACCACTTATTGTTTACAGCTGTTTGTTGTCCCCGCCCCAACTCTTTTGAGATTTGGTGCTAAAAATCAAAATGACCTTTTAATCCAAAAGGATACAATTTCTTAACTTCAACGTTTGACACATTTACTCTGTTCTATTGTGACTAAAATATGAATTTATGGTATTTGTTTTATTGCATTTTGCACAAAGAACTTCTTTTTAGAATTTGAGTTATATATAGTTTAAATGTTTTGCAAAATAAATAAATAATAATAATTACATTTCCAACAGCATAACATTTAAAAATATGTATAAGTCTTGACACTGCAAAACTCAACTCATTTATCTGCACTGAACCCCAGGTGATGTGCATAATCATTAGTTTCACTCATGAAATCTGATCACCAGAAAGCAGTCGGTACATTAAGTGGGAGCAGGATGGAACAAACAAGCAGACGCTCAAGTTGAGAGCCGTGGAGAAGCTATTTAATATCTGACATTCCCCAGGTTCCCTCCTTCGGTGTTTTCTCAGTGGCTTGATTCTCCGTTATGTAAGAGGTCAGGTGTACAAAGAGAAACAAGAGCAGGTTTGCTTGTGCACATACTTCTGCCTGCAGGATCGGTTGCATTTGCGCCACATTATATAGACACAGCAGTCGCTAACGTGTCTTTAATTTATTATGTAAAAATAATAATAATAATAATAATAACTAACCTTAAAATATAATATATCCTCAAATTTATCACCAAAGCTAACAAAAAGTGTTGGTTTATCCATAGAACCCTTAAAAAAAAAAGAGTTCAGATCCTTAGAAGTGGGGCTTTGTTGAAATGTGAACAATTAATGTCTTACCTGTTGTGGATAGCTTGAAGAAATAAAGACAAATTCTCAGATGCTATCTTAAAACAATACCAAATTAAAAAATAAATAAATATATACAGCTAGACTACTCTATAAACCTTTGCATCGTAAGCAATTTCATAATAAATGTCTATAGCATGAACTTCTATGTCAACAAATGTGTCATCCAAAACTGCTGGTTCAGACAGAATTAAAGTATTTTGTCAGAAATGCTCAAAGAGCTTCTTTCTACATCACTCTGTGAAAACCTGAGTGGTTACCAACACTAACTGGTGTCACGTTTTCATTTGTTTAAGATAAAATACGTCACAGACTCGCTGCAAAGCTCAAACTGCTCAGGACAACCGAAACACAGAACGCCCAACTGCACGGCAGTGAGCCCCGTGAGTAAAAGTCTCTCTCCAGCACCACTCATGAGATTTAACACAACACGCACATCACCCATACGAGGAGAAAAATGTGTAGATTGTGTTTGTTTGTGTAAATTTTTATCCACTCTTAATCACATTGCAATGCGTAGAGTCAAAACTTAGAACTGATGCCTCATCTTTTATTTTCAGTACTTTGATTACATGCCTAAAACATTATTAACAGCACAAAACTGTAGCCATAAAAGCAGAGGGCACTCGGCTGATCTGTTACTCCACAGCTGTTGTACAGGTGCTGATCATAAAATGAGAATATCGTGAAAAAGTTGATTTATTTCAGTAATTCCATTCAAAAGTGAAACTTGTATATTACATTCATTCATTACACACAGACTGATATATTTCAAATATTTCTTTTAATGTTGATGATTATAACTGATAACTAATGAAAACCTCAAACTCAGTTTCTCAGAAAATGTGAATATTGTGAAAAGGTTCAATATTGATGACACCTGGTGCCACAGTCTAATCAGCTAATTAACTCAAAACACCTGCAAAGACCTTTAAATGTTCTCTCAGTCTAGTTCTGGAGGCTACACAATCAAAGGGAACACTGTTGACTTGACATTTGTCCAAAAGACCATTGACACCTTGCACAAGGAGGACAAGACACAAGGGTCATTGCTAAAGAGGCTGGCTGTTCACAGAGCTCTGTGTCCAAGCACATTAACAGAGGTGAAGGGAAGGAAAAGATGTTGTAGAATAAAGTGTACAAGCAATAAGGATAACCGCACCCTGGAGAGGATGGTGAAACAAAACCCATTCCAAAAATGTGGGGGAGATTCACAAAGTGTGGACTGCAGCTGGTCAGTGCTTCAAGAACCACCACGCACAGACGTATGCAAGACAAAGGGTTTCAGCTGTTGCATTCCTTGTGTCAAGCCACTCTTGAATAAGAGACAGCTTCAGAAGTGTCTCACCTGGGACTGCTACTGAGTGGTCCAAAGTTATGCTCTCTGATGAAAGTACATTTTGCATTTCCTTTGGAAATCAAGGCCCCAGAGTCTGGAGGAAGAGGAGAGGCACAGAATCCACGTTGCTTGAGGTCCAGTGTCAAGTTTCCACAGTCAGTGATGGTTTGGGGTGCAATGTCATCTGCTGGTGTTGGTCCACTGTGTTTTCTGAGGTCCAAAGTCAACACATCATCTACCAGTAAGTTTTAGAGTACTTCCTGTTGCTGACCAACTTTATGGAGATGCAGAATTCATTTTCCAACAGGACTTGGCACCTGCACACAGTGCCAAAGCTACCAGTACCTGGTTGAAGGACCATGGTATCCCTGTTAATTGGCCAGCAAACTCACCTGACCTTAACTCCACAGAAAAATCTATGGGGTATTGTGAAGACGAAGATGTGCTACACCAGACCCAACCATTCAGAAGAGCTGAAGGCCACTATCAGAGCAACCTGCGTTCTCAAAACACCTGAGCAGTGCCACAGACTGATCGACTCCATGCCACACCACGTTGCTGCAGTGATCCTGACAAAAGGAGCCCCAACTAAGTATTAAGTGCTGTACATGCTCATACTTTTCAGTTAGCCAACATTTCTAAAAATATATATTTTTAATTGGTCTTAAGTAATACAGTACTGTATTCCAATTTTCTGAAATACGTACTGAATTTGGGGTTTTCATTAGTTGTCAGTTATAATCATCAAAATGAAGAGAAATAGACATGTGATATATATCAGACTGTGTGTAATGAATGAATTTAATAAAGTTAATTTTTTTAATGAAATGACTGAAATAAACTTTTTTCATGATATTCTATTTTTATGACCAGCACCTGTATACAGTGCCTTTCTATCTTATCAAGACACTCAAAGCGCTTTACAACACCATCTGTGCCCTCCTTTACCCATTCATACAGCACTCTACTAGATCAGTACAAAGACTGATCAGTGCTTTCATTCATACATTGATGGGACACATCAGAGTAAATGAGGGATTCACCGTCTTGCCCAGGGACACTTCAACATGAGACTGCTGGTGGAATCGAACCCACAACTCTCCCTTTGGACTGCTGTAACCACTCAGCCACAACTGCCCCAAAAACTGCAGACATGACTCGATCCATGAAGCTTAATCCACGACCTGTTTTTTGTAGCACTTAACAATGAGGCGGTCGTGGAACGGATACGAACTCGCAGCTCACGGGTGCAAAGCTTCCCCTGAGCTATCCTGACGTTTAAATGTTTCAGAATCTTCCTCTAAATGACCTTTGACCCTTCCCAGATTGGACAGTAGCGACTGCTTCTTTGAGGTCATTGCTGAGATCTTTCTGCCTTGTGCTGGCACACACCTGCAGGGTCCAGATCAGCAGAACTTCCTGATGAGGATCAGTTCATCAGCAGCTCCTGGACCTCTGAGGTCCATTGGAAGCAGCAGGACAGGAATCAGATGTTTATCTTTAACTTTTTGTCTAATAAGTCATGTTACCCGTAAATCATGATGTCATTTGATTATTTTTATGTTCTGACGTGTGAATCCTCAGAACTAGAAGTGGTCACTTATTTCCATCATGGCTGTAATAAAACTCCAGAAATACTTTGAATCAGAATTGACGCACTCACATTTATTTACTATTATTTTAAACATTCATCATTTTAATGTTTTCACACTGAAACTAATCAGGACTTTATTCATAAAAATCATTTCTGACCTCAAACATTTAACCAGAGATCACTACTGTACTGTATTATGATCTGCTGTGACGTCACTCAGGAGCTGGGGGGGCGGGGTGGAGTCCAAAGATGCCGCACGCTGAGAACACCTCGCGTCAGTCAGCGCGTGAGACCCAGCTGTGGAGGCAGCTCGGACCCGAACCAGAACTTTGACTCTTCCCAGTTTGTCTGTGTCGGCATGTGGGCGCGAGCCGTGCTGTGCGCGGCGCTGCTGTCCGCGCTGTGTCCAGAGGGAACTACGGAAGCTGAGAGGGACGAGAGGGACATTCAAGAGTACCAGAACTCCAACAGACTGGTGGGAACGGAAGTTCAAATATAAAATCAAATTATTTCTCACCGGAGAGAAAATTGAATTCTTTTAAAAGATAGTTAATCTATAGATTTTTTTGAATTTTTATTTGCGTTACAAAAATTGTAAATATTTAAAGTTTGCGTTTATAATTTTTATTATAAAAATAATACTTAGAATTCCCTAAGAACGGTAATGTTCAAAAAGCATAATTTAATATTTAAGACAATAAGTTAATATTACTTAGTGGGAAATTAAAAACCTAAAAATGCTGTACTATAAAATAAATAAATTGTCCATAACAGAAAACATTTTTGTTTGTGAAGCAAATTTTGATTAATTTTGACTTTATTTGATTTAATCAGTGGATTTTTGTCTGATTTTAAAAGCATAAAATATTGATTAAGTATGTGTGTATATAATATATAAAAATAAATTTCCTCTTGTCTGAAGTGTTCTGTCCTCCGCAGCTCGGAGCGCTGCACGAGGTTCTGGAGCGGCTGCAGACGAAGAGGATCAACCCCTGGGAGAAGAAGTACGGTCAGGTTCCCTCTGTGAGTCGAACACACACAGAACCGGGACAGGCGGGATCAGAGCAGATACTGTATTTAAATCCAGTTCAGATGGTACTGAACATGCGGACCAGACCACAGATGTCCCTGAAGATTTTAGCTGTTCCTGCATGTAAACAAACACTTTAGCTGTTCTTGCAAGTAAACAAACAATTTAGCTGTTCCTGTATGTAAACAAACAATTTAGCTGTTCCTGCATGTAAACAAAGACTTTAGCTGCTCCTGCATGTAAACAAGCACTTTAGCTGTTCCTGCATGTAAACAAGCACATTAGCTGCTCCTGCATGTAAACAAGCACTTTAGCTGTTCCTGCATGTAAACAAGCATCTTAGCTGTTCCTGCATGTAAACAAACACTTTAGCTGTTCCTGCATGTAAACAAGCACTTTAGCTGTTCCTGCATGTAAACAAACACTTTAGCTGTTCTTGCAAGTAAGCAAACACTGTAGCTGTTCCTGTATGTAAACACATGCTTTAGCTGTTCCTGCATGTAAACACATGCTTTAGCTGTTCCTGCATGTAAACACATGCTTTAGCTGTTCCTGCATGTAAACAAACACTTTAGCTCTTCCTGCATGTAAACAAGCACTTTAACTGTACCTGCATGTAAACAAGCACTTTAGCTGTTCCTGCATGTAAACAAGCACTTTAGCTGTTCCTGCATGTAAACAAGCACCTTAGCTGTTCCTGCATGTAAACAAGCACCTTAGCTGTTCCTGCATGTTAACAAGCACTTTAGCTGTTCCTGCATGTAAACAAGCACTTTAGCAGTTCCTATATACAGTATAAACAAACACTTTAGCTCTTCCTGCAAGTAAGCAAACAGTTTAGCTCTTCCTGCAAGTAAGCAAACATTTTAGCTCTTCCTGCAAGTAAGCAAACAGTTTAGCTCTTCCTGCAAGTAAGCAAACACTTTAGCTCTTCCTGCAAGTAAGCAAACTCTGTAGCTGTTCCTGCATGTAAGTAAACACTTTAGCTATTATTGCATGTCAGTAAACACGTTAGCTCTTCCTGCATGTCAGTAAACACTTTAGCTCTTCCTGCATGTACGCAAACACTGTAGCTCTTCCTGCATGTCAGTAAACACTTTAGCGGTTCCTGCATGTAAACAAACACTTTAGCTGTTCCTGCATGTAAACAAACACTTTAGCTGTTCCTGCATGTAAAAAACACTTTAGCTGTTCCTACATGTAAACAAACACTTTAGCTGTTCCTACATGTAAACAAGCACTTTAGCTGTTTCTACATGTAAGCAAACGCTTTAGCTCTTCCTGCAAGTAAGCAAACACTTTAGCTGTTCCTGCATGTAAACAAACACTTCAGCTGTTCCTGCATGTAAACAAACACTTTAGCTGTTCCTGCATGTAAGCAAACACTAGCTGTTCCTGCATGCAAGCAAACACTTTAGCTGTTCCTGCATGTAAACAAACACTTTAGCTGTTCCTGCATGTAAGCAAACACTAGCTGTTCCTGCATGTAAACAAACACTTTAGCTGTTCCTACATGTAAACAAACACTTTAGCTGTTCCTACATGTAAACAAACACTTTAGCCGTTCCTACATGTAAACAAACATTTTAGCTATCACTTTGAAAGGTTCTGTTGAGCCCAAGTCTTCCTGGATGGTCCAGGCTTCATGGGTTTCTGTCCTCCTAACTTGTGGACTGGGACACCACTGATGACACCTCATCTGTGTCCTACATGTCCTCTGTAGCGTGTTGACGTGTTTGTAGCGTGTTGACGTGTGCTCTTATGTGTTTTCAGTGCGATCTCGGGGAGCACTGCGCCATCAGGAAAGGAGCTCGCATTGGGAAGATGTGCGACTGTCCTCGAGGAGCTTTCTGTAACTTCTTCCTGCTAAAGTGCCTATGAGCCAATGCAGCAGCAGTTTGAAACTGTACATATGAAATAAAAAACATTTAGATCCTCTGTAGTTTGTAGAAATGATCTGTGGTCCTGAAATAAACATGCTTTTTCTTCAAAGATCAGTTCTGCGGTTTTACTGTGCAATGAAAGCAAAGTTTGGGTCTTTGAAAATGAAATATATTATACTGGAGAATAAATTAGAAACAAACTTGTTAAACAATAAGAAACATCAAAGTTTACGGTTTGAACAGATAACTTTAGCTGAATCAACCGTCGACCTTTAACAAACACTCAAACATTGAACCAGTCCTGCACAGCCCAGGCTTTTAGTCCCAAACGGTTTTTATTAAAGATAATTACAGACGGTTAAACTCCTCGGGGCTGCTTGAAGTTCATGCCAACGGTGGGCTGGGTCACCTGCAGGTTGGACAGATTGCCAAAGTCCTGCGAGACAAGAGACAACAGGCCGGTGTGAGACAGGTGCAGATGAGAAGTTTGTCAGGGACAGTGTCTGACAGCGTCAGGGTCTGAGAGGAACTGACAGTCCTTCAAACACGGGAAAGCTCTCAGGTTTCTCTTCCTGTAGTTTAAATAATGACCACGGCGACGAGAACGCCGGACCACCTTTCGATACAGGAGGGGGGCACAGGTGTAAACTTCACACAGCAGATCCCTCAAACGAAAACTGAACCAAGTGGTTCTACGTTCCTCAGTTTACCAAAACGTGCTATAAGAAAAAATTAAACATGTTTTTACACTGGAAGTCCCTCTGGGTCATTTCTTCTGATGGCCTCTTCAGACTTTATTACAAAATACTTTTTAAGACTCCTGAATTTAACTTTTTATTTCTCATCCAAATGTTTCAGTTAGAACAGAAGAGGAACAAAGGATTTAATCACGGAGTTAGTTTCTGAGCAGCTGGTTCTTTTTGAGTTAAAACAGAATTTGAATTTGTTGCCTCTTCAGTGTTCAGATATCAGAAACAATTTCAGATGAGGTCAAAGGTCAACCCAGTTCCAGCTAGTTACAGGCGTCATGTGTTCAAAATCAAAGATGAGCAGCGGCTACTGGATATTCTGAGTAAAATAATATAAAATATAATAGGAAGTGGCGATTACAACGTTTCTAAATAAACCATCAGCTGGTGGTGACACTGAACACCTCCCTCAAAAAATAAAAACAACCAGCAGCCGCTGTGATTAGCCATCGTTAAGATGCTTTCTTCGCTTTTTAAACACTTTGTTGTTCTGATCCGAGTCGTGTTCGGTTCATTAACCTGCTGGAGTTAAAGCATGAGTTCAACACGCGACGCTGCCAGCTGGTGTTCACATGTAGCTCGTCCGTTTGTTTTACAGGCAAAACCTAAATGGTTTTTTCCTCTTTCTTTCTGTTTGTTGGAAACAGAGAAATTCTGTTCTCCTTGGACCTTCAATTGGATCTTGGCGGTTCTGACCCGCTGCAGCTGTAACCACGACAACAATTAACATACTGATCGTTTTCAGCTGCTGTCACAAACTTTAGTTCTGTCTCTAACGAGCCTTCAGACGGGCACAGAACTAGAACTGAACTTGATTTATCGTGTGATACAAGTTTCCAGATTTATCTTCATTAAACATCAGTTATCAAAACAAACAGTGTTTCTTCCTAAATGTTTAATTACAGATTTAAATCAAAGTAGTTCAATTAAAGTGTCTATGTTAAAGAGGTGTGAAAACTCACCAGCAGCTTCAGCATCTCCTTCGTGTCGGGATCGACTTCTATCAGTTCCTGGTCCAGAGCAGACACCTGCACAGGTAAACAGGAACCAGAACATCAGTTTGATCTCACCTGAGACCCGTCGGCAGAGACAGGAATCCAGCTGCTGCTCTGGATCTAAACACGTCCAGATTTAACCAAGTGAAACCTCAACATCTAACTTTAACTGTCTGAAGGTTCTGTCTGAGAGCGCCAGGGTTCAGAAGGAACAGGAAGTCCGCTGAACACGGGAAAAAGCTCTCGGGTTGATGTTCCTGTTTTTCAATGACCTGACGACCAACACGCCATGATCACTTTCGATACAGGAGGAGCAGACAGGAAGTGGAGCCAGCAGAGAAATTTTAAACTCAAAAAGAAGAGCTCTGATGAATGGATGAGCTTCTGGTTGTAATCCTTCAGATTTAACATTATTCCATCCTTTAATCACGACTTGACGAGAGAAAATGAGCAACAAAATAAAAGGACAACTTTATGTTTAAGTATTAAGAGTCTAAAGGGCTCAAACAAGCTGGCTGTTATTAAAACAAATAAAATATTCAAAGTATACATGATATACACCAAAATAACGCTCATCACTGGGTCCGAAAGCAGTTGAGTTTATAGTCTCAGCAGAACAGAGACCATCATCATCATCCACTGACCTCAGGAACGTAGTTGTCCCTCCTCTCCCTCTCCTCCTCCTGCAGCTTGATGGAGATTCCTCTGACTGGACCCCTCTGGATCCTCTTCATCAGATGTGTCACATACCTGGCGGACCAAAGACACGGGTTCAACACTGCCTGCTCAGATCGACCCCTCTGCGGTAAACTGGCCCACACACACACACCTCGGTCACACCGCGACGACTCACCCAGCGATCTTGTTGCGAAGCTTCTTGCTCGGGATGATGGCGATCTCCTCACACACCCGCTTGTTGGTGTGGAAGTCGTTTCCCAGCCGGGTGTAGTATTTCTCAATGATGACCCTGGCGGCCTTCTTGACCGTTTTGGTCCGGACTCGTCCCTGCAGACAAAATTAAAACGTTTGAAGATCAGCGTGAATGTTGCTCAGGGAATTGAACAATAAAAACATGCTTTAAACAAGAAGACAGCAGCAGCATTCAAAGCTGCTTTAGTAGAAATGAAGCGTGATCCATAAAAGTTTTAGACTCAAAAGTCACAACTATTCTGTAAATTTTAGTTTTTAATCAAAGAGCTTGTCCCTGAAACTTCACATTATTATAAAATACTCGATTCTTGTTCAAAGTATTACAATAGAAGAATTAACATATTGAATTATGGTACTTTTTATTAACTTAGACCTTAAAATAGCTTTGCAGATGTGATCCACCCGTCAGGATCATTAAAGAAAACTTTAAATTAACCTAAAGAGCGTTTATTAAAGGTGTCATTTACACCTGCAGCTCGGAAACGCTTTTATCTCCAGAAACTCCCACATCGGCGCTCCGGCGGCTGCTGTTCGGTTACAGAACCCGCAGCCTCCCGGTGAAACCCGGAGCTCCTGCTCAGCGGTCATTTAAACATTTAAAACCGGTGTTGGCGCAGAAGTGACCTCCGTGCTACTCTGCCATCTCCTCTGCCTGAACAGAAAAGAAGCCGCGGCTCCTCCAGGCGAGTGGCGGTTCCAATAAATTGCAAATAATCCGGTCGGTTCGCGCCATTGAACGGCAATACAAGAACAGCGGAATGAACGGAACCTTCCTGAGTTCGGGAACGAGCGTTTCGTGGAGCTTCAAGCGTCAAAACGGGAGGATTAAATCAGATAAAACAGAATGTGATGAGAACTTCACCCACCATGTTGGATCGGCCTGGAAGAAGAGGCCGAGGACGCTTCCGGTGGAAGTTTAAACGCGCTGGCGGAAGTAGAAAAAACTGCAGCGTCCCCTGGTGGCCACAGGCTGCAACTACATCAAAATGGACATTATTTGATATGCAAGATTAACACAAGGTTAACAGAAATGCTCAGGATGAGAAGAACCGATTTGACTTGCTAAAACCAAAGAACAAACAAAATACTAAAGCATGCAATAACAGTGAAATATAGAGTATGAAAAGGTAATTATATTTACAAAGTCCTAAAGAGAGATAGTAAACAACAAAATGGTAGAATTTCAGTGCAAGCAGGATGCATTTGTATGAGTAAGTATTTCAAGGTAGTAAAATAAGCTTAAATGCACGATATATATTGCACATAAGTGACATTGAGATTGAATTATGAAGGTATGGTAGATGCATAGATACGGTATCACACATGATACAGACACAAAGTGCAGCAGCGGTAAACATACTGTATTAGCTATCACAAGCTAATATTAGTCATATTAGTTGTCGGCTTGGCGCAAAGTTATTGCCAGTTGTTCAGTGTTATCAAGAGTTCAGTAACATGACAGCTTGTGGATAATAACCGTCCTTTAGTCTTTATGTGCACAATGGCAGACTCCTGTATTGTCTGCCTGAGGACAGAAGAGTCCTTGTGCTGAGTGGGTGTGGTCCTCAATGATGCTGCGTGCTTTATGCAGACATCGGCTGTGGTAGGTGTCCTGGTGTGGAGACTGCTACCAGTGATGTCCTCTGCTGTTTGCTCCACTCTCTGTAGAGCTTTCTGGTGCAGTTCCCACACCACCCTGTGATGCAGCCTGTCAACAGGCTCTCAGTGGTGCACCTACAGAAGTTTGTGAGGATGCTGGTTTTCATACCAAACTTTTTATCTTCTTAGGAAGTAGAGTTTTTGCTGGGCTTTCTTGACCAGTGTCTGTAAAGTCCAGGACAAATCTTCAGTAATGTGAACGCTGAGGAGCTTAAAGCTTTAAGTTAAAAACTTTAAGTTCGATAAACAAATCAGTTCCGTTCTGCAGAAAAGCTTTTTCCAACTGTGGCAGGTAGCTAAGCTCAAGCCAGTGTTGTCCAGACCCGACCTGGAGACTCTAATTCATGCATTCATCACAACCCGCCTGGATTATTGCAATGCATTGTATGCTGGGATCAGCCAGACCTCTTTTGCACGTCTTCAGCTAGTACAAAATGCAGCAGCTCGGCTTTTAACCAGTGCATGTAGGTCTGAGCACATTACACCAGTCCTCTCCTCCCTTCACTGGTTCCCCGTGCGAACTAGAGTCGACTTTAAAATTCTGCTGTTGACCTATAAATGCCTAAATGGCCTCGCTTCCCTCTACCTCTCGGAGCTGCTGAAACGATATGTTTCCTCGCGGGCTATGAGATCATCTGATAAAATGCTCTTGGAGGTTCCAAAAACACGACTGAAGCTCCGAGGAGATTGGCATTTTCAGTCATCTGCCCCAAACTTTGGAACAACCTGCCCCCAACATTAGGCAGGCCACCTCCATTCACCTGTTCAAATCCCTCCTAAGAACTCATTTGTTCTTTCTAGCGTTTCATACTGGGTGACTTGACTTAGTGTATTTTGTTCTGTGTTTCATTTTTAATGCTGTTCTTATACATTTTGATGATATTTTATTGCTGTTAATTTCATAGTTAGCATTAGTGTGTGTTACAGTTTTCTGTTTAGTTCTTTTTGTTGTTGTTGTAAAGCACCTTGATGGCAGTTTATCTGTTTTAAGTGTGCTCTATAAATAAAGATGACTTGACTTGACTTGACTAAATTGAATTACAGCATGTCCCAGACAGATTGAGGATGAGTAAATGTTCTTAATTATCTTTTGCCAGATCGAGTCTGATATGGATTCCTCCAAGTCTGTTTACCATTTCAGTTTAAGGAAGCCCAAACTGGTCTCATGGTATGAACTTAGCAGTGTATAGATCTTGCTGAGGGCCCCTCTAGTATCAGACCTGCATTCCAAAATCTTAACCAATAAAAAAGGTTTAGAGGGGTATAAAGGAAAACAATCAGAGTTAGACCTCACAAAATGTCTCAGCTCCTAATATCTGAAAAACTGTGACTTCTGGATATTAAACTTCTGTACCAGCTGCTCAAAAGAGGCAAATCTACCATCAACATCTTGTCACACAGTGAATGTACTCCCCTCAAGACCCAGGTGTCAAAAGCTGTATCAGCTACTGAGGGAATAAGCATATGATTATTTGACACAGGTGCCATAAAAAATAACTGTAGAGTTAAATGCCCTCCTGAACGGATTCTAAATCTTCACTGTCCAGATCACAATTGGGTTAGAAGTGTAGGTTATATTGACTGTTTAACAGGCAGCCAAGAGCAGAGTGCTACAGAAGGGGAGCTGGATCTGATGCCCCTTTTCCACCGTCACAGCACGGGGCGGGTCAGCTCAGATCAACTCGTTTGTGGTTGTGTTTCCATTACAATTGAAAGTCCAAGCCCGCTGCAGCTCTGACCCCATCGCCTTCTGCAGCACCCAAGGCCTCAATGAATGCTGTAGAAGCTCCACAGGCCTCCATGAATGCTGTAGAGCCCAATATATTTTAAAATATATTCTCAGATCATTAGCAAACTTAATATTATCTGTTTTACAGATATAAGTTTTTAACTTCCAACATTTGTCAACTACACTTTGTTGTAATCTATCAGCTTGGTCAAAAGGGGGAAGTAGAAGACTTAATTTCTGACAGACGAAGGTTTGGCTTTAAAAGCAAAGAGAAGAGGGTTTCTCCAGTGGACGTCTCCTTCTGCTTTAAGGAGAGTTGACATCAAATTTGCGACCAGTTTCTCTTTCTACTTCAACCAGAGAGGGCCTCACAATAAAATCACACAACACAATGTTAATTTCACTGATTTGAAAGCAGGTCCAACCTTTTTCAGCATAAATGCACTCTCTAAAGCTAACACTTGGTTTAATTTGACAGAACACAGCGTTTTGTGCTTGCATCCAAACATATACGGCACACTGACCATAGTTAAAGCTAAGTAGCTTCGCTACAAAGAAAAGACAGAATTCAACAAATTTTACGGGTGGTTTTCAACCCAACAACGTAATGGTTAAATCTGACAACTCTGATTTAATATCAGACACAGCACTGGGCTTCAAAACACACTTTCTGTAACACTCTGTTGCTAAGCAACTACTCCGAATGAGATTCACAGAGTTTTTTCCATCTTCTCAGTACTCAACTTAGCTAAACATCGGCAAGTCTGCAACGGAGCAAAATCAAACGTTACCTTCGTTTCCTAAACAGCGTTATGAAGAATAGTTAGCTAGGCTGTCTTCCGATAACATGGAAGGTTTTACCAGAGAGTTAACCAAAATTTACCAGACTTTTCATGGCAACGTAACTCTCCTGCTGGGAGCATATTACAATCCGTCACAACCGGATATGAAAATTATTTCTCTTTATTAAAACATTTTTAAAAAGGATGCGTAATTGTAATGGTCAGCAGCCCCCTGCTGACCCCTCATCTACTCGCATCATTGCTCTTCATGCCATGTTTCTGCCCATCCTGCCTTCATGCTCTTTGTTCTTCTGCCCATGTCACCTGCCATAGTTTCTGCCCCTCATGCCATTGTTTCCCAGTATGTTTTGCCTATCACCCATCCTCCACCTCAAGCCTGCTCTCTTCACTCCAAGCCATGCCTCCCTTTTCTCACAGCAATCAGCCATGATTCAACTCACCTGTTTAGCTCATCTGGTTCACCTGCTCTGCACCCTTTATAAGCTCCATGTCCACACCAACCAGCACAGAATTATTAAACCTCTCATGGTCCCTGATAGTAAAGCCTTTAATCTTAGTATCTTGTGCCCTGCCTTGCCTCTACGCCTGTTTTTTGACTCCTCGCCTTGCATGCCCCTTTGGATTTTGGCTGCATGTCAGACCACGGTATACGACTCTTACTCTCCGTTGACTACACTTTTGGATCACGACTCGGCCCTGTTCTCGCTTCTCTGCTTCCCCGTGCTTGACCCCCGCTACGACCATTGGACCACGTATCTGGATTTCACCTGCCACATACAGACTGAGAAGGTTAGTGACTTTTACTATATCACAGTATCCCCTCGTCCTTGCCACAGTCACTAACCTCTCTGTCTTTTAAGATTGGACTCCCACCTGGACCCTGACCTTTCTCTCCAGCTACCAGCAGTAAATAATAAAAATTGCTCTTAATTTTGCACTCCTGTCTCTGGTTTATTCAGAATCCAAAATCCCATTTGTGACAAGACTGGAGACTTGTCCAGGGTGTCCCTATGATTGTTAGAACTGTCCAGGTGTCCTTGTAATTGACTGGAGACCTGTCCAGAGCATCCCTGTGATGGACTGGAGACCTGTCCAGGTGTCCACCTCTCACACAGTGACTGCTGGACATGGGAACCAGTGACCTTTGTGACCCAAAAAGGAAAAGCGTGTAAAAAAAAATGGATGGATGTGCCTCCCTGCAAATCACCCTTTGTCCTACTTCCTCACCCTTTCACACTAAAACATATTCAAATTGTTATTTGTTTGCCTGCCTTACACTTGTAAGCAGTTAAAACCCTGATCATCTTCATCTTTCTTGGATTTATTTAGTGTAATCAGTGAATTCAGTCAACGCCAGACCAAACTTTAAGTTGCGTCACCTTGTTTCTGAAGTGAAGAACATTCAGCTCAGCCTAAACTGGAAGTTTCCCACAGGTCTCTGCTATCTGAGGATTACATCTATTTATCTGCTACAGTTTAGTGGCATCACATTTCTCTGTGTACTGGAGCATCAAACACTACAAACCAGACAGTAGAAAGTTTACAAAAACCTTGGTTCACCCTTGTTGCTGAAACTTTTTTTACCTGGCCGCAAGAGAGGACAAGTATAGACGTATTCTTTGTAAAGCACCTGGATTAGTCATGCAACAACCAGTGTTTGTTGGCAACAAGTCAACTGGAAACCATCTGAAAAGAGTTTCATGGAAGAGACATGAGCAAAGAGAGGATTTAATGGCTGGGATCTGCAGCTGAATGGACATAATGCTGGTCCATTTAGAGAACAGGGAGGACACTGAGTACATAGGCTGCAGTCTCTTTCATGTCTCAATCTCATTGTTTGGGCCAGGAGGCAGGAAGCAGAGAAAGACTGTCATTTCATGAAGGAGAAGCTCGTCTCTATCCTTTTGCATGCATGCTCTACCTAATGAGGCAATTTATGCACGGGTTAAAGAAATCCAATCCAAAGCTTTCTGCATGTTTTCACCCAGTCAGCTGTAATTTTTCAAAAGCGAACAATCAGCGCTTCCAAATGGAGCCAGAACAAAGCATTGTTCACATTCAGATCTCCACCCACCTCTGGAACACCTGGAGACACCACCAGGATGCCACTGTTGCTTTTTTCCTCCCTCGAGCCTTTTAAATTCTGGGTGCTGTCAGAGGCTTCATTAGTCGTCAGAAGGAGGCAGAGCCGTGACTCGCGCGCGCGTGAGGAGACCAATGGGCAGCCGGAGCCGCACATATAAATAAGAACAAATACTCTTCAGGTCACTTGTGCGCCGCTGGATGGGATTTGATTCTGTGGGCGTTCAACTCCATCTCCGACATTGGACTTGTTTCTTTTTGTGCCTTTTGCCGCCACTTATTGCAATAAAAGAATATTAATAATTAAAAAAAAAGAAATTATCTGGATTGGACCGCCTGAGCCGGTAAGATTTGTCCTCTGTTCATTTTATTGATGTGTCCTCGCAGGCAGGTGCACGCACGATGCCTTTGTCATCAATTAATTAAACAATTCATTAATTCAGTTCAATTCATGTATAGTTGTTCGTTTTTAAAGAAAATGGGTTTCAAATAAACGTAAATATTTTCTAGGGAAATGATGTTATTTTAGTATATTGCTCTTTTTTGGTTATATCTTTTATAATCTATTTGTTTTTGTTCCTTTAAAATATCAGCTGCTGTGATAAAAGCTAAATCTTTGTCTCCTCTTTTCAAGGAGAAAACGGATAAATTCGTTTTGAGAGCGTGCATGAGGAAGAATAAACATCTTTATGCCTTTAAAGTCTAAAAATCACTAAATAAATGCACTCCTTGGATTTATTCGCTCGTTTATTTCTGGATAATTCCATCAAATGCGTTGATGTTTATGAATGATTAATGCTCAGTTCATTTTAAGAAATGTCAGAAAGGCCTCCGAGGGTTCCGGTTCTGCTGCATGTTTTAATCAGGATTTATGTTTTCAGTGCACATAACCTGCCCGGGGGGGGGGGGGGGGGGGGGGGGGGGGG
>JARVGS010000002.1:8562871-8575903 GCA_031762315.1 Hypsolebias antenori
TTTGGACATGTCCAGAGGAGGGACAGTGGGTATATTGGTAGAAGGATGTTAGAAATGCAGCTGCCAGGAAAAAGACAGAGGAGATATATGGATGCAGTTGGAGGACATGGAGGTAGTTGGAGTGAGGACAGAGGACAGAGTGAGATGGAGGAGACCCCTGAAGAAGGCTTAGGATTATAGGCGAGTTAAACAATAAACCAACAGAAGCAACAACATGAGTTGGACCAATCAAACCATTTTTATTGGACCTTCATGCTGACTGTAGATCAGGAGAGTTTTGTTTTCTGGTTTAATGAAGTTTTGAATAAAAGTAAAGAACTGATGCTAATGTTGGTTCTGCCATGAGTAACTACAGTTTGTAGAACAAACAGCTGCTCTCCTAACGCTCAGTCCTAACACCCATCAGGAGAAACCACCCAGACACAGAGGACAGAAGACTCAGGAGAAGGATGGACCAGCTGCCAAACGAGTCACATTTATGGACACCACATCTGCAGATGACCAGGTGAGTCCTGAACCTACCACAGAGAAGACAACACCCTCATAAACACAAACCTGTTCACCTGTTCAGGTGTTTAGCGGGCTCTCTTTGGAACAGGATCAGGTTGAATCATGAGCGTCAACAGGATTTGTTTCATCACATTATTCCAAAGATTTAAACCTGAATAACTGAAACCCTGAATGGTCAGTTGGATGTTTTTACGACTTTTGTTTGTTTGTTTGCTTTTTAACAGTCTGTGGAGCGCAGCTCAGCCGAAAGTTCTCCAGACCAACTGAATGCAACGTTCCCTCCTGCCATCAAGGTAAACCATCTCTGAATGTAAATCCCAGCTGAACGTTCTCCTCCTCATCAACAGGTCACAGGTTGCTGCTTCATGTTCAGGAGCTGAATGAAACCTGCAGGTTCTCACAAAAGGAAACGATGCGTTTGGGTTCGCAGGTGGTGTCCAGACCTCCTCAGAGAGCCACAGAAGATGAAGATGATGAAGAGTCTCATGTCTCTGAGGGACAGGTGGTTCAGAGCGGTCAGTCCTTCTCTGATGACTCTGACATCTCTGAGGAAATCATCGAAGGTGACAATACAAATCGCCACAGACCCTAAACTCACCGCAGATTCAGGAAACGGTTGTATCAATGTTCAGCGTTTGTTTTTGTTTACTCTGCCGTTTTTTGTTGTTGTTTGTTTCCAGATGTTCTGGTGGCTCCAGCAGCTGCAGACCCTCATAAAGAGTCGCCTCAGTCCGACAGCGATGACTGCATCGTTCAGGGACCATCTGAAAGGAGGAAGGTCAGTGAACGCCTCGCTGTGTTTGCAGTGAAGGGCGTCTGTGGGCGGAGCTTGAAAGATTTTCTAACCTGGCAGAAGAAAGTTTCTTTTTACTCACTTTGAAAGTAAAAAAAAAAAAAATCAAATTTGTGTTTGTTAACAAATGGATCATTTTCATCATCTGAGTTTTAAATAAATAAATAAAATCTCAAAACTTCCTCGTGATGTTGTGATCTTCAGTTGTTGGAACGGCTGCGGGTGGAAGTCGTGTCTCTGAGCCTGACGCCGCAGTCTCGGCTAGCGCGGGACGACAGCGTGGTCCGACTGTTTGTGGAGTACAACTTCCTGGATCTGCCCACAGAGGAGACCCCCCTGTCCCTGCCCAAACCCCCCCAGGGCCGGAGCATCAACTACAACTACAGCAAAGGTTTGTCCCTCAGTGCAGCTCTGCCCTCTCAGCAGCAGAGATGCTCAACTCATAACTACCGGTGGTTTAAAAAGTTAGACAGTTTTATCCTTTTAAAGCTCCACCCTCAGGACTGAGGTCAGTGCAAGAAAAAAGTTATCTGCGAAGCTTTTAAAAGAATAAATATCCTTCAGCTCTAAATGTTGTGTCTGCAGCTTCAGACGAATAAACCTCCCTTCCTGTTACGGTCAAACTCAGTGTGAAAACCATCCCAACCAGCTCTGATTATTCTGAATGCTTTGATAAGAAGAAACGGAACAAGGGCTTTTCCTCCCAGTGTTTGATCTGAAAACATCTGTAAAGTGTTGGTTTGATTTGAAGTCTGTGGTTTCAGCTGTGCTCAACCTCTTCAGTGATCATCAGACTCTCCTCTAATCCCTGACAGATTCTGCTCAGATTTACAACCTTTACTCTTTTTTTTAAATATTTTCATCAGATTGCTGTGAAATGCTCATCAAATATTTGTTAGGTCCCTGTCTGATGTTGATCAGATTCTCATGAGGTTCCTGACCCATTCTGATGAAATGCTTTCCATATTCCTGTGAGATTCTTGTTTCGTAAACAACAGATTCTCATCTGGATCTCGTCAAACTTGTACATTTTCTAAGCCAGATCTTTAACATTGACACATTTGGTGGCCTCAGGATTCATCTCTGCTGTTTGTGGATCATGTGGTTCTGTTGGCATCATCATGCCATGATCTTCAGCTCTCAGTGAAGCAGTTCACAGTGGGGATGAGGATCAGAACCTCCAAATCTGAGGCCATGGTCCACAGTCTGGACTGTCCTCTCTGGGGTGGGGGTGAGGTTCTGCCTCAAGTGGAGTGGTTCGAGTATCTCTGGGTTTTGTTCTCTAGTGAGGGAAGAAGGGCGTGTGAGATCTACAGATGAATCAGTGCAGCTTCTGCAGTATTGTGTATGCTGTGCCGGGCCATTGTGGTGAAGAGGGAGCTGAGCTGTAAGGAGAAGCTTACAGTTTACCGGATGGTCTATGTTCCTACCCTCACCTGTGGTCCTGAACTCTGGATAGAGACTGAAAGAACCAGATCCTGGATGCAGGAGGTCTAAAGGAAATATCTCTTCAGGGTAGCTGGACTCTCCTTAGAGATGGAGAAGTTCAGTTCTCTAGGAGAGATTCGTAGTAGAACTGCTGCTCATCCACATTCAGAGGCGACTGCTGAGGAGGTTCAGACATCTGGTAAGGATGGAACCTGGTCACCTCCTTAGGAAGGGGTTCTGGACAGGTCTAACTGGAGACTTAGTCTGGAGAGACTAAGTCTCTCAGCTGGTCTGGGAACACCTTGGAGTCCTCCCACAAGGACTGGAAGAGGTGGCCGGGCCTCCCTGCTCAAAATGCTGTCCCCGAGACATGAGTCCAGAACAAGAGGACGGATGGACGTACATTCTGCAAATACAAGAAAATGAGTTAAAACCTCAGGTGTTTGTTTGTTTGTTGTCCTGCAGTGATTCCTGTAGATGCTGAGAACAACGCGGCAAGGCGGCGGCTGCTGAGAGATGTCCTGCAGGGTCGAAACCCTCAGATGGAGAGGTGAGACAGGAAGTGAGACGGCTGACAGGAAGACTAATGCAGCTTTACTCATCATTTACTCAGAACATTTTAAATGATGCGTACCATCAGCTCCACCTGAGATCAGTTTAAATGTTCAGTTTGTGGATAAGTTCTTTACTGGTCTGACCCGTCCAGTTCTGTCTCTGCAGTTACACAGTCAGACTGGTCCTGATCCATTTGAATGTTCTGGGAGGTCTTAGTGCTTTCTGACCCAGCTAAGATAATAAAAAGTGAGAGTTAAAGGAAGAAACTGCAGTTTGTCACTGACGACAGAACAATAAAGATTTGGTCTTTATTAAACGTCTTCAACAGAATTAAACTGAACTCTCAGAGTTTAGTTTGTGCTGGAGTCAAAGTCATTGGGTCGGTTTGATGGGACCGGACCGATCCTGTTCAGATGACAATACTAAACTAGAGAACTGGTTGTGTTTACTGACATAGATCTTTTTAATCTGATGGTTCTGATCATGTTACTGATTGATCCTCAGGCTGAGTTAAGGTTTCTGTGGATGTGACTCACCTGACCCGTTTCTGAGCAGAGTCCAGTTCACGGTGGTCAGCGAGCCGCCGGAAGAGGAGGAGCAAGAGAGGGAGTGTGAGGATGTGGGTGTGGCCTACCTGAGAATACCTGAGATCCTGGAGAGACGAGAGGAGCTGACAGAGGAGAGGCTGAGGGGTGAGCACACACACACACACACACACACACACACACACACTGACAGATATGCACACACACACAGACACATGGAGGTTCAGACACACTGAGGTTTAACACACACACACATGCACGTGTGTGTGTGTTAAACCTCAGTGTGTCTGTTTCTTGCAGTGTTGGGCGTGGAGGACAGCAGCGAGGTGGTGGGCAGCCTCACCGTGTCTGTGGAGGGACTAGAGGTTCTGCGGGCCATCGTGGAGGACCAGGATCTGGAGTGAACCTGGATCTTCCTCCATCACATCCCCTGGTGAAGATCTGAGTCTGGTTTCAGTCTGAGGGAAGATTCTGGATGCGTTTGCGGTCCTGTGGGCTTGTTACGTGGCTGATCGTTTCTGAATGAACCTGCACCATCTGTTTTGATTCTGCTGGTCCAAAGAAGAACATTGCGAAGATTCTTCTGGAACCAGTTTTAAAGGATTCAAAGTATCGACATGGGTTTGACATTCACCTCCAACCGGATTTAGATGGACCAGAGTCAGAAGAAAAGTCAGAGGTTTCAGGGGGAGGTGAGTTTACCTCCATAGCAGCAGAGGTGGATGAGATCCTCCCGACATGCTGAAGGTTCTGGATGTTGTAGAGGTGCCATGGAGGACTAGTACCAGAAGATCCTGGACACAAGACTGTTTAGGATGAACTCACTGATGAAAAGTTCCTCAGTTCTGACTCACTGCGTGATGTTTGCTGACAGTCTGTAGATTCAGCCTCACCTGAATTTCCTGCAGGTCCCTTTCAGATTAAAAGCAGGTGAGCTGATAGTTCAAACTAGAGTTGCAGTCGGGTCTAAAATATCCGACCTGGCTCGGCCCCAGCCTGTAGCCATTATTTCCGAACCCGACCCAACCTGACGAATTAACTGTAATGACAGGTCCGAACCCAACCCCCAACATTTGTAATTAAGCTTTTGCTCTGCTTTTGTAAGCAAATCAGTTTGACATGATTTTAAAACATATTTCAAAGAAAGGAAGATATAAGATTTCTTGTTTATTAACAAGAGTCAGCTGATTATTTTAGTTATTATAGCTATCAACAGTCAGGGAACACACTTGGCTGAGTAAAAGGGGGCAGAAGATGGATGGGAGCTGAGGGGGTGTTTGTCTGTTTCATGGCCGCCTAACTGCATTAAAGCCCTGCTTCTGCATTATCTTATTATTATTATCTTCTTCTTCTAAATTATTCACGCGGACCCTGCTCTGACATGTCTCCAAGGATATTTTGGGATCTCACCTGTTTTCAAACCCATTCAGCAAATTGGGTCGTCGACTGTGTGCGTTTGCTGACGCAGCGGCTGAGTCCAGTTGGGCTTTGGATGACTCGCTGGCAGTAGTCCATCTGAAGCTTAACTGAACTTGTTGTTACCTCTTTAAAAAGCCAGTCAGTGCACGGTCAAACGACCACGTGCGTCTGATCATCCAAATTGTATGGCAAGCTATGTTGCCATAAAATTGGATCATCAGCCGTGCACGTAAGCGAATGCAATCAAAAGCCAAACACCAACACAACCATCCGGCACATTATTATGGCCCGGCCCGAATTCAAGTCGGGCCAGGCCGGGCTTCAGGCCCGGGTTAGAAATGACAGCTCTAGTTCATCCTGTAGAAGGATTTTTTAAAAAGCTTTTATGTTTCATGTTGATATCTAAAAACAAATTTTCAGATTGTGCCTTAAATTAGACGTTTTTTCTATGATGTTTTGAATTGTGTTCCAATAAACAGATCTGACTTCATAAATCCTCTAAAATGCATTTATTTGAACTGATTTTGAGACAGAAATCTCATTATTCTGAAATAAAACAAAAATTAAAGTTAAAAAAAAAAATTAAATGCACGTTGGTTCTTTTCATTGATGAATCTGAGAAATCTTTACAGCGTCTTATGTTTTAAACAATGAAACGTGTCGAGCAGCTGCTTAAGAACGGTTCTGCAGATGGAAGTGTGTGCATGTGTGTGTGTGTGTGTGTGTGTGTGTGTGTGGTAGCTCAACAGGAGGCAGGATGTCTGCTGCAGCTGACAGACTGGAGCAGAAACCGTCAGAGGACAGGTAGAAAAAGAGACGGAGGACACAGAGACGGAGGACAGGGAGACGGAGCAGAAGAACTGCAGCAGCTGAGGACGGAGTCTCCTCTGCAAAAGGTAAAACTGATCTGAGAACAGCTTCACTATGAAGCTGCAGATCTGAACATATAATGTCTTTGTCGTTTTCATAAATATTTCTAACGTTTGTTTCCGGCTGTAGACTTAAAATGTCTTTTTTTTTTGTTAAATCTGCGTCTTTCAGTTTTGTGGTTAAAGAGGAACTTACCCCACTCTGAAACGACAGCTCCGCTCCAAGACAAGATTTAAAAAATGCAATGTTTCAAGAGACATGTTGCTATGTTGCTATGGTTGGGGCTCACTTTTATACTCACGCAGCAGAGGCTGTGACAACAGAGTGCCCAGACATGTCAGAGTGACCAGTTGTTGACCAATAGGAAAATTAGGCTGCAGTACCACAGTTCAACCCATAGAGGGAGTGTAAACACGTTTTTAGACCATATATTGCCGATTTGAACGAATACCACAAAAACATGAAAATTAACACAGACATAGTGCTATACAACATTTTACACACATTCCAGGGAGTTTTATCAGTTAAAAAAAAGTTAATTTTGGGGTAAGTTCCTCTTTAAGATCTGCATTCTGCTGAGCGTAGAATTGAGTTTGCTGCTGTATTCCGTGGTAAATCCTCTCACTCTCATCAGTTCGGTTCAGCTATAATTCACAAGCTTAATGCTTCCGAATTCAGGCTTGGCGTCGATTTCAATGCTCGTAAAAACTGGGATCACACCAGGAGCCAGTGAAGCTGCTGCTCCTGAGAGCACGGCCATCTTGGCAAGGAATGGGTTCATCAAAAATTTTGTTCACAACTAGAGAAAATTTGCTGACAATTTTGAACACTTAAAATAGCTGGACTTGTAATGTCTTCAAGTCACAGAATTAAAAAAAAATATATAACAATGTCTTTGCTCCCAAAATTCTAGACGATATGAATAAAGAAAGATCCCAGTAGCTGTGTGTGTGTTTAATCATGTTTGGATTTATGTTTGTCGTGTTTATTTCTCAGGGGATCATCAGAGTGCCTGCTCCCTGCCAGTATGCACACAAGCTGGCTTTCCTTGTGGGGCAGAGTATTCACAAGCAGCCCAACGTGCAGCTGGATGAGTACCTTTTCTATCTTTAAGAAGAAAAACAGTCCGTCAGGTTCAAGCTAATGTTGGCTTATTCAGAGTCTCAAGTTTATGTTGACCTGTTAAAATTAGCTTGACTGTGTTCAAGACATTTCTTGTTAATCTAGTTATTTTTAATTTATTTTTTTAAGTAAGAAATGCTGTCTCATCTTTATTTGTATTTTTATTTTTTCCATGTTACCTGTTGTGGCAAAAAAAACATTTAAGTGATCTTTCGGACAGTTTTGTTTTTGTTCTTTAATGTGCAGAGTCAAAACCAGCAGAATCATTTTAAGGCTCATCAGCTCTAAAGGTTCTTACCAAAGATGTTCAATAAACTGTTTGTTCAAGCTTTTGTGCGTCATCTCTAGCATTTCAAGGCAAATCAGACACACACGTGACAAAATAATAAATTTATTCAGGTATTTTCTGTTTTTAAAAAAAGATTGCACATGCACACCCACACAATAATTTGTAACCATCCATATAGGCTGATAGTTCTTGTCAAAGCTAGCACACAACTGCAGACTTAACAATATGGCCTTAAAGACACCATGGGGAAAGCTTGCACTGTTGGATTATAAAGTTAAATGTACAAAAAAGGCAGTCTGAAAATCAAGTATAAACATTTAAAAACAAGTTTACAAATGGACAAAGTACAAAAAGAGCTCCTGTCACTTAAAACAAAATCAATGTCAGTGGACCTGGTCCAGAAACAGGAAAAGATGTTTCTCACTTTATTGTAGATTATTACGGCTGCTCAGCCAAAAATTGTAAAAGTATTTGACTGTTGCATACATAGATTTTTTTTTGTTTGTTTTTTTTCCCGTTTTGGCAGTTTCACTAAAACTCTTAACTAGAAAACAGGCTCTGTTTTACGATGCAGTGAAATGGGAAACTGAGGGTGTGGAAGGAGGCGGACTGCTTCATGCACAAAGTTGGATGTCTGCACAATCTGTTGGGGCAGCGTTAAAGATACATTGGCTTTTAATTCATTATACATTCACTACCCTACATTAAGGTGTAGATATTATATTCACATACAGTACTCATATTCTGCACCGACAGTTTGGGACACTGAACAGGCATCGATGACAAATTGACTAAAATCTGAATATGGGGCAGCAGAGGTGGCTTCACCTTTACTGCAATGAAGTCAGTAGTCTTGATCTCAAGGGTTGCATGCAAAGAAATGCAACATGATTTGCTGATATCAATAACTATTGTTTATATTACATATATTTATTTTATACTTTTTAATTTTGTATTATAAGTCAAAACATGAGATTTGCCCAAATTTTGTATGAAAACTGACTTTCAAAGTTAAATATTTTTTAGCATTCACATTGAACGATGAGCAACATCACAGGAGGCTACAATGATGGTAATGCTGGCTCTACAGATGAGATGTATCACCCTGGAGCTGAGTCAGAATAAACATCTGCAAACATCTGGTTCATGGACAGAGTAAAACTGCTGGACAAAGAGTGAACTGTTTAATAAGGCCAAAAAGAGGTTTGATCTACTGGGCTTTTACTGCAACACCCTGTGGCGGAGACGATGTGCTTGAATTTACCATGGGGGCAGGAGAAGTTCTTTGATTAGATTCTCCAGTTCAACAGTGATTTGGACATTTTTCCCTCAAAAGGGTTTGAAGGGAAGGTGCTAAGTAAAGCACACAACCCTCAGATGTGACAATCTGCTCTGAACAAGTTTCCACAGTCCAAGTCTTGCATTAAATGTATTATAAACTCCAGCCTTTCGAAGAGAGTTGTGTGTTTGAGCAACAATCTGGTTTCTGTAGACTGAAAGACCTTTTCATTGTTTTATTTAATGCCAGCCGTGATGGTGTGCAAAATACTCAGTTTGCTGCAAAATGTCATCACTAGAGACTTGGAAGTCAATCGCACAGACATTGTCTGACGCCGAGGCTGTGGGACCATAACTGGAAATTATTGAAAATATGTTTTTTACTGATAACAAAATACAAATATTCTGATACACATCAATTGTTGAAAAAATAAAAGCATTTGCTAAGCTCACAAATGCCAACTGCGCTGCATTTGTTTCGATGCTTTTACAAGGAAGTGGATGCCACTTTCTGAGTGAAGTAGAAAAACCCTATTTTACAAGTCTTTGTAACAGTGTCTTCCCTTTGGAGAGCAGTCCCTTTTTCTTTTTGGAGGAGTACTTGTCCATTGTGGCCCTGTAGGGACTGCCGGGCCCCACGGGGCCGGAGCCAGGGACGTGTGGGCGCACTGTGGGAGAGGGTGCTCTTCTTTGCAGAGACGATTTTTCCAGTGGAACCTAATGGGAGACCCGTAGGGGACAGTTGAGGGTGTTAAAAAGCCAACCGTCTCACACCACAGTCACTACCCACCACCCCCCCATTTCTGTCTGAGCAGGGCCATCATAGTTAAAGGTCTACCCCACAACCCCCAGATCTTGGTACTCTGGTATGGATAAACTTTCCCTCCCACCCCTTCTGACAGGAACAGTGGATTTTAATAAATGAAATAAATATTCTACAATAACACATGAAGTGACATGACATTAGCTAACTTCATCATTGTAAGAACATTTTCCCAACTACAGCTAGTAAATGAAGGGCAGCTGGTTTCACACGAACAGATTTGCATTTTAGGGCAAATTATCACATTCACTTCCTGTTAAATAGATTTACTGTACAACTGAGTTACAAAGAGACTACATGTCACTGTTTTCTGTAATCATGAGCTAAAAGGCTCTCAAATTGCACTTTAGGACACATTGAAGTTTTGCACACGGCCGTATCTGGGTCGATATTTGGTCAGAATTTGCAGTCCAGTGCAGAAAATGTGAGAGATTTTGTCATTATTATAGCAAAGAAACTCACTTTAAGTTGAAGTCTTAATAAATAAATGCAATTTTCATTCAAACTTAATATTTTGTTGGTGAAATACCACTGAGTAACATTCACTGAATCGTGCTAATTTTTGTGCTACTGTTGGGTGACGTGGCATTCAGGTGATTTGAGCCACAGCCTGCTGTCACTTCAAGAAAAGTTGCAGTCCCGCTTTAAATATACTTTAGTTGACCATTTATAAGTTTCAGAAAAATAGTATGGATTTAATATGACATTCTTTTAGCTGCATTTGTAGCATCTTATGTAAATATAGTGTTTTAACTTTTTAGGGGGTCACCTATGCTTAATTTGGGTTACTCTGTTTAAATCTCATTTTCCAAAAGGTTAAGACCCCAGGAGAAATACAACTAGTAGAGTGCAATGCTTTGTAAAAAATAAATGCTTGTGCACAAGACACCATATCAAATGTTAAAACTAAAAATTTTTGCATTTCTTTGTCTGATATAGAAAAATATGCCAACAAGACAAGTTCATTGAAAACATTTGGATGAATACATGCTTTATTTTATTTTATTTTTTTTTACATTATTTCCAGACCCGTCAGTTTAGCACTTTGACTTTTCCTCTTGAGCTGCTGTACATATAATTTTCTATTTTGACATGGTCTCGCTGAAATAAGTAAGGCATTCCCTGAAAAAAAATACCTCTGTGACAGATGTGAATGCCACGCAGCAACGATGCGGCCTCCACAGATGTTTGAGTTACTTTTGTTACGCGTCTAATCCTTCATCAGAAATCTTTAAGTTCACTCCATTTTTATTTTTGAAAGGCTGGAAGTTTTTTTTCTCCATGCTATGTTACTAACCTGTTAAATAATATCACTAGCTGTGAGATGTTTTAGTAAATGTTTTTGATGATTTAATTATTTATTGACAACATGTTGCCAGTTTAAAAAAAAGATTGAAACAATCACTTTTTAGTTGCAAATTCAAACTGTATTTTCAGTGTTTTGTTTTTCAGGCTACACTGACAGAAATCTAATTTTCCTGTCAGTGCTGTTGATTTCACTTTTAAATGTGCAATTGTGGAAGATGGCCTTTTAGCGTATCATGAGTTACAGCAGGAGTCTTATTGCAGGAGACGGACATTGTCATGTACAACACTCAGAGAAACAACTGAAGATACCACACTGGTTGTCTAATGCATTGCCTAGGGTAATTATGCCCACCCAATGTTTGTTCAACTAAGATGATTCATAAAACCAGCTAGGGAACAGAGCAGCACTGGAGGAACGTCAAAGTATACATGTTGCATACCAGAAACTAACGATACCCATGCCATCTGCATTAGACGAGGGGAGCGTAATCTTGGTATCCTCAGTTGCTCACTTACGTGACGGAAACAGAGCCTTTAAGGTGTGAAATGAACACTCTTCTTCTGTTTTGCCAAGCAGGTGAGAAAAAGAAATAAAAAAAAACATGGTGATGGCATTTCAATATTTAGAACTATGACCATGGCAAATTAGAACAGAAGGAAGGAAACATCTGAGGACAACTATGAACATTTTGGAACAACTGCATTATTAAACAAAAATAACATCACATATTTACATTTAGGAGATAAATCTTGAAGTTATTTTCTGATGGCAACATTAAGTGACCTTTGCTAATTTACAAGAAAGCAATTTACAAAACAAGGCATTCAGGAGCAGATAAAAAAGTTGTACTATGCTAGACTCATCTTGGTATAAAACGTTCATGCATCTGGACTATATACCATGCTGAGCTACAGACTACATGGTTCATCTTTCAGTACAACAAAACTATTAACTCTGTTAGAAATAAATCCAAACACAATATATTCATAAAGCATCTGTTCCAATGTTACATAGGCATGTGCAAAAAATATTAGCTGCTGTTTTTCAAGACAGAAGTTTAAAAAGTCACAGGAGCATTTCCCCATCAACTTCAATCTCACTGAGAATGCTTTATGAATACAATAAATCCATTTGTACAATGCACAACTTCCCCCTTTCACAGTAGTAAACATGAAAAATAAAAATACCTTTGTCAAGTTTTTGTCTTAAAAGTTTCTCTTTTTTTCCATCTAGTTATTTACAGGCAAAATTCTTTTGTACTTGGCTCAATGAGGAGAAACACGCACAGACACAAAACTTAAGGGGATAGAGGGAACAGAGAGTAAATGGATGACAGGGCTAGTACTGCGAAGGAGCATGTACCCTTTTGGTCTTTATCCGTGCTGGAGAGTCCTGGGGGAAGCGAGATGGTGAATCTGTGAGGAAAACCTCAACATCGTCAGGCACTTCTTCGAGAAAGTTGGAAGGAACGAGCCCCTTGTGTCCGTTGAGCTCGCCCTGTAGAGAAGATGAGCACCATGAGACTCTCACCACTTGACGAAACTTTAAATGTTTCCGAACAGACAAGTGCCCAGAACTGAAGGGGAGCAATGCTACTAGTAAAAACTGTGACAGAGCTGATTTGTGACCGGATACAGGATTATGCATCTGCTAACTGAGCTGCAGAACCTTTTGGTGAGAGTTTTAACAAATGTGGCTCTTCTGTTACAGCAGCAAGTCTTTCTGTAAACTTGTGACTTTAAAAGATTTTTTTAACAGCTTTTTTTTGGTTGTTGATTGCAAACAGTTTTTGCTGGCTTATGTTTTTATCTAATTTGCAAAACCTATTTAGGAATTGTTAAGCACTGTGCACACTTAAGCTACAGTGGGGAGAACAAGTATTTGATACACTTGATTTTTCAGGTTTTCCCACTTGCAAAGCTTGTAGATGACTGTAATTGTCATCATAGGTACTCTTCAACTGTGAGTGATGGAATCTAAAACAAAAATCCAGTAAAATACAATGTATGATTTTTAAATAATTAATTTCCAGTTTATTGTGTGAAATAAGTATTTGATACACCAGAAAAATGAAACTTAATATTTGGTACA
>JARVGS010000002.1:8586160-8596663 GCA_031762315.1 Hypsolebias antenori
GTTTAAAAAGCCGTTTACCATTCTTTTTTCGACTTACGGCCAAAATCCGGACTTACGTTCGCCACGTGTAATGAGTTTCGACTTAAGTTCAATTCGAGTTAAGTTCGGTCCGTAGGAATGGAACTCAAACGTAACTCGAGGACTGCCTGTACTGAAGAAATTGATTTTCAGCAACAAAAAACACAAACTACTTTGTAAAAAACACCTGAAAACAAGTAGCTGAAACTGAGCTGAAAGCTGAAAATAGCTAAATGCTTGCTAAAAGTCAAAAGTAGTAGAAAGTTTGCCAAATGCTAAAAGTAACAAAATGCTAACCAAACAAGCAAAATGTTAAAGTTTAAAGTAGTAAAACATGCTAAAACTAGCAGAATGCTAGCTAAAAGCTACAAGTAGCAAATGGCTAGTTAAGACCTAAAAGTGTCAAAAGCTAGCTAAATGCCAAAAGTAACAGAGCAATCCAAAAGTGCCAAAATACTGTCAAACCTTAAAAGTAGCGAAAGGTTAACGAAAAAGCTAAATAATAGCTAAAAGCTAAAAAAGTATCAAATGATGAGCTAAACCCAAAATGTTGCAGAAAATTACGTAATTGGCAGAGCAATAGCTTTTAACTAAAATTATCATTAGTAGAAATAATAATTGTGATATTAATATTACCTGTTTGCTCCCTCGTGGCTCCATTTTCAGGAAGCATACCGATAGTGTTCCTCTCCACTGCTAAGATGACGACAGCCAGATTTATCTGCCTCCAAATGAAAAGCCCTGTCTGCTAGACCTTTATTTGACTGCGTCTGCTTTAATGAAATTCGGTCTTGTTTGTCGCTAATTGTGTTTAATTTTAATGAGAAGAAAACTGATGGTTCTGCCTCTTTACATCTTGCTTCCCTCACCCAGTACAGCAAACCAACTGTCACAAATTTAGGGGTCAAGATTGATGTTCATCTTAAATTTGACAGATAAAATCTGGTTTCTTTCATTTGAGGCAGTTTGCCAAGACAAGGCCCGTTCTTTCTCAGCAGCTGTTTGAAACAGTGATTCAGATATATTTTGATATATAACCAAAAATAGCACTAAATATTCTGAAATAGAAAAACAAAAAAATAGGAAAACAATTGTGCATGTGCTGACTCAGCAGAAAACAGACGCAGACTGTTTTGCCTGTTCTGGTTCTGTGCGTCTCAGCCCAGATGTCAGCGAGCAGTGAGTTCAGTCTGTGGGAGTACCTGCTGACCACGAGGCCAGGGGTTGGCTGGGTGAAGGGGACGGCGTCTCTTACCGGAGTCATCCTGCAGCTGCTGATCTTCCTCATGGTGATCTGTTCCAGCACCTTTGTACGACGCAGTGGACACTTCGAGGTCCGAGTCCTGTACAGCTGTTTGACTACATGAAGCTGGTTCTGTTAGCTTTCATATTGAATAAGACACACAGTAACTCTGGGTTTCGTCTTCTCCAGGTGTTCTACTGGACCCACCTGTCCTACATATGGGTCTGGATCCTCCTCATCATCCACTGTGCAAACTTCTGGAAGTGGTTTGTGGTTCCAGGTTTGGTTTTCCTGCTGGAGAAGATCGTAGGAAACGCTGTGTCTCGAATGGGAGGTCTTTACATCGTGGAGGTCAACCTGCTGCCGTCCAAGGTCTCCAGAACAATTCTACAACAGGTTCCACTGAGCCATCATTTATTCATCTAAAACTGCTTCCAGCTCCTGATCCAACAGAACCTCTCCAAAACTTGAACCCTTGGTGGTTCTCTGTAGGACTTCATCAGCCTCTCTCCTGGTTCAGGGGAGTTCTGGCCCACTCTTCTTTCCGTTGTTGCTTCAGTTCATTGAGGGTTCTGTTCAGGTTTCTGATGGTCTACCACATTGTTTCAGTCAGAGTCAGGTTCAGGTTCAGATTCTGGACTCTGACTTGTCCATGGGTCTATCCAGTTTTGACCCGTTCTGTTGTAGATCAGCTCCTGTGTTTGGAATCATGGTTCTGTTAGACCCAGTTTGATCCAAGCTTCAGCTGTTGGACAGATGGACTCACATCTGATTCCAGAACCCTTTGGTCTACAGAGGAGGTCTTGGACTACTTAGTGACTGACAGGAGCCCAAATCATCAGCCCTCCATCACCATACTGACAGCTGGCAAGAGTTGTTTGCTGCAGTGCATTCTGGGTGAACATATGTACTTTGGTCTTGTTCTGGTCCAGAAGTCTTGTGGTTCCTTCAGATGAAACTTTCCAAAGATAAGTTGTGCTGCCATGTTGTTTTTAGAGAGAAGAGATCATGACATTTGTCCTTTGACCTGCTGACTGAGGCCTGTAGAGTCACTGCATGGTCTGACTTTCAGGGTGAATCAGCTGTCTGAAATGTTTTCCATATGTGAATAATCTTTCTGTAGTATGACAGACTTCAGATGACCTTTGACCCTTCCCTGATGGATGGGCAGCAGCTGCTTCTTTGAAGTCATTGCTGATGTCTTTCTGCCTTGGTGTTGTGTCAACACACACCTGGATGCTTCAGATCAGCAGAACCTCCTGATGAGGATCAGTTCATCAGCAACTCCTGATCCTGAACCTCTGAGGTCCAATGGAAGCAACGGGGCTAGAACCTTTTTTTGTTGTAGTTGTTGAATAAATGGTGACATGGTGTAATATGTTGCATGTTGTTTTAACTAAATTTGTCTTAATATAAACATGACATCTTTTTTTAGGAACAAGGAGACTGCGTTAGCAAACTTCTATCTGACTTTCAGGTGACTCACCTGGTGATCAGACGTCCTCAGTTCTTCCAGTTCAAACCTGGAGATTACATCTACATCAACATCCCAAAGATCGCCAAGTACGAGTGGCACCCATTCACCATCAGCAGCGCTCCGGAGCAGCCCGGTGCGTCTGGCGTGGACCTGCAGACACACTTTTATTTTTAAACGGATTTAGAGACGTTTGTTGTGCTCACACGATTCATAAAGAAGGTTGATGGACGGCAGGTGTTGCATCATCATCCTTCAACATTTGTGCAGAAATATTCCATTTTCCTTTTGTTTTTGTTGTTGTGTTAATTAGAGTTTAAAATTTTAAATTAAAGCATGAATTATAAATGTAGGTTTTTGTTCCATTTCAGTGTTTTGTAATTCTTCTCGGTTTATTTCAATCACATTCTTATTAATAATTATTTATTAGCCTAGATATCGATCAGACCTGCAGTGTGAGTATGAAAACCTGATTCTGAGGTATGGAGTGTTTCAGTTCATTCATAGGGTTGTTGTGCTGTGACCTTTGACCCGCAGACACTCTGTGGCTTCACGTGCGCTCCATGGGCCAGTGGACCAACCGTCTGTATGAGTACTTCAGAAAGACGGAGAGCCAGGACCTTCATCCCAAGAGTCTGACCACGAGTCTGAGGAGGCGCCGGCAGCAGGAGAAGGTCAGCGAGGAACGTCTGGGGAACGTCTGGCTGCAGAAACTCAAAGTTCTCTGTATGTTTCCAGAAGGACGACATGTTCAACTCCTCTGACGCCATCAGAGCCGTGGCATCCAACAAGGATGACTCCATCGAGCTGACCTTGTTCCGTCAGAATGGCTCGGAGTCTGGAGCAGGTGCAGCTTCAGAGTCTGGGTCTCAGGACCCCCCAAAACAGCCTCTGTGTGAGCCGGGGCCAGCAGAAAGAGGAGAGGCCATCCAACTCAGAGAGGTGTTGATTGAAACGTAAAATAAAGTTGATAACAATAAAAGAACACCTCATCCTCTACAACATTTACTCCTTTTAGCCCTTTTAAAAAAAAAGTTTTTACAATAACGTTTTCAAATTATGGTTCTGATTACTTCTTGTTTACCTGCAGATGTCAGCCAAGTTCAGTGAGAACCACAGATTCTGCAACATCAAGGTAAAGTTTTGTTAAAAACAGACAATCTCCTGCAGCTCTACATCCCTCTCTGCTGTGCTTTAGCTCTCTGTCTGACTGCAGAGGACCTGGGTCGCCATGGCAACTATAGAAGTGATTGACAGGAGTCACTGACTCTTGATTGCTTGTTTTAAATCAGGAGGTTGATCCAGTTGAAGCTGATTTTCTCTCAGGTTTTATTCGGTCATATTTCAGAGTCCATGAAGCTACAGGTCCACTGAGAACCTTCTCAGGTGGTCCTGAGCGGGTTTGTTTTATGTGTCAGTGCTACGTAGACGGACCGTATGGGACCCCGACACGGCAGATCTTCGCCTCTGAACACGCCGTCCTAATCGGAGCAGGAATCGGCATCACACCCTTCGCCTCGATCCTGCAGAGCATCATGTACCGGTTAGATCCTGTTCCAAGTCCAAAACCATGCACTTAATTTGTATATCTGTTGTTTTACCCACAAATATCAACATCTTTACACAATTGCATCATAAAAAACACTGTTTACTTTTCTAACAACCAAATATCTCTTTCAAATACTGTATGACGGCAGCAGGGACAATTAATTTCTTTTCTGATGCTCACCACATGATGAAAGTAGCCTGACCTGTGTGTCTGTTTGTTTATGTATTTGTCTGTCTGTCTCAGGTACCGGATGAGGAAGCACCACTGTCCCAGCTGTAACTACTCGTGGTGTGAAAACATTAAAGACAGCGACATGAAGCTGCGTAAAGTAAGAGCCCAGCGTCCTTCAGCCTCTGTGTTCCCTCGTGTGACCCATCAGAACTGAACTGTTTTCTCCCTGCAGGTCGACTTCATCTGGATCAACCGGGACCAGAAGGCCTTTGAGTGGTTCGTCAGCCTGCTGACCAAACTGGAGCTGGACCAGGCTGACGAGGAGCCCGAAGGTGGACCAGCTTCCTCAGTTACAATTACAAAAAAACCAACGAGTCTCAAGTTCCAAAACAAACTTTAAATAAAGGCCTAGCGTTCTCATCCACCACATAAACTTCACTGTGGCGGCCATCTTTAATTGGTTTGACTTTGAAGGTTATCAGCTAGACACCCCCAGAGATTATTTTCTAAAGGTTTCGTTAAAAATATGTCCAGTGGTTCATGAGACACGAGCTGAATCCTTTATTTCTAAACATCTGATTTTGACTCTTGATTTCAGAACAGCTGATTTCAGACAGACTTTTTGATTTTCTGATTCTTCAGGTCGCTTCCTGGAGATGCACATGTACATGACGTCCGCGCTCAGTAAGAATGACATGAAGGCCATCGGCCTGCAGATGGCGCTCGACCTGCTGGCCAAGAAGGAGAAGAAGGACTCCATCACGGGTCTGAGGACCAGAACCCAGCCAGGCCGACCCAAGTGGGAGAAGGTAGGACTTCAGTCATCTGTGCTCTGATGGGTCCGAGCTGCTGCCGCCTCTGGACCAGGTTGGTTAATGGTGTGTTGTCTTTGTGTCTTGCAGGTGTTTCAGAAACTGTCTCAGGAGAATAAAGGGAAAGTTCATGTATTTTACTGTGGTGCTCCATCTCTGGCCAAAGCTATCAAAGCTCAGTGTGAAAACTTTGGCTTCAGCTTCTACAAAGAAAACTTCTGAGGACGCCGTCTACTGCTGCTTGTGTTTTATATCGTTATGGGTACCAACAACTGACTGATCACATAGTCCTGAGGTCCGGACTGCGGTTCTTACGAGTCCAAAAGAGTTTCTGTGGGTTTAACATTAGTTTTAGCATGAAGTTGCAGGCCGTGTCTCACCAGGCTGCATCTGTTCAGGATGAGTCCAGTGAAATTCTGGTTTTAGGGCTGGATGTTTATGTGATGATTAGAGTAACGACTAATGGACAACAGAGCCAGCAGCGTGTCAGTAAAATATCACCCGCTTTATATTTCAAGACAAGAACATTTGGTTGTTTTAAATTGTGTTTAAAATGTTTTCAGAATTAAACAGAAAAGTAATGGAATCATGAACCAAAACTATCCCGGTCAGTCCTTTTAGTTTCAGCTCATTTGTGCTTCCTGTCAGCTGGAATTCTTTAATAAAAGCTGTTAATCTTCATCTGTCAGACTGCAGTTCTGTCAAAGACCAGCTGGCAGGTCTGTCCTGCAGGACGGACTCTCGCTTTCTGTTCTGTTTCCAGCAGAAATCTCTCTTTGGACTGGTTCTGTCAGAACAATCACTGACCTGTTTAACAAAACTCCTGTGGACACTTGTTAAGAATGTTAAAACGTATTGTTTTTACTTTAGAATGTATTGAGAAAAGGCTGGATTGTAGATTTAGTTGATGTTTTTTGTTTTATTTCTGGCTTTGGGCCCAAGTTAACTTTTAGCCATTAACAAACCACAAGACTCATAACAGTTATTTTATTAATTTAAACATTTTTACCCTAAAACTCAGCTTCTGTCAGGCATTGTGTGTTTTAAATTAATCTTTGTGTTTTTAAATCCAACACTGTAAGTTAAGAGCCAACAGTCATGCTATCAGGACACATGTCCAATACACAAGATGTACAGAAAATAAAAAGAAAACATCAAGAATTTTTAAAAATGTGTTGTGGAAACTGAACTTTGCAATCATTGTTAGACTCTTCCTGCTGCCATCGGTTATATTAATCCAGTTTATTTGAATGTTTATGACTGCAATAGATTTGGAACAAAAACATGACATATTTAGTTTATTGTCTTTGTAGGGGTCATTTGATATGAACCGTCTATCATCTATGATATATGTTGTTTTAGTTTAATAAACCTTTGAGTAATCCTATTTTTTCTACACACTATACTTTTATTATTTGGGTGTTTCATTAAAGCTACGGTTTTATTTAATTTTTTGGGTTGCACAAACCAGTACGGAGCCCTGTAAGAACCATAAAGGAAAAAAAATGTTGTTGCATAGAGCAACCCTTTTGTGTGTCTCGCCCAGGGTTTAATTGATCGATGCCATAACGCAAATGGTGGGCGAGCTGGTGTGTGGGTGGGGGGTGGTGTGCAGCAGGGGGAGTGGAAGGAGATTGTGGATCCTCCTCCCCTTTAAAGTTTTGAATGAAATAGAATGCTATTTCCTATATTTTGGTGTAGCCCATTTTAACAGATTGTTAAACATCGACATTTACCTACACTTGATTAAAGTGCTATTTTAAAGAGCAACAACAGGTTGTGTGTGAATAGAGTATCTCCGATTCTGTTAAGCATCCTCCCTACCACACACTTCATGTTTCTGAGCTGTACTACTGAATGTACTACCCTCAGAAATATTTTGTTAAAAGATCGAGCAATTATAATCTAAATGGTACTGATATATTTGTAAAGACAATATAGAACTAGTTTGAAGGGACGGTCTACCTCAGTCCTGGGAGTTGGATTGTGGAATGATTTGGACTGTGGTATGAAAGAGGCTGTGTCAATGTTTGTGTTCAAGAAAATGGTCAAAAGTGAATTGGTGAAGAAATATAATGTAAATGAAGTAGTCGAAATGTGTAATGTGTTTAAATTGGTAAATTGTGATGAGTTACGGTATTCATATTTTTTGTTACTTATAGATAATTATTGTTTGAGTTGATTGTTTTTGAAAAGGGGCAGATATAGTAAGATTTTTTCTTCTTTCTGCTGCCTTTCATTTTATATTGTATATATTTTTTATGGGATACCTAAATACATGGGATTATGTTTGTTGTGTATTTTTTATTTTTTATAAAATGAATAAATAATTAAATAAATAAATAAACTCTTCTCTGCTGAATTCATTGCTGCATTGTTGCTCCTGCTGCTCCAATCTCAATTACGACTGCCTTCTCGATTGTCCAACTAAGAACGATCCATCCATCCATCCATTTATTTTATGAAAGTAAATTGGACTGTCTTTTCAACATTTTGATTGCTGTTATTTTGGCACATTAGTGTCGTTGTTTTGATATGTAATTAATGTGAATAATACACGTCAAACATTTCTCTTGTATTTTTTCTTAACTGCTTTTTATTTATTATGTCTGAAAGTATGTGTGAGTTCACAGCAGTTGTGCATGCTCTGTAGAGCTGTCTGGAGACGCTCCTGTGTGTAAGGTATGGCAACCCAAGTGGCCCATTAATAGCCACTTTTACCATTGGTCTGGCTATTAATGGGACACTTGGCTTGCCATATAATGAAGACCCGTCCCTGCGGGACATGCCGTCCACTTCTCTGCTGGGCAGGAGCGTGTGCATGAGCTGGTGTGTCATGCTGCAGCTGCAATAGCCACTCCGCAGACTGGGCAACATCTCTCATTCTATTTTTAATAAATAATCTAAATAAAATGTGCAATGACTTTGGACTTTTAGGGGCAGAGAGTTGCCGGATCGGAGCAAACAGTTGCCGGAATGCACCCAGTCAAAATGAGAGTTCTCAGATCTTGTTCTGGCAGGATCTGGCTCAAATTAAGCACTGGTCTCTTCTGTCCTCTCTAACCCCAGCCAGTTGTGGCAGACGGCTGCCCATCCTGATCCTGGTTCTGGTTTTGCTGGAGGTTTCTTCCTATTAAAGTGAGTTCTTCCTTTACACTGTTGCCTGTGCGCCACTCAAGATGGGAGGTTGCAGAAAAGCGGAGATTGTACGCAATCTGCTGTCTTCCTTATACAATAACATTAAAATTTTTGGCATTTTTTTAATGCATCTAAATTTTTGTACAGAGACCTGAGACATTTGTTGTGCACTGACGCTATATGAATAAACTAAATTCAATATACTGCAGTGTTTACTAGTCATACTTTAATGCCCATCAGAAGGAAGTTGGGCAATCTGTGTGAAAGGAACAAGGATCACTGTTCACTGCTTCAGCTCTTAATGTGACTTTAATTTATTTGGTGATCTACTTCCTTGCTCACACAAAGACAACAGACTGTCCTGGTTCAACCCGGAGACATAAGGAACTAATAAATTTTGGCGTGTTAAGTATATAACAGCTCAGTCTTGTCACTCATGCATTCAGCATCACACACTGTGTGCAACTTAAATAGTATGCAAAAACTTGTGACAAACCATTTGAATAAATTTTTGTTTTCAGGATTTGCACTCGATACAAGAGCAGCTTTTAGATGTTGAAAAATAACTATTTTTCCGAGTTCAATAATATCAGTAGCAAAAATTATTGCAACGTTGTTATTACAGAAAGGATATTTATAAACTTGTTGTCTATGCTTTCAAGGAAAACATTTCACTTATTTTGTGCCACTTGGAGTTTGGTGTCACTCGGCGCTCTGTTAATAATCCTGCGTTAGCTGCTAGTTAGCAGCTAGCTAGTTACGCAGCAGCTCACTGTCTTCGGTCAGCTAATCAAACATCGGACCAAAGCCTGAAAAAATTCAGTGGGTGTTAGTTTTTCCTGGCCTAAAATGAATTTTAGCCGTTGATTTCAGCGGTCGGTGCTCAGCAGAAGAACCGTAAGACGCGGATGGTTCCGTCAAACGGTTTAACAAGGTTCGTTTGCGGCTCCATTTCCCGTTTTTGGACGAGCTAGCTTCTCAGCTAATCGAGGATAGTCTGTTAGCATCGACTGATGGCGGAGCTTCGGAGCCGCTGGTAAAAAAAAAAAAAAGGTACGTGTAAATATTTGTGACTAAAATACATATTTTTCCATCTGCATACACAAAATATACATATTAAGTATTGGATTTTATTATAGAGTTAAACTATTGGGGTTTAACACGATTTGACATTTAGCCGAGCTCCTTCCTTCTTCCAGGGTTTCTCACTTTCTGCCAACCAACTATGGGCGGTTTAAATATAGAATTTTATATTCGCGTTTTAAAAATTTCCTGTAAATAGCATGTTTACTACTGATGTAGATTAGTAATAATATATAATCCTTTAATAAGTTAAGGCTTGTGGCAACATGAATGTAATGGTTAGCCTTTAAAACAAGCCACCATCACCAGATTAACATGTTGTGGGTTAGTTAGGCTAAAGGAAGGTTAGTTTAATGTTAAGGGAGGGCTAGTTAGGTTAAAGAAAGGTTAGTTAAAGGTGAGAAAGGTTATGAGAAGTAGTTAAAGGTTAGAGGAGGGTTAGTTAAATGTCAGAAAATGTTTAGTTTGGTTAAAGGTTAGAGGAGGTTAAAAGAGAGTTGATTAAAGATTAGAGAAGGGTTACCATAGTTAGGTTACAGGAAGGTTAGTTAAAGGTTAAATAAGTGTTATTTAGGTTAAAAGAGGGTTAGCTAAAGCTTAGAGAATGTTAGTCAGGTTAAAGACAGGTTAACAGAGGGTTAGTTAAATGTCAGAAAATGGTTAGTTAGGTTAAAGGTTAGTGAAGGGTTATTTAGGTTAAAGGAAGTTTAGTTAAATGTTTGAAAATGGTTGTTTAGGTTAAAAGGTTAGTTAAAGGTTTGTGGTTCTGCTAAAACCAGGCTGTGTTTAGGTGAGCAGTTTGAATTAAACCTGTCTGTAGACTTTATTGTTAGTAAAGAGCTATTTGTGATGAACAGATGCGTTTCTGATTAAATTAGGTTTTATTTTCATTTGTTCATGATGTTCACCCAGCCTCTGTTTTTTGTTTGTTTTTTTGTTTTTTGTTTGTGTGTGTGTGTGTGTGTGTGTGTGTGTGTGTGTGTGTGTGTGTGTGTGTGTGTGTGTGTGTGTGTGT
>JARVGS010000002.1:8623679-8639081 GCA_031762315.1 Hypsolebias antenori
ACAGTGGTTTGGACATGTCCAGAGGAGGGACAGTGGGTATACTGGTAGAAGGATGTTAGAAATGCAGCTGCCAGGAAAAGACAAAGAGGAGATACATGGATGCAGTTAGAGATGATATGGAGGTAGTTGGAGTGAGGACAGAGTGAGATGGAGGAGGATGACTCACTGTGGAAGAGGAAAAAGTCAAAAGAAGTACTGGTAGATAAAACAAACAACTAATAGAAGAAATCCAACTGAAGTCAGAGCTTGAAGAGGGAGGAAGAAAGTACCAGAACATGAGCTCCAATGTTGCAGGTTTTTTGTTTGTTTGTTTATTTATAGCTTAGTTGTTGTTGCTTTTAATCAGGATCAATTTAGCCATCCAGGCACTTCCTCAAAGCTTAAAGATCAAAACACATGTGGACTTCAGTTCTGTAGCTGAAGATGGTTTTCTCTGTTCAAACTGAACACAGTGCAGCTCGGCTCACATGCAGATTAAATCCCTCCCCTCCCTTCTGACGGTCATCAGGGTCTCTGTCTACTAGGACCTCCTCCCTGATGACCGTCAGGTGGTGGTGGTGGTGGTGGTGATAATGCAGCTCAAATAGTTTTTGAGCCGATGAAGGCAGATTATTTCAGACTATAAACTGAATTTATCCTTTAAAGTTCAGGTTGGGGTAATCTAAGCGTGATGTGTTTGTTGTAGGGGACATGGGACAGACTCCAGATCTCAACTCTTCCGATTGGCTCCGCCCATGCCCGAATGCCTCTTCCCAGCCTTCAACCAGAGCCCCATACCCTTGGAATGCTGTTCAGCTGATCCTCGTCGTCATGGTAACCGGCTCCCTGAGCGTGCTTACGGTCCTGGGCAACACGCTCGTCATCCTGTCCTTCAAAGTGAACCGTCACCTGCGGACGCTCAACAACTACTTCCTGCTGAGTCTGGCGGCGGCTGACCTGCTCATCGGCCTGATGTCCATGAATGTGTACACGCTGTACCAGCTGCGGGGCCACTGGCCCCTGGGGGCCCTGATCTGCGACATGTGGCTTGTCCTGGACTACGCGGTGAGCAGCGCTTCTGTTCTGAACCTGCTGCTCATCAGTCTGGACCGGTACCTCTGTCTGACGCGGCCTCTCAGCTACCCGGCGTGGCGGACAGGCCGCGTGGCCGGACTGATGATTGGCGCTGCCTGGCTACTGTCCTTCGCCTTGTGGACCCCCGCCATCCTGTGCTGGCAGCGAGTCGGGGGCCAGCGAGCCGTCCCAGATGGAAAGTGTTACATTCAGCTGCTGGCGAGCCCAGCCGTCACTCTGGGAACCACGCTGCCGTCCTTCTACCTGCCAGCACTGGTCATGATCGGACTCTACAGCCGCCTGTCGGCAGCGAGCCACCGCAGACTGAGCGCGCTCCAGGTGGAGCGGGGATCACTCCGGTCCCCTGGTCCCTCCATTAAAGACTTCCTCCTAAAACGGCGCAGCTGGGCAGCCAGTGACACAGGCTCAGAGCGGTCTCAGAGTTGGAGAAGAGCGTCCATGGCGGAGACGACGGACAACTGGAGACAACTGGTAGGTGCAGCTCACTTCCTGTTTGTGAGAACCGTTCAGCAGCAGACGCTTCGAGTGTGATGTCACTGACGTGGCCCGTCTGTTTCCTCAGCAGCGTCCGTCTCGTGCCGCCTCGTACCACGCCGGCGACGGAGACTCCAACAAGACAGAAAACGACTCCTTGTCCAACACCGACCCCCATGGCACAGCCTCAGCGGCCTTCTCCTGCCCCAGCTTCACCTCCCAGGAGAGGAGACGGCGGCGTGTCATGGCGAGGGAGAGGAGGGTCACCAACACCATCCTGGCCATTGTGCTGGCCTTCATCCTCACCTGGACGCCATACAACATCATGGCCATCATCGCCGCCTTCTGGCACGTCCAGATCCCCAATGCCCTGTGGGCCACCGGGTACTGGCTGTGCTACGTGAACAGCGCCATCAACCCTTGCTGCTACTCGCTGTGCAACGTCACATTCAGGAGAACCTTCTGCAGCCTTCTGCGCTGCCGCGGAGGGAAGCTGCGTTGACGCCGCCGCCGTTTCTTCAGGTTTCATCATTTAGTCGTGTCAGACCGAAGGAGGATTTCAGCTTCAGCCCCACATTAACCTGTTTTTTAAATCAATCACAGATTTGTCATCGTTCACCTGAATTTCATGCGACTTTCAGTGAAAAACGGACTTGTTGCCATGACAACACAGGCTCTCTCAAAGTTTACCGAGTGGATAACAAACACAGAGAAAGAACCGAATTAGCAAGAGTTCCGTCCTCCGATTTATAAAGTGAAAACCTGCAGATACCCTGTCCTGATCCAAAACCCTGATCCTTCATGGGATCCAGACTTGGGTAGCGTACATGTGTTTTGTGGACTTGCAGAAGTCTTTTGTTCGAGGTGCATTGTGGTGGGGGTCTCTATACAAGTGGTGCAAAAGTTCAGTTCACATTGCCGGCAGTAAGCCGGACCCCTTACAGGTGAGAGTTGGACTTTTCTCTGCGTTTCCCAGTGCAGCCAGGAGGTGGAGGGAGTCCGGTTCTGTTGGCATCATCGTGCCGTGATCTCACTGTAGAGGTTCTTACCTGAGATGAGGATCAGCACCTCCAAATCTGAGGCCATGGTCTTCAGTCAGAACAGGGTGGACTGTCCTCTGGGTTGGGGGTGAGGTGTTGCCTCATGTGGTGGACTCTGTTCCGGTCCATTGGGGTGAAGAGGGAGCTGAGCTGCAAGGAGACGCAATCTGTTTACCTGTCAGTCTACATTCCTACCCTCACCTGTGGTTCCGAACTGGGGAACGACTGAAAGGACGAGATCCTGGATCCAGGAGGTCTAAATGAGTTCTCTGCAGGGTAGAGAAGTTCATTCTCCAGGAGAGACTCGGAGTAGAGCCGTTGCTCCTCCAAATCCAGATGAGCCAGCCGAGGTGGTTCAGACATCTAGTCAGGAAGGACCCTGGACGCCTCCTTAGGGAGGTGTTCTGGACATGTCCAACTGGGAGGAGACCCTGGAAAACCCAGGACACGCTGGAGACTAAAAACATATTCAGAATATAGTTCTGCAAAATGGCCTCACAGACCGGTCTGTCTTTAAGCTCCCTTTGGTCTTTCATAAATCACAGATGAAGCCGCCACGTCCTGCTCAGACTTGAGCAGAACCAAAAATAAAAACTGCTGGGCTGAAGTGGAGCGTGATGCATTAAATGCGTGTCGGACATTTCCCTTGTGTCATTTATTAGAATAAATTTACTCACTTTAGCTCTCCTCTTTTTGATTAACCTTTAAAACTAACTACAGTAGTCCCTCGATTCTTTGCAGTTTGACTTTCGTGGTTTTTCAACACAACATTTTCCACTAAACACAGTTGGCGATGGGGAAAGACAGACCCCACCCCTCCTTTCTCTTTCTCTGCTGTGACAGACAGCCTCAGAAAGAGAAAGAGGGGTGGGGTCTGTCTTTCCTCATCGCTACTGCTCAGGGAGCAGGGATGAACAGATCATATGAAAAAAAAAAAAGTAGAACATCAGAAAAAATGCTTAGGTGGAAAAATAAGAGTGAATTAGTTTAAAAAAAAGAGAAAGTGGCTAAGCGCAGCTTACTCAGGTAAAAGACAGACCCACTCCTTTCTGTTTCCAAAGCTGTCACAGCAGAGAAAAAGAAAGGAGGGGGCAGGGGGTCTGTCTTATTCCTGAGTGAGCTGCACAAGCGGCATAAGACTGTTCATTTAAAATAATCAAGTGTGACCCAGACTGTGGGCGGTCACAACCAATATCAGTTCATCACATTACTGAGCCGCAGCTTCATGGTTTTTTTTTATTTATTTTCTTCACGTCGGCTCTGTTGCTACGTCAGCAGCACAGAGGCTCATCAGAGGTGGGCTGACTCCAACCCCCCTTGCTGCCTGGTGTCTTCTGAACGGACAGAGGCAGCCAGAACATGTCTCAGTCCCAAACTGAGGCGTCTTTTCAATGAGGCTTATGTCTCTCAGCTGGTGTGGGGACATATGGAATCCTCCCACAAGATCTGGAAGAGGTGGCTGGACCTCCCTGCTCAAGCTGCGATGGATGGACGAACACACAGGTGATTACATGATCATCCACTTTTCATCGCGGTGGGTGATAAATGTCTGGATCAGGATCAGTGATTATTTGATATCAAGTAAAACAAACTGAACAGTTTGGGTCAAAATTATGTGGGAAATATTAACTTCAGAAGAGTTTAAATGTTATGTTTAAGATGACGTTAATCTTTTTGGATTTTACATTCATTTTACGTTCAGCGTATCTGAAGTGGAAACAATCCAGTTCGTCTATTCAGCCTTTTTCTTTTTTTTGGTCTAAATAAAAAGAAGTTTCAATTTAAATAAAAACAGAAAACAATGTTCAACATTTATTTTATTTTGTACAAGTTTCATCAATAATCTGTTGTCAAAAAAGTTTTCCTTTAAAAAAAAGTGGTCAGGAGGAAAAACGCCGCCGAGTCAGAACTGTTAAACTACGGGCTACTGATGGAGTTAAATCATCTAGAAAAAGAGACCAAAATGTGGGAGGAGTCAGGAGGAGGAGCCAAGAGGAGAAGGAGGAGTCAGTTTGAAGTGTCTGCATGAAGATGATTGTTCTGCTGCTTCGCGTTTTGTTCTTCAGTTGGACTTTTTCTCTCCTGAAAACAAAAAGACGTCAAAGATCAACCACAAACTGCAGAACGGGTGAGACAGACAGGTGAGACACAGAAGAGACAGGTGAGTCAGAACGCTGTCCCAGACTGAGGCATCTTGTAAATGAGGCTTATGTCTCTCGGCTGGTCTGGGGACATACTGGAGTCCTCCCAGAAGAGGTGGCTGTGGAGAGAGAGGTCTGGACCTCCCTGCTCAAGATGCTGCTCCCATGATGGATGGATGAACACACAGGTGATTACAGACAGAGATACAGGTGAGACCAGAGCCCATAAAATGTGAAACAGGTGAGAACAGAGCTCATAAAACGTGAGACAGGTGAGACCAGAGCCCATAAAATGTGAGACAGGTGAGACCAGAGCCCATAAAATGTGAAACAGGTGAGAACAGAGCTCATAAAATGTGAGACAGGTGAGAACAGAGCTCATAAAATGTGAGACAGGTGAGAACAGAGCTCAAAATGTGAGACAGGTGAGAACAGAGCTCATAAAACGTGAGACAGGTGCGAACAGAGCTCATAAAACGTGAGACAGGTGCGAACAGAGCTCATAAAACGTGAGACAGGTGAGAACAGAGCTCATAAAACGTGAGACAGGTGAGAACAGAGCTCATAAAACGTGAGACAGGTGAGAACAGAGCTCGTAAAACGTGAGACAGGTGAGAACAGAGCTCGTAAAACGTGAGACAGGTGAGAACAGAGCTCGTAAAATGTGAGACAGGTGAGACCAGAGCCCATAAAGGTGAGACAGGTGAGTTCAGAGTAGAGTAATGCTTCAGGTTCAGATTGTATTTAAAAAAATAAAATAACTATCTGTGTTTAATAACTCATCCCTGCAAGGTTCTTTAGAATCTTCTGGGTTCTGTTCTCAGAACAGGAGGTTCTGATGAAGAACCTTCAGGAACCCAATGATCCAGATGTTCTGCTCTTACCTTTGACCTTCTTGGCCTTGTGAGAACATGGTTTGGACACCCTGACGGTGGTCTGACACTCAGCGTTGAACAGAGCTCGTTTCAAGGTTCCGGACCGGGTCTTTGTGTTGGTGGCGCCGTCGCAGGAACTCCACGGGCCGAACTTGTACTTGCAGTCACCTGAAGAACAGAACGTCCACAAGTTAACGAGAGACCAGGAGGTTCTGATGATTCAACAGTACTGAATCAGGGATGTGACCGGTTCTGATCAGCTGTTGTGATATGTCTAGGTTCATGTGTCCCATCATCATCAAACCGGGTCAGAACCAAAGGTTTGGTTCAGATTTCTGCTCAAAACAAACAACATGATAACAATATAACAAACAAACACAAAAACAGAGTCTCGGACTCGTGTTGCCTTCAGGGACAGTTCAGTGTCTGTAAAAACTTGAACAAATTGAACCGTATTACCTTTTTCATCTAAAATGTTTTTAACTAAAATATCAGTTTGCTTGTCTTCAGGGCTGACCCGGTTCTGTTGGTCGGGCCTCGTTGGTTCCAATGGTCCAGAACTCTTTGGACCACAAATTTAAACATGAAGTGAAACCAATAGATTTTATTTTATTTATTAGCTCATTTTATTTTACTTGTTTCTATTTTTATTCAACGATTTTCTTAATTTGCTCATTTTGTATTTATTTATTTAGAATTTATTTTGTACATTATTTTATTTAAATTTGTTTTTATGTAAACTATGATCATTTTATGTACAATTTTTGTTTGTAATTATATAATTTATATCAAATTACTTTATTTAAAAAATTTATTTAATTAAATTTTGTGATGTTTTATTTAGTTCAATTATTTTTATTGATTGTATGTTCGGGGTCAAATTGTTCTGTTTTACATCCTCCGGCCTCCAGGCGGCGCTACAATCTAAATAATTTATCTCAAAGTTGAAACCTGTAGATTCTGGACTCCAGAACTCGTCAGGAGTTCTGCTGAGGACCAGTGAAGTTTCCTGGTCTCTGGTTCTGAGGTGCGGCTCGGTTCTGTGCGGGTCTTACTGATGTCCTTCTTCCAGTTGCAGGGGATCCTGCAGTGGATCTTCTCAGTCTGGTCCTGACATGTGGCCTCCCTCAAACCTTCTCCACAGTCCCCGTGTTCTGGGACACATTTCCCGTACCGGGTCTCTGCAGCAGAACACTCTGAGGCGGGTCGAGACTTCTCGTGTTTTCCACCTGCAGAGCAGAAAAACAGTCACACTCCATTTATTGGACCAGAACTAAAGTAGGACAGCAGGTTCTTCTGAACCGTCCTCCGAACCGTTACAGAAACACTGGACCCAAACTGGTCCCTGCGCTTCTAACCTGGTCCTCTGATCTGAAAATAAAAAATACATAAAAATAAAATGTGGAACATCGTTCTTCACTTGATCCGCTTAGAAAACAACTTCTCTAGAACATCTGCCAGGTTCTCCACCCAGACCACCCTGACCCTGTCTCCACCCAGACCCTTGTTCTCCATCCTGACACTAGTTCTCCACCCAGACCCCGGTTTTCCACCCAGACCCAGGTTCTCCACACTGAACCTGATTCTCCACCCAGACCTCGGTTCTCCACCCTGACCCTGGTTCTATATTTTCAGCAGAACCTGTCCTCTGCTCACTGACGCTCAGTGTTTCTCTTCTTTCTTTAAACCACCAACAAGAAGAAGCAAAAATCTGCATGACGTCCAAAACCCAGCCGAGGACAGAAAACCTCTTCATGTCCTCCTGATGAATCAGACTCGATGATCAGAACTGGTTCATGGACTGAACACATTCAAGAGGGAAAGGTGAAGAGCGGACAGAGACAGTTTGTGACAGAAGGACAGCTGCAGGAGAGGACAGGGAGGGTTTAGGAGACGAGACCTGCTCTGATGTGTTTGGAGATGGTGTCTAACAGAGACAGGAGGACGAGTTCTTTACTGGGAGGGACCACGATGGACAGGGTTAGTAATGAGTCCACTAGAGGGACAGCTCAGGTTTAGAGACAACGATTGAGCCTACAGTGGTTTGGACACATGGAGAGGAGGGACATGGACAGTGGACATGTTGGACAAATTATGTTGAACATGGAGCTGCAGGGAGGAGGAGGACCACTGAGGACCATGAGGAGGTGAAAAATAATGAGAAGAGGACAAGAATTAAGTTAGAAGAAGATGATATGGATGTTAATTGGAAAAAAAAAGACGAGGACATGTCAGCACAGTTGCTGGTTCTGGAGGACAGGTTCTGTTTGAAGATCTCACCTTTGTGATGTTTGGACCTTCTGGTGGCCTCGGCTGTGAGTGTGAAGACCAGGAGCAGCAGCAGCGTCATACAGGACAAACGTCTCATCCTGTGGGGACAGAGAGACGGGTAAACCAGAACAAACGTCTCGTGGGGACAGAGACACAGAGAGACAATTAAACCAGGACAAACATCTCATCATGTGGAGACAGAGACACAGAGACAATTAAACCAAGACAAACGTCTCATCATGTGGGGACAGAGACACAGAGAGACAATTAAACCAGGACAAACATCTCATCATGTGGGGACAGAGACACAGAGAGACAATTAAACCAGGACAAACATCTCATCATGTGGGGACAAGACACAGAGACAATTAAACCAAGACAAACGTCTCATCATGTGGGGACAGAGACACAGAGAGACAAGTAAACCAGGACAAATGTCTCATTATGTGGGGACAGACACAGAGAGACGGGTAAACCAGAACAAACAACTCGTGGGGACAGAGACACAGAGACAATTAAACCAGGACAAACGTCTCATCATGTGCGGACAGAGACACAGAGAGACGGGTAAACCAGAACAAACATCTTGTGGGGACAGAGACACAGAGAGAGACGAGTAAACCAGGACAATGTCTCATCATGTGGGGACAGAGACACAGAGACAAGTAAACCAAGACAAACGTCTCATTATGTGGGGACAGAGAGACAAGTAAACCAGGACAAATGTCTCATCACGTGGGGACAGACACAGAGATGGGTAAACCAGAACAAACATCTCGTGGGGACAGAGACACAGAGACGAGTAAACCAGGACAACGTCTCATCATGTGGGGACAGAGACACTGAGATGAAAAAAACAGGACAAATGTCTCATCTTTTGGGTACAGAGAGACAAGTAATCCAGGACAAACATCTCATCTTGCTGGGACAGAGACACAGAGAGATGGCTTGACCAGGACAAATGTCTCATCCGGCAGGGACAGAGACAAAAAGAGACAAGTAAACCAGGACAAATGTCTCATCCTGCAGGGACCGAGACAGAAAGAAGCGTAAACCAGGACAAACATCTCAACTTGCTGGGACAGAGACACAGAGAGATGGCTTAACCAGGACAAATGTCTCATCCTGCAGGGACAGAGACAAACAAGTAAACAAGGATAAATGTCTCATCCTGCGGGGACAGGGACACAGAGAGATGGCTAAACCAGGACAAACATCTCATCCTGCAGGGACAGAGACAGAGAGATGGGTAAACCAGGGGGACAACATGGTCTGGACAGTTCTCAGCATCATCGGGTTCTGTTTACATGTGGACAGATGTACAGGGGGACGGGGGGTGTCCTCTCCATGAAGGGATTACTGAATGGGCTTAATGTGATCCGGGACAAAGGGGTCAGGGGGCCCCGAGGCCCAATCCTCTGGAAGGACTCACAAACAGAGAGGACAAAGACACAACACAAAGCAAAATTAACAACACAACAGCTGCAGAGACAAATAAACAAATAAATAAATAAATAAATAAACATGAATCAAACACAAACTGACTCCGAGACAAAATCTAATAAAACTTCACGATGTCGAGTAACAAACAAACAAAGACTCAAAGACTAAACGGCAGTTTTTAAATCCCGTCCTGAAAGGTCTTAATCCCGGTGGATTACACTGAGCCCAGGTGGATCCTGGTTCCACCGACCAGACGGTTCTGTTCACCTGTCTGAATCCAGCTGATTGGACCAGAACCGTCTGCAGGTGGTTCTGAAGTGAAAGTCTGAAAATAATTTAATCCAGTTTTCACAGCTGGGGTCGTTTCTGGAAGCAGGAGCTGAAGGAATGCTCATCACCCGCCAGATCCTCCAAACCAAACTTCAGCTCTGTGTCTGAAAAACAAGCTGAACTTCAGCCACTGTTGATTTGTCAAAGGCCGGCTGGCTGAGGCGGCCATCTTGAATTGAACTGCTTCTAAAAAAGTGAATTCGCTGGAGTTTCATTCCAACCCGTGCTCCGGCTCATGAGATATTTTGCTAACACAGAACATCATAGTTGTTTGTTGGTGGATGATAATGTTAAAATGGTAAAATTAATGAATTTGGGCCAAAACTCGAGATTAAAAACTAAAATCTCAAAGAAGTGAAACATTTCATCACAACACAGTGAAGTGCTCACATTGTTGTCCTCTTTAATCTGATGTCACGTGACCTCAGTGGGACCGTCCTGTTGTCCCACTAGCCCATCTCTCTCTGAGGACCAGATGGTCCAAACCCAGTTGTTCTCTTAGGCCCAAGGACGACTGCCCCCCCCCACAAGACCCCGGGCGTTAATCTGAGCATTGTGTTGGGATTATAAAACGGGTAAACGCCTTGTTTTTAAGGGCTTCCTTCTCCGCTCAAGGACCAGGATCCGAGTCCATTTCAGGCTGATGGTTGGGATGTGAAGAGCAAGGAGTTAATTACCCAGAATGCCCCTCTCTGGTGCTCCGCTGTCTTTGTGCTCCGATGACAGACTCCTCTTTCAGGCCTCCATTAAAGCAACGCTTCTCTTTCACACGTCAGCTGGCAGAACCAATCCTGCAGTCTTTCAGAGAAAGAACCGGGTCTCAGCAGGCCTCCAGTCTGCCCTTCATCAATGAAGAAGAGGAGGAGGAGGAGGAAGGGGGTCAGATGAAAGGGCTCTTTAGTTTCCTTCAAAAGAATACTGATTCATTGGTCCAAAACAAAGCCTCTCCAGGCCCGGTTCCACGTCTCTGAAGCCTCACACAGATTCCACACCACCCCCGAGGAGCCCCCCATCCTGAGCCCCGTCGCCCGACTCCGTCCCCCATCCTGAGCCCCAAAAGTTTCCTCTAGAATCTCTGAGCATTCGAGCCGGTGCAGACCCACATGAGAACCAGAACCATATCCAAAGTTTGTGATCCTGAAGACATCTGATCCGAGGTTCATCAACGGGTCCGAATGATTCTCTGAAGAAATCTACACAACTTCTTCTCCAGGAGGAAACCAGACCTTGCATGGTTCTGGAAGTCCAACTTGACGCTCTTCCTCCCCGGCCTCCAGAGTCCAGTTTAACGATACCAGGTCAGAACGTCTCTCGCGTTCCTGTCAGAACACCGGTGTCCCTCAACAGAAACAGGTTTAAGTCATGTGTGAAGGGACGGAACCGATACCGAGCCAGATCCAAGCTGATGTCATCACCAGTGGTGGGTTAGTTCTGGATCTGTGACCCGGTTGCAGGCTGGTGTTGACCCGGCAGGTAAACTCACCTGTTCTGGTTCTGATCAGTTTTCTTCTCATCTTTTTCCTGAAGTTTTTATTTAATTTAAAAATATATATTTTCATATTTCATTAAATGTTTAAAATTAAAATTTTTTTACTTTTAGTCTCAAAATGTTTAAACTCTTTCAAAGTAAAACTGACAGAACAAAATCCTTCCAAAATAAAGTTTTTGTTCCTTTTTACTCTCAGAATCAAAGAACAGATTCTGGACGGACGAATCAGAACCTTGAAACAAATAAAAACCTTCAGACTTACATGTCGAGCTGAGAGGAGCAGCCGATCGAGCTGAAGAGATGATGCTTTCTGACGCAGCTTCAGCTGCAGCTCCTGAACTACCCTCACACACGCATGCACGCTGCACATGCACGCACCTGAAGACCGGCCTCCCGGTGACGTCATCAGCTCTAATCCTGCAGAACAAAACAGGCTCGGCTAGTTGGCACAAAGGCAAGAGTGTTTAATCTGAGTGTGTGTGTGTGTGTGTGTTCTCCGCAGGTCTGGTTCAGTTTCGGGACTTGAACACCTTCTTGTTACACAGTGAGGGGTCAAAGGTCAGCCTGTTGGACGAGTTTCCTTCCAGGAAACTGTTTATTTGCTCTTCTTGCTTTCAGATCCGATGAAAAGAACCAGAGCCATAATCAAAATTTCAGACAATTTCTAATATACAGTATACGTATATTTTCAAATTCTACATTTTATAAATTGTTTTTAAATCAAATGTAAAGGTTCTTCAGTCAGAATCTCGGACCGATGGCTGACCCGGCCAGGGATGGTGCTGGATTGGATCCAGTTGATCCAAAAAGTTCTGGTTCTTTGTCCCACCTAAGTTTTCAGACTTTGTTTCTTGTGACGTCTGGAGGTGGAGTTCAGGAACAGAAAGTTCTGAGGCAGAGAGGGATGCCGAGTTTCCTCGGTTCTGGGTTTCGTGGGCAGAGTCCGTCTCCTCCTCCTCCTCAGAGCCTGATGGGTCAGTCATGCGTGTTTTGTTGGGAACTGCAGCTCTGAGCAGCAGGAGGATCTCCTGAAGTCCAGCAGGATTCTGGACTGATTCCAGACCAGTTTTAGAGATCTGCAGAACCTGAAGAAAAATCTTCTCCAGACCCAGTCTGATCATCATAACATTATCTGTGACATGAAGCAGTTTGTGTGTCTTCGTGCCCTCTTGGCCATCTCCTTAAGGACACCTCTGGACCTATGTGGGTCTCCTATGGACCTAAAGGTCTGCTACAGACCCTGTTGGACTCCACAGGTCAAAGAGGAACCATCATCAGGTCCAACATTAAACCTTCAGTTAGATAAGAATAAAACACGCTGAGCAGTGTTAAAAGTCTTGAAATGTTCACAAGGTCTCTCAGTTTCCTTAGGTGTGCCGCAGGGTCTCATTCTCGAGCCACAGGAATTCTAAACACGTTCCAAAAAATTCTGCAACAAATTTTCTGCAGAAATGCCGTGGGAGTCTGGAATCCATCGTTTTAGAGCCATAGAGTCATCATTTTTGTCAAAAATTACAAGAATTCTGGCAAAATTTGGCCCAAATATGTGGCAGTGTCGTTCAGTGATTCCAAGTGAACAAGCACAAGCTGAATCTAAATTAGGCTTCTTAAGGAGAGCTTTGACGAGTGTCACTTTGGAGCAATGACAGTGAAGAGAGAGACTGATGATGATAAACACAAACACTGGCCCGATGTGGGCCAGCTTGGAGCCACGGTGCCAACAAACTCACCGAGGTCCCGGTAAGTTCAAACAGTCAGCTGGCCTTATTTGAGATTTTATAAATGTTCTGGTTCTCATCTGAGGAGAAAACTTCACTTGTTTTGCTTCAAAAACTAAATTTAAGATTTGAATAATTCACTTTTCCTCTCAGGTCGTTGTTGACGTGCTTTATTGCAGGTCACTCAGAAATGATGAAACCAAACAGTTAATAATATCATAGAGTGATGAAGTCATCCTGACTGAACAGAGGCTGGTTAAACTGGACAGACTCGGCTGCCTTGGAAGAACCTGGCTTCAGATCCTCGTTAAAACTTGAACGTGAATAAATCAGCGCCGCAGGTATGTACAGACGGAAACGGAGCTTCATGCTGCAGCCGCTGGCTTTAAGCTTCTAACAAACAGGTTAAACATCCAAAGCTCTGATTACAGTAAAATGTCAGTCTCTTTACAAACTGATCATAAATATCTAAACTGCTTACATTAAATATCCAAACATTTATTTAGCTGGAGACAACAAATACATCCAAAACGTCACTAAAAGCTTTACAGAAGACACTTATTGAAGTTATAGCTGATATAAAAGCTGTTGCTGTTTGCCGTCAGCAGCTGTTCCTCTCTCTGTACAAGTCACTGTGGCCTGAAAATAAAAACTAGTTTGATTTTGTTTTAGTGTCCGGGGAGGTTTTTCTGTTCTTCGGTTCAACCACAGGACAGACGTTTTCAAGTGGCAGAAATCTGGACCCATAAAGACACCTTGATTCTTTGTGTACAGCAGAAATAAAAAGAAGAATCCAGGTTTTTAGATTCCTACCCCCTCTTACTGCAGAGAGGAGCCACAATCCGATCTGTTTAAAGCAAACTTGGAAATGATCCATGAAGTTCAAAGATTTGGTTTAGCTCCACACATGACGGAGCTAGATAGAGTGGGATCAGGAGGGAATAAATCACAGAACCGAGAACAGTCTTATTTCAGGTCACACTGCCGTCTCCTCGTCCTCCCTCTGGATCATCTGGTAATGTTGGCAGCTGCCCAGGTAGTCAGCCAGTTCCTGGTCGTTGGCCTTGGCAGCTCGATGTTTGGGTGTGTCGCCCTGAAAGACAAACATCTCAGTGAAGCTCACAGAACACTGTCAGACTGGTTTAACCTGAAGGACTTGTCCACCTGTTTCCAGCAGGAACAAGATGTGAACATCCAACCATCTGTAGATGATAGCAAACAGTCAACCTTCTATAAAAATTAAACATCCAGCAGTCAGGAAACGTTAGCAGACATCCAACAAACTGTAAATGTTAGCAAACACCTAGCAGTCTTTAAACATTAGCAAACATCCAACAGTCTGTAAAAGTTAGCAAACATCCAGCAGTCATTTAACATTGGCAAATATCAAGCAGTCTGTAAATGTTAGCAAACATCCAACAGTCTGCAAACATTAGCAAATATCCAGCAGTCTGTAAACATTTGCAAATATCCAGAAGTCTGTAAATGTTAGCAAACACTAGCAGTCTGTAAACGTTAGCAAACACCTAGCAGTCTGTAAACCTTAGCAACCATCCAGCAGTCTGTAAACATTAGCAAACACACAGCAGTGAGTAAACATTAGCAAATATCCAGCAGTCTTTAAATGTTAGCAAACACCTAGCAGTCTGTTAATGTTAGCAAACATCCAGCAGCCTGTAAATGTTATCAAACACCTAGCAGTCTGTAAACATAAGCAAACATTCAGCAGTCTGTAAACATTAGCAAACATCCAACAGTCTGTAAACAATAGCAAATATCCAGAAGTCTGTAAATGTTAGCAAACACCTAGCAGTCTGTAAACCTTAAACACCCAGCAGTCTGTAAATGTTAGCAAACACCCAGCAGTCTATAAACATTAGCAAACACCCAGCAGTCTGTAAACATTAGCAAACATCCAAAAGTCTGTAAACGTTAGCAAACATCCAAAAGTCTGTAAACGTTAGCAAACATCCAGCAGTCTGTAAACATGAGCAAACATCCAACAGTCTGTAATTGTTAGCAAACTCCCAGCAGTCTGTAAATATTAGCAAACATCCAACAGTCTGTAAACATTAGCAAATATCTAGCAGTCTGTAACATTAGCATACATCCAGCAGTCTGTAAACATTAGCAAACACACAGCAGTCTGTAAACATTAACAAACACCCAGCAGTCTGTAAACTTTAGCAAACGTCCAAAAGTCTGTAATTGTTCACAAACATCCAACAGTCTGTAATTGTTAGCAAACACCCAACAGTCTGTAAACATTAGCAAATATCCAGCAGTCTGTAAACATTAGCAAATATCCAGCAGTCTGTAAACATTAGCAAACACCCAGCAGTCTGTAAACGTTAGTAAACATCCAAAAGTCTGTAAACGTAGCGAACATCCAGCAGTCTGTAAACATTAGCAAACACCCAGCAGTCTGTAAACGTTAGTAAACATCCAAAAGTCTGTAAACGTAGCGAACATCCAGCAGTCTGTAAACATTAGCAAACACCCAGCAGTCTGTAAACGTTAGTAAACATCCAAAAGTCTGTAAACGTA
>JARVGS010000002.1:8639181-8658595 GCA_031762315.1 Hypsolebias antenori
AAACGTTAGTAAACATCCAAAAGTCTGTAAACGTAGCGAACATCCAGCAGTCTGTAAACGTTAGCTAACAACCAGCAGTCTGTAAACGTTAGCAAACATCCAGCAGTCTGTAAACATTAGCAAACATCTAGTAGTTTGTAAACATTACTAAGCATTCAACAGTCTGTAAACAATAACATCCAGCAGTCTGTAAATGATTAATATTCTTCTTCTTCTTCTTTCAGCTTTTCCCTCTTCAAGGTTCGCCACTGTGAGTTATTCTCCTCCATCTCACTCTGTCCTCTGCATTATCTGTCCTTCCAACTACCTCAATGTCCTCCCTAACTGCATCCATATATCTCCTCTGTCTTTTTCCTGGCAGCTGCATTTCTAACATCCCTCTATCAATATACCCACTGTCCCTCCTCTGGACATGTTCAAACCTTCTCAGTCTGGCCTCTCTAACTTTTACTCCGTTTTTCAACCTGTGCTTTACCTCTGATGATCTCATTATTAATCTTATCCATCCGTGTAACTCCTCAGGAGAACCTCAACATCTTCATTTCTGCCACTTCCAGTTCAGTCTCCTGTCTTTTTGTCCTTGTCTCTGTCTCCAGATCATACAACACAGCTGGTCTCACCACTGTCTTGTAAACTTTTCCATTGACCCTTTTGTCTCAAATCACTCCTGAAACTTTTCTCCATCCACTCCATCCTGCTTGGACTCTCTTTTTTCACCTCTTTACCACACTCCCCATTTTCCTGGACAGTGGACCTCAAGTACTTGAAGTAAACGATAAACATCCAACAGTCTGTAAACATTTGCAAACATCAGGCAGTCTGTGAATGTTAACACCTCACAACTTTTAAACACTTGAAAGTTGTTAAACATTTGGCTGCTCCACAAGAAGAAACTCATTTAATCAATTTAATCAATTTAATCAATTTCATTTAATCAATTTGAGTCATTTGTGTTCAAGACAATTATCTCTTGAAATATTATTTCCATGTATTGCACTCATGATTAAAGTGTTTTTTTAATTATCATTTTTAACATGATATATATCATGTATGTGTTTCATAATTTGGTTGGATGGATGGAAACCTTTCAGTAGCTGCAACACCCTGACATGGATTTGGACTCTGAACCATCTCTGGGCACTAAATAACACATGAACTCCTTTTATTTGAGGGTAGAAGAAGAAAACCCTCCGATTTGGAGCTGCTTCCTGTTTCCTCTAGCTTCACCATGGCGACGGTGAGCCGGGGCCTTTGTGTGAGCAGGAGTGAGGCCGGGGAATCCTGCGGCGCTTCGCTTCTCACTGACACACAACATTAATCACTTTATAGAAGTGGGTCAAATTCTGCTAGAGATTTGTTTAACGTGCGGTGGCACGGATCGGACTGGTGGCCGCCGTCCTGCCAGGAAACGCCGCACAAACGGCTCCAAGCAGCAGGAAGCTGATGAGCTCCCGTCACCGAATCTTTCACCAGCTGTTAAAAAAAAAAACAATCAGCTGCTTTTCTGTTCGAGTCAGTGAGGAGCTCTTTTTAAACAGACTGAAAATTATTTATTTCACGGTTGAAAACAAAACATCAACAAAAAGGGAAAAACTTTTAGACTTGATAAATAACCCCAAAGAAACGATAAGATAAAAATATAAAAACTTCCCGAGCTTCATGAACATGAAGATGTTTGTCCAGGAACAAATGAGCTCAACTTTATTTTTAATTTTATTTCTTTTAAACACTTTTGTTGCCAGATAATTTACCGACCACATGTAGGTTGGATCGGTTTTATTTCGATTTAGGAAAAAAATTAAACTGGATCCTGAAATTTATTTTTTATTCAGTGGTTCAGGTCTGGAGGTTTCGGATTGGACGCTCAGAACAGGCGAGAGGCATACAGGTGAGTGGGACATGGATCAGAGGGACACAGGTGAGCTCTTGTGTACCTGCAGGTCTGTCTTCATGAGCGACGCCCCCGCCTCCACCAGGAAGTGACAGATGCTCCTCTGACAGAGGGCGGCAGCTTTATGGAGCGCCGTCTCGCCTCTGAAACGCAAAAACCACAGAAGAAGAAATTGTGAGGACTTCCACCTTGATTCTGTCTGAAACTAGTTTAAAAATGTGACGAAAGTGGACTCACGTCTCTTTCTCTGTGACGTCCAGGTGCGAGGAGGGAACTGGACGCAAACAAACAAACTCATCAGAACACTGCAGAAACTGGAAGCAACAGTTTCTGTGGGTCAACATTTAACGGCTCAATTTGTTCAGATAAAAAAAAAAAAAAAATTTAAAGTTTCAGAAAACAATCAAGATTTTTTACACTTTTTTCACAAAATTATTAATAACAGATTATTAACAACAGCTTATTAACAACATCATAAGAACAGGTCATTAATAAAGATGAATAATCTGTAAATTTTACGTTTTTAACCCGTTTGTTTGGTGATGCAGTTTTAATTTCTATGGGCTTATTTAAATTACTGAACGCTGCATCAGGATTCATTTACGTTTGATTTAGGATCATCACAAATTAATTCTCTGCTTGTTTCAGAAACTTCTGTTGTTTTTTTTTTGTTTGTTTGTTTGTTTTAGAAAATTAAATCAGTCTGGAATCAAACGATTCTTCAATTTTTGTATTTGTTTAAATTTATTTCAACCTGTAAAACGTAAAACTTAAACTCGAGAGTTTCCAAACTGTGAAGCAAAACAAACTAAATAAACAACATTTTATTCAAAATGCAGTTAAAAAAAAACAACAACATTTGACTGAATACATTTAACATTTACTATTTTTTTTTATATTTTTATGCAAATCAGTTTGATCAAAATGGATGATTGACATGTCAGTAAATGATATTTGAATAAGTCCTCAGATCTCGGTCTGGTTTCAGGATCTAAATTGGAATAAATTTAAAAAAAGAAAAAAAAAACACTTTTTGATCCGATGCTGGGTCGGGTTCTGGTGAGTTTTCTCATTAAAACAGACTCAAAGAAATCATGTAAAACTCTGAAGTCTTCAGCATCTGTTACCATGGCAACCCTGCTGCACAGAAGCAGAACCAGGACCTTGAACGTGACGTTCTGCCTCTTCCTGCTTAGAACCAGCAAATCCTCCAGAAAAGACCAGGGTTCTGGTACCATTCAGACTCACCGTGGTCGATGAGGTACTTGACGACTTCCTTGCTGCCAGTCTGCACGGCGCGGTGCAGCAGCGTGCGTCCGCCTGCGTCCTGCAGCAGGAGGTCCGCCCCCTGTTGGTGGAGCTCCGTCAGCTGCACCAGAACAGAACCACATCATACAGGTCAAAGGTCAATAATATGTTTAATGTGAAGAAAAGGTGGGGGATCCTGACCAGGAAGTGATTTAAACTGAGAACTCCTCATAAAAACATTTACAACAACAAGTCTGACCAAATGCTGGACAACAAATAAAAACAACTACAATATAATTTCAGCTAAACAAACAAAAGCAGATTAAAAGCAAATAAAAATAATCAGAGCAGAAGAAATAAAAAAAATTACAGGTCCTGCTTCTCAAGAAGAGACGAAAAGAACCAAGAAAAAGTGGAACAGAGGATATATATATTTTATTTAAACTAAAAGTTTTGAAGGTTTAAGTCTCCTGACAGTGAATCGACTCACCATGTTCAGGTTCTGGTTCTGGACGCAGCGGATCAGTTCTGCATCTGAAACAGAACTACAGATCAGATGAAACTTATCGGTGCCACCTGATGGACAAACACTGCAACAACAACCTGAGCTCAGGTGAGTTCTGATGGATCTGATCTCAGTTTGCTGCTGATCCATTAATCAGACCGAACGGCTTCTGACTGAGACCCGATACCTCAGGACTCATTAGCAGCAGGTCTGGACTGGTTCTGGTTCAGAAGCTGTGCTCACCTTTTTCAGCACCCAGAGAGGAAGCTGTGCAGGTTCTGCTAGAAACAAAAAACAGGAAACGAGTCAGAAACAAGATGTTCCTCAGGAAGATGTCAGGGAGAGTCTCAGAACCAGAACCACTTCACACCTGGACCCACATCTGGTCCCAAACCAGATCCCAAAGCCAGTCCCACACGTGATCCCAAACCAGATCCCAAACCCAGTCCCACACCTGGTCCCACACATGGTTCCAAACTAAATCCCAAACCCAGTCCCACACCTGGTCCCAGACATGGTTCCAAACCAGATCCCAAACCCAGTCCCACACCCGGCCCCACACATGGTTCCAAACCAGATCCCAAACCCAGTCCAACACCTGGTCCAAACCAGATCCCAAACCCAGTCTCACACATGGTCCCAAACCAGATGCCAAACATAGTCCCACACCTGAACCCAAACCCGGTCCCACACTTGATCCCAAACCCAGTCCCACACATGGTTCCAAACCAGATGCCAAACATAGTCCCACATCTGATCCCAAACCAGATCACTAACCCAGTCCCACACCTGGTCCCAAACCCAGTCCCACATCTGATCCCAAACCAGATCACTAACCCAGTCCCACACCTGGTCCCACATCTCATCCTGACGTCAAACATTCAGAGAACAAAAAAAATTATCGTTCAGGTTGTGAAACCTGGAGCAGCAGAACCGACCCCGAACTGTGATGTTTATTTCTACACCCAGCAGTGAGGTCATAAAAACAACAACAACACTTGTAAATAAATACAATGGCGGCGCAAAAGTAAACTTTCTATAAATTCCTATTAAATCTTTTTAAGTAGTTTTTTTTAACTAAAAACGTAAGAACTTGAGAAAATAGTATTTTCTGAAAATTCAGAGTGAAAACAGCTAAACAACAGCTAAAAGGCACAACACTAAATTTAGCAAAACTGTAGCTACACATCTGAAGCAAAAAAAAAAGGGCAGCTAAAAGCTAAATTTTGCAAAATGATAGTTTAAAACTAAAAGTAGCAGAAAAGTAGCAAAAAAGCTAAATGAAGTAAAATAGTAGCTAAATACTTTTTTTCCTTCTTCCAGCTGCTCCCTTCTTCAGAGGAAATTTTTTTTTTACTTAAAATAAAATAATAATTACAATAATGAAAACAATTTGAGGACATATCCCCCCTCATGTCCTGGATGAAAATAAAAAATATCAGAAAGTCAAATCTGAGCACAAAAACCATAAACGTTTAAAAAAAAAAAAAAAAAAAAAAAGATAAAATTAGATGTGAAAACTAGTTTCAGGTTCACAGACGTCTGAGCTGATTCTTTCTCTCCGACATAAAGAATCATCCGAAAGAAACTTCCTGCGTGTGGAGACGCCTAGTGGCTAAAACTAAAAACTGCAACCAACAGAAAAACAAAGACGACTTGTCCTTCCTGGGCTCCTGTAGCAACTAGATGGTCCATGAAAGACGAATTAAACCTCGAGGAAATGAGAGCGACAGCAGGCAGAGCTGCTCTCCTCTGGGTTGGACAGACAAATGGACAGAGACAAAGACAGACAGACAGACAGACAGACAGAAGTCCTACCTAACAGCTGGTCTGAGATCAGCCACAGTTGTATCGGAGCGATCAACACTGATGATCTTTGCTCCTCTCCTTCAGATCACCGAAAGGAAGCAGCAGAGGGACAAGGGGACAAGGGGACATGGGGACAGAGGACAGCAGGAATGAAACAGCAGGATGACATCACATATGAACCAAACGGCACACATGAAACAGCCACGATGAAAACAGGACGAGGAGCAGGATCCTCCAGCAGGAGACGCTCTGATCACACCGACTGAAGGATGTCTCAGACCTCCTGCAGGTCTCGGACATCTAGGACGTCTCAAAGGACATCTCAAAGGACTTTTCAGACTTTGGGATATCCCAAAGGACGTCTCAAAGGACGTCCTTTGGCCTCCAGGATGTCTCGGACCTCCAGGATGCCTCAGATCTCCAGGATGTCTCAGACCTATGGGACATCTCAGACCTCTGGGACATCTCGGACATCTAGGACATCTCAAAGGACTTTTCAGATCTTTAGAACATCTCAAACAACATATTAGACCTCCAGAGTGTCTCAGACCTTCAGGGTGCCTCAAATTACTTTTCAGACCTTTAGGACATCTCAAAGGGCATCTCAGACCTCTAGGACGTCTCGGCCACCAGGACGTCTCGGACCTCTGGGACGTCTCAGATCGCCAGGAGGTCTCTGACTGCCAGGATGTCGTAAAGGACTTTTCAGACCTTTAGGACATCCCGAACGACATCTCAAAGGACGTCTCAGACCTCCAGGACATCTTGGGACCTCCAGGACATCTTGGGACCTCCAGGACGCCTCGGACCTCCAGGACACCTCGGACCGCCAGGATGCCTCGGCCTCCAGGACGTATCAGACCTCCAGGACATCTTAAAGGACATCTCAGACCTCCAGGACGTCTCGGCTCTCCGGGATGTCTCGGACCTCCAGGACGTCTCGGACCTTCAGGACGCCTCTGAGGTCTGGATTAGTTTTTGAACTTGTCAAAGTTTGTTCTTCACACGTAGGTTTGGAGGTTGATGGACGGTTCCTGCAGAACGTGTGTTTAAGGTTCTTTTTGGTTCATTACATTTTAATTCAAAGCAGCCAGACTTCAGAGGAACGTTGTTCTTTGTACATTTTAACCCTTTAACGCTGACCTTAGACCTCTGACCTTAGACCTCTGACCTCACTCAGCTTAAAAGACTCGCAGGAGGAACCAGGGTCGGACCACTTCAGGTTCCAGTCTTCGAGTCTCTGATCCATTTCTGTTAGAAAACAGGATTTGACCTCCAGCAAGGTTAAAGAGCCGTTAGCTGAAGGGTGGTGGACCCGTCAGGTCCTGGTTCAGGTCTGCGGTGGAGTTCTAGCTTTCAGACGTTTTTGTTTGTCCTCAGTTGGTCCAGTTTGATCAGACTGATGAGTCCAGAGAAAATCTCTGAAAGACCCCGAGTCTGAGTCCAGACCACGTTAAAAACCACAGAGCAGTCCGGATCAAACGAAAGAAACTATGAAAAGACGAGGACTGGATCAGGGGTTCTGGACTGGATCAGGGGTTCTGGACTGGATCAGGGGTTCTGGACTGGATCAGGGGTTCTGGACACAAATGTACATGTAACACAATTCTGGATCTAAAAACTTGCTCCACGACTTCAGTCAGAGATTATTATTGGAGTGTGTGTGTGTGTTTGTGCACAAGTGTGTTTGTGCGTGTGTGTTTGTGCATATTTGTGTGTGCACCTGTGTGCGTGTGTGTGTGTGTGTGTGTGTGTATACCTGTGCAGGGGGGACTTGAACGTTCTCAAAGCCTCCAACACTGAACTGTCACTGGAAGTCCTCCTCCTTTGACAGTCCCTGAGACAGACAGACAGACAGACAGACAGACAGACAGACAGACAGACAGACAGACAGACAGACAGACAGACAGACAGACAGTCAGTTCTGTCCTTTCATCAGTCCAACTTGCAATCAGGGACTGAGTGACCCTAACAGGGTTTCCATGGTAACTGAATCTGAGTCCACCTGTACACACCGACATATCCAGGTAGCCTCTGTAAGAAGCTTCGCCCCTCCCCCCTCCCCCCAACACCCCACCCCTTTTGGATTAACTGAACTCCTGAGATGTTTTCTGAGAAAAACTGCAGCGCTCATTTGAAGCGTTTTAATATTTTGGTCTGTCAGCCAAACAATCGTTTAAAAAGTCACTGCTGATCTATATAAAAAAATAAAAATAAAAAACCTTTAAAAATCATGGATTAAAGTTAAGACTGGAAGAATGGCACCACCTGGTGGTCTCATGTGTGATGAATCATGGGAAATGTATTTCTGACACGTTCGTCTTCATTAAGAACAGTTTGGCAGGTTTGAGCTTTTGTTTAGCTAATCTTAGATTTTAGCTTTTGTTAATTTTAGCTGTTGTTCTGCTTCTTTTACCTCAGTTACAGATTTAATTCATTTCAGCTACATTTTCAGCGCTGCACAAGATTTTAGCTGAAAATAGTTTTCGGCTTCTTCTTCTTCAGGGGTTGCCACATCGAGCAAACTCATGAAATATTTGTCAGTTTGTTTTACGCTGGATGCCCTTCCTGATGGAAACTGGGCTCAAACCTGCAACCTCAGGATTACAAGACTGTGGCGCTGACCACAGAGCAGTACCACAGAACAAGGACTTTAACTGAAAAGGATGTTTTTAATTTGGGTCCAATTCAAAGTTCAATTCAGGCTGCATTTGGTTCTGACTGGACCCTCTGTTGGTTCTGACTGGACCTGCTGTTGGTTCTGACGGACATTCTTTAAACAAAACTCTGCAGGACTGAAAATAATTTATTTATCCAAATGTTTTGATGTTAGGCAGCTGCTTGGTTCTGGTTCTACGGGCCTTCTTTGACCAGGGCGGGGCGACTCTCACCTGGCTGCGGTCGGGGGAGAGGATGGGGAGCAGGGGTAGGAGAACTGCCTTTGGGGCTCCTCAGAGTCCACCAGGTCCGGCATGCTGGGGGAGGTTCCCACCGTCTCCTTGACGACCAGTTCCGGGTCCAGGACGTAGAGCTCGTCCAGAGAGATCTCCGTCACATAGTTCAGGTGCTCCTGAAGGAACAACACAAACGCATCCGGCTGAAAACCAAACGGGTCGTTCTGACCAGCTGCGACCGACCCGAACAGACCGTGTCGTACCTGAGCCCGGTCGATCCTGTAGAAGCGATCTGCGGTGGTACCTGAGAAGAGAAGGCAGAACCGGGTCAGGATCCACGTTGGGCCTGCAGACACATGTTCTGTGTGGACTTACAGTCAAGGAAGCACCAGTTCATGGACAGTTTCTGGGAGGACAGACTGTCCCGGGTCATTTTGTCCCCGTCCTGCAGGAACAAAAACAGGTGAAGCATGAACGGACCTGCTGACGTTGAGACGAACTGCTTCGAGTCTCACGGACAGAACCAGTTCTCGGAGTCAACGTGGGCCCGTGCCGCACCTGGTCCAGGTGGTCCTGCAGACGCTCGATGTGAAGGCGGCACATCTCCAGGTCGCTGTCCCCGGGGACGACAATGACTCCGAGCGGCGCCGCTGCAGAGACACAAACATCGAACTCAAGGCGGCAGCCGAAACTCAGCTGAAAGTGGGTCAACATGAGCCGAAGTTCCAGTTTGATTCTGATTTGGTTTGATGTGAACGCGGTAACAGAACCGGTTCAAGTGGATGTAAGAAACCAAAGGTTTATGACGCAGGTGAAAACGGTTCTGGTTCTTAACTCACAGGCCTCCTTCAGCTGGTCCTTGTCGTAGTGCAGAGCCTCGTACGCCGCCATGCTGATCCGATTCACTCTGATCTGCAGCTTCTCCGGAACCGGTTGCTGGCTGCAAAACACACACACACGACAATTACACACTAAAATACAGATAAAACACACCAAACGTGACACATGATTTATTAATGAAAAGAAAATGTTATCTTTGCACGACAGAGGCAACTCGTCTGTGTCGTCCGACATGTTCTCTTTCTCTACTTCATACGGGTCAATCCCAACAACAGCAATTTTCTGGATACAGCAGTCCCTCACTTATCACAGGGGTGATGTTCCAGACACCCCCGAGAAATCCGTAAAGCATGTACATACTGATTTTTTTATAATCAGTATTATATATAGTATATGCTTTATTATTTATTATTTAACTTGATTGACAAGTGAGAGCTCCTTCTGTTTCTGCCTGAAGCCAAAAACATTAAAGTAATCTGAGTCTGATTGTTTATCTATATTTTCCTGAGTTAAAAATATTTTATGCTCAGCTGAAAAAAGGTTTACAGGAAATAAAAGAAGTAAACAAAAAATAAGAACTATATTGAAATTTGTATTTTATATAAAACAATTACTGTATTAAACATTAAGTGTAACACTTCATATGTGCTGAATTTTTAGGCCTTCTCTAATAGCGTGGAAGGCCCTCAGATTTACCCAATGGTTTACTAAAATTTACTATTGTTTACTTTGTTTTTTTTTTTTAAACAGTGAGTTTTATCTGCGTTTATAAAGCACATTTTAAATAAAGTTGTTTATAAAGTTTTGAATTGTCCACACATGCTAGCTGATCCGTAGATCAAACTGTCATTTAGACCATGCTAGCCGTTGCAGACTTCATGTTAGCTGCTGCATGTCATGCTAGCTGTCACAGTCATGCCAGCTGTACATCATACTAGCTGTCACATACGTGATGCTCTCACAAATATCATGCTAGCCGACATAAACATCATGCTAGCGGTCTCTTGGTCATGCCAGATCATTGTCGTTGCCAAACTGAATATAAAAGCTCAGTGAAGTTGTGAGGAGTGTGTTCATTAAAACACTAAATGTTTTTTTATACTGATATTTTTTGTTTGTTTGAATTTGTTTTATTTTAACAGATAAAACAGTCTGAGATCAAATGTTATCAACAGTCTGACTCTTACTCATTCAGGTGGGGCATGCTGATCCTCCTCTTGGCCTTTTGCACCATGTTAGCCTGGCTCCGCAGGCTGATGCGGATGATGGATGGCGCCAGCTTGCAGGGCTCGCCGTCCACCTGCATGGGGATTGACTTGGTGGTGGTGAGGGTCACTTCCTTGCACTGATGGAGACGCTCGCCATGACCGCCGACCTGCAGCGTGGCCTGTACACCAACCACAGGTAGCATCAGCTAAAGTCGTTAACACCTGCGCTGAGGGCGGGGCTTCCTGCAGCTGTCGGTTAAGTTGGTTTAATCAGTGATGGGTTGCACATCATTCAGTCCGTCGGTCCGATACGTTCTAATGCGTTCAGATGGGTCAGAAGTGTTTCATGTGAATCAAATGTGGTTTATTTGGTCTCCTGAGTCCTGACTGGATCTGATATGGTCCAACTTGGTGGATTGTGTTGTGGCTGAACCTGAAGTGGTTTTTATGTGGCATGATGTGGACTGACTGGATGCAATGTGATTTAACTTGGTTCTGACTGGATCTGATGAGGTTCTGATGTGGACTGGATGAGCTGGAAACTCACCAGAGAAGTCATGGTGAAGCCGATCACCTCGATGCAGCCGTCGTCATGACGCTGAGGCTCGAAGTCTTGATGCTCGCTGGGGTTCCCCCACGGCGTGGTGCCGGCGCAGTACCTAGACCAGAGGGAACAGGAAACAAGATTCAGATTTATTTAAAGCAAAGAAAAGTCATCCTGGTTTGACAAGAGGCACAAATTGTTTTCCACATTTCAAAGTGCAACAGAAGGTGCATTTAAAGGTAAAGTACTAACATTTTACTAGAAAAAGTATTTGAATCCAGATATATATATATATATATATATATATATGCATACAGTATACTGTATATATATAAAGTTTGAATGAATATTACTTCCAGTGAAGTATTTTTTTACTTTAATAATGTTCCTGCAGCTTACCTGGGGATGTTGAGGAAGAGGAGGCACTGCAGCTTCATCTCCTGGATTTTGGCTGTGAGATCTGTGCCATCACACTGAGGAGCAGGAAAACACAAGCAGGGTGGATTACAGGATGCTTCAAGTAATCTGAGTACTCAGAGCTACAGAATGCAGAGTAATCAGAGTACTCAGGGGTACAGAAAGCAAATGCTTAGTTTTCCTGAAGACAAAAAGAAAAACAGTATTTTGTTGAAGATCTGAAGAGCTGATAAAAAAAAAATATATTTATAGCACATGTCAGATATTATTTTAAAAAGCTAATAAACAGATATTCATGTTAACAAACAGATTTTAATGTTAATAAACATGATAATTATAAATACTTTTTATGTTAATTATAAAAACATGATTTTGCTTTTTTTTAACCTGTCACTGTAAAACTGGGAACAAACCAGAATTTATTCTGCATTAAAAATAATAAAAGTTTGGTCAATCTGAATGTTTTTTTTTTCCTCTGGACGGTTGTAGATCATTCGTCCTGCAGGTTAGAGAGGCAGCTCGTTCTGAAGAGGCTGGTATAAAAAAAACCGCCTGCTGGTTTTGTGAATTAAAAGCGGAGCTTTGTTCTCCGTCTCTGCAGCGTCGGGCCCAGATGAGGTTCTGACAAAAGGTTCTGTTCAACAGCTTTGATTGCCTCTCAATAACCAGTTTGTTTAGGTGGGAATGAAGCGTCGCTCTGACCTGCTCACTGAACCTCAGAGACGAAACCTCAGCTCAGCCTCACAGACACAACCTCTACAAGATGTTCTCCTGATTTCTGACGTCACGGAACCGTTCCTTTGACGCTCAGAGAGGAACACGATGAAGGTGATGAAGACATTTTGCCTCCAGAAGTTTTCTCCTTCATGGGACTCACCACCACTCTGATGTGTTTGGCCAGGTCTTTGGAGCTCCCGCTCAGGAAGTCAGAGAAGGCCGTCTGAAACGTAAACATGCACTGATGTAGCAGCGTGCTCTGGTACTGATGGACCATCAGAGCACAGCAAGAACCGGACTCACCCCTGCGTAGAACATCTTATTCCTGAAGCGACTGTTGAACTTCTCTGGATTGGCCTCTGAAAACACAAAACCACAGAAGCAAAACCTTCATTCTTGTTTGTAATTGGTCTCTAGAAGGCCATAGGGTCAACAAGTCGTGCAACAACACATTGTTCAGGAGGTTCCACAAGATTCTGTTTGGATCAATATGGTTCTTTACGGTTCCACCTAGCAGTACTATCAAACAACAGGATTAATCGCCACAGCTCCACAGATGACACTCAGGTTTTTAGGAGTGGATGTCAGAAAAATCTCCTGTTTGTTTACATGAAGAGGCGGGGCTTAAAAATGTACAGGAACCAGCCACTCAGGGGAGCTGGTCCTTTGTGGCTTCAACTTCCAGCTTCTGGTCATGTTTCTATTTACAATACATCTTGATGGTCCAGAACCTGAACCTGACTGAAACACTGTGGTGGGACCTTCAGAGATCTGAGCAGAAACCTAAACCAACTGTAGCAACGATGGAAAGAAGAGTGGGACAAAACTCCTCCACAACCAGGACAGAGTTGATTTATATGAAGATAAATCCGTCTCAAAAGTAGTCACACAATTTGATTTGTACTTGTACAATAAGAGCCACAAGCGTACAGCAAGTTTTACAAATGCCAACCAAAAGACTCTCAAATGCATCGTTTTTCAAATGTACACATTTCAGTAAAAGTATTCTGCACATATACACATTGTCAAATACATGTGCACAAACCACCTGCAGCGGACGAATCCGACACGAGCACATGGATCAGCTTGTCTGTAAATGTGATTTTTAAGACTTTCTTACTGCTCCAGATTCACAAAAGATGATGCTGCGTTCAAGGCAGGTGAAAAGCTAGGACATCTGAGTCCTACCAGATTTACTGAGTTACTGGGGGGAAAAAAAAGACTAATTTCTAACTCGTCACAATCGCTCATAACCTTAACCTCTATATTAAAACGCATGCATGCATATACTTAAAATATATTTGACGGTATCTTCTTCCTCTGCTAGAAATACTAGATAAAGCATTAAGCATAAAGAAAATGTTAATTTTGTGGACTTGCGGAGGTGAAATTAACATCAAAAGTGGTTAGGTTAGTCTTCTTGCAGAAAACCTAATAGAAATATAAACATTTTCCAGTAATATTAATCTTTTTTCCCCCTGAAAATTGCTCCACAGAAAGAATAACCTGCTTATCTTAGATTGTTGATTTTTACCGTACAGTTCCCTTAATTAACATTTTGGAGTCCAGTAACGTTAATGTAAGCGCACGTGCTTTAATAAAGATGTCTTCAACACTTGCTCTTTTCAAGGGCGGACGCCTTCTCCTCCTCTCCCTCTCTTGCTTTTTCTCTGTCCTGTCTGTGAAACTGCTTCGAGCCTCTCTTCTACAAATCTTTCGAATCATAATTTATGGATCTGGATTTGATCAGTTGGGCCCGCAACACAACTGATAACATTTCTTTAAGGAGAAGACAGGCTGTAGGCGAACTGATGTGCCCTGTTAGCACGCATGCTTTGGATATCTCATCAACTTGGAAGACTTGACGATGTGTCTATCTCTGCTGTCATTCGTGGAGTTTCAGGACACATATAATTGGATTTATGATAAGTGGTTTCCTGCTTTTTGGATTCGGCTGGTTGCTGGTTTATCTACAATGAAGGAAGTCGTCCGCAGCAAATTTGGACCTGATCAGGTCGCTTGCCTTATAGGATGGCTTGGTTCGTGCCTCGAGCACCCAGACTCAAATGCTTTTGGCAAGATGGATCAGATCTCGGGGATTATTCTCAGGCACAGTCCATTGTTGTGGCCATTTAATTTGGACGTTTAGGAACCGAGCGGACCGACACAGACTCAAGGTAAACATCATTAAAGTTCTGCCTGTCCCCAAAACAATTATGTTTCTCTGAATTTGGCTCCCTAACTGGCCTTGACAGGCCATCTTATCTCAGTTCACCTGGAAGTTTTGTAAACCTGAAGCTCTGCCCCTCTCTCCCCTCCTACCAAGGAATTCCATGGACTTTCAGAGGGGCCCAGCTGAATAAACATTATGTCATCATTTCTGGACTCCTTGTCCTCGACCCCGGAGTGTGTACGGGTCTCTCCAGAGGGAACTATTTGAACTGAGCAATTTTATCTGAACTCTGCAGTGCCTCTGTGTGTTGTCTCAGGACTGCTCACAGTCCTTGCGCACCCCCCACGTAATGTAAGCGTCATTATGTGCTTGTCTGTGCGGGGTGTTTTTTTCACTATCAGGGTCTTTCTTCTCAGCCAAGAAGAAAGAGTTTGATAGGATTTTTTTGCCTCCCATTTCCTACATGTTTATTTGTTTATTTAAGGAGCCCCATTAGTTTCTACCATAGTAGAGACTATTCCTTCTGGGGTCCACACGTAAAACATTGCAATTAAATCAAGCTTTTACAAACATACAAAAAGACATAATAAAATACCTAAGATAAAAACAAATTCACAATATAAAAATTCAAACCAACCATCTCAATAACATTTTACAAGCATTACAAAATGACAAAGTACTGTACTTTAAAACACACAAGCATTAAAAACACAAACATTCACCGATTCCAAAGTTAACTATCTTCATTTCTATTGTAAATTTATAATTTCATAATTTCAATTTTATTTCAATATCTATTATATATATTTTTAGGATTATATTTAAAATTAACATGATCAGAAACTAATGTAATTACAGAAGGCAGCATATTCCAGTAAGAACTAGCTCGATGCACAGCTGTTTTTCTGAGAGCATTAGTCCTAGGCAGAAGTGATATAAAAGTAACAACAGAGGCTCGTCTAGTATTAAAAGCATGTCTATTGCAGGTGGGTAACAACTGTGAGAAAAGGCTAAACGGTTTATGTGAAGTCCAGATTTTGTGTAAAGACAGAAGAAGGCTGCATGCTAGTCTGTCACGAACTTTCATCCACGACAGGCATTGATGCATGAAATCAATGTTTGTTCTAAAATGACATCAGAGTGCTGGTCTTGCAGCTTTATTTTGAACTACCTGCAGTTTATCCAGATGTTTTTTTTGAAGCACTTGACCAAACGGCTGAACAATATTGAAGCTGACAAAGAACTAAAGACCCTGTTGCATGCTCAATAATCCAGAGATCCAAAGAACTAAAGACTTTATTACTAATTTTCTTATTTCCAGAGACATAAAATGTGCATTACGCCAGATTATAGCAATGTTTCTGCTCATCTTTGTTACGATCTTATTAATTCGTGTAGACCATGAAAGAGTTTTGTCTATTACGACTCCCAGTAGCTTAGCCTCTTCATCTTGTTCTATTGTTTTTGTACAAAGATTAGCAACTTTTGAGTTTGCCTTACAAAATATTTAGAACCTAATACCATAGATTTTGTTTTTGAAACATTCATTTTTAACTTGTTGTCCATTACTCACTCAGAAATAGACAGTAGCTCTTGTTGTAATACCATATTTACTTGATCCAAACGTGTTCAGTTTCACTACTTTTGTGTATGTCTAAACAGATCTCATTTGTAAATGAGTCTCTGAGGCTCAATGCGATTTATCTGTCTAAATAAAGGTTGAAAAATAAAGATGTCATGAGTTATTGTGGCGAGTTAGAAATGAGTCTTTCCCAATAACTCAGAATATCTAGTGAGGCTCAGATGTCCCAGCTTTTCACCAGCTTTGAACGCAGCATGTGAATCTGGAGGTAAGAAAGTGTCAAAAGTCCCATTCACAGACAGCTGATCCGTGCGCAGCAGGCGACTCATGCACGTGTATTCGACAACATGTACGTGCAGAACACGACTCGTGCAAACTAAAACGTGTACAAATGAGAAACTGGTGATGCATTGGTGGATCTTGTTGTATGAGCACAAATGTCGTTGTGCACTTGTGACCACTTTTGAGATGGATTTATCTTCACAGATTTAAATCTGGGAGTTCGTGCGAGCAGACCGACCTCTGGATTCATGGAAGCCCAGCGTGACGTGAGCGTCAAAGCCCAGGCTGAAGTAGTTGTTGAAAACGTCGATAGGAAGCTGAGAAAGAAAAGACACTAAATAAATATTTTTAAACTAAACAGTACGGTTTTATTTCTTACGAACAGAAAGAGAAATGGACCTTGTCTGTCTGATGCTCATCCCGCTCGTCAGGTCGAACCTCTGGATTGGCCTCCACACTCAGATTCCACCGATCCAGCTGGACGATGTTCCCGTCCTCCACGTGGGACAGGATCTTTGTGATGGGCTCATCGGTGTACCCCTGAGACACAAACGGCCCGAAAACCCCTCTGAAACCTTCAGTCAGTCAGGAAAACAGCTTTGAATCATTTAAGTCCTCCTATTGCCCTTGGGTCAAAGAGGACTTCGTTTTCAAACAGGCTTCTTGGTTCGTTTTGACCCAAGGGCAGCAGGAGGGTTAAACCAAACAAGATCTACAACCTACAACCATTCTAATATCCCGACTTTTGCTTTTCATGTTTTTAATGAGTTTAGTAATTGAATAATGAACTAATTTAGTAATGGAAAATGTTTTTATTAAGTCTGGACAACATGAATAAATTAAATACATAAAAAAAAAACTACTTCATTTTTAGACATTTATTCCTATAATGTAAAGTTTTAATAATTGTAATATATTTTAAAACTATGATAGAAAACAAAAAGGCTGAGAAACAAACTGTAAGAAATATTATTATTATATAAATAATGTCAAAATAAAATGAAAAGCTCATAGAAATATAAAATCATGTTTATTATTTTAGATACATTCTTAATTTTTCCCTTTTTTATCTGTAGAATTTGATCAAATCAGTTTTGATTTTTTTTCTGGTTTCTTGATGAAGAGGAGCATTTTGGGTTCTGTTATTTTTGTTTGTTTGTTTGTTTTTACCAAAACCACCTCAGCTGTGTTCTCAGAACGTGTGAGGTCAGTTTTCACATAGGGACGGGACTAACATCTCCCAGCAGGTCCAGTTCTAACAGCAGAACTCACCCCGCCCCAGTTGAGGGTCCTGGCCAGGTCGTTACCCGTCCCCAGAGGAAGGATGGCCACGGGAGGCTGGGGACGGAGGTTCAACTGGTCCAACGCGGACAGAATCCAGCCCACCTGGAGACAGACATACATGTTCAACTGTTCTCTAATCCAGGCCTCTAACTGGGCCCAGAGCCAATTCCAGCATCAGTTACCATGGCAACGGATTCAGGGCCCAGAAGTTACAAACACAAAACAGGAAAAGGCAAACACAGATGTGTGGTTCTGATGCATGTTTGATGCTGGACTAACCGTGCCGTCACCGCCGCACGCCAGGATCCTCAGGTTGGGCACTTTGGAGTACAGCTCCAACCTGCAGGACACAAAGCAGAACCCTCAGAACTGAACCAGGACCACAGAAATGAACCTGGACCAAAGGACCTGGACAAATTTGGATCAGCATAGGGAACAAAATTGATGTATCCAAGGTCCTTGAGGCACAGAATCACCTCTGCACAGCTGACCCAGTCCAGCTGATCCAGTCCAGCTGACCCAGTCCAACTGAGTACAGTTAATACCCTGATGCATGCTCAGTTAACCCAGTCCAGCTAATAGAGTACAGATAACCCAGTCCAGCTAACAAGAGTCCAGCCAACCCAATCAAGCTAACCCAGTCCAGTTCACAGAGTACAGTTAACCCAGTCCAGCTAACTCAATAACCGTTAAACCCAAACTTAAGTGAGACATGTTCTGAGTTTGGATGAACATCATGTTAGGCTGTCCTCTCATTTAGATGTCTTCTACAGTGGGTAACAAAGGGGATGTGGGGGATTTCAGCAGGTCCTTACCCCTCTCTGGGTCCTCCTTTGGTCAAGTCGAACACCTGCCGAGGGTTCAGGTACCACATAAAGGACTGGATGATTTTTGCTCCCTGAAGAGAAGAAAAAGTCAGAAAAGACAAAGCTAAAACCTTCTGGGCCCATTTGAAAAGTTCTTCAAAACAGAAGCAGTCAGAACATTTTCATCTCCAGATAGTCTTAGGGGAGTGGTTAGGTCTAGAGTCCTCTGGGTTAGGTCTAGGGTCCTCTGGGTTAGGTCTAGTGTCTTCCGAGTTAGGTCTAGGGTACTCTGGGTTAGGTCTAGGGTCCTCTAGGTTAGGTCTAGGGTACTCTGGGTTAGGTCTAGGGTCCTCTGGATTAGGTATAGGGTCCTCCGAGTTAGCTCTAGGATCCTCCGGGTTAGGTCTAGGGTCCTCTGGGTTAAGTCTAGAGTCCTCTGGGTTAGGTCTAGGGTCCTCTGGGTTATATCTAGAGTCCTCTGGGTTAGGTATAAGGTCTTCCGAGTTAGGTCTAGTGTCCTCCGAGTTAGGTCTAGTGTCCTCCGAGTTAGGTCTAGTGTCCTTCGAGTTAGGTCTAGAGTCCGCTGGGTTAGGTATAGGGTCCTCTAGGTTAGGTCTAGGGTCTTATGGATTAGGTCTAGGGTCCTCTGGGTTAGGTCTAGGGTCCTCTGCGTAAAGTCTAGGGTCCTCTGGGTAAGGTCTAAGGTCCTCTGGGTTAGGTATAGGGTCCTCCGAGTTAGCTCTAGGATCCTCCAGGTTAGGTCTAGGGTCCTCTGGGTTAGGTATAGGGTCCTCCGAGTTAGCTCTAGGGTCCTCCGAGTTAGCTCTAGGGTCCTCCGAGTTAGCTCTAGGGTCCTCCAAGTTAGCTCTAGGATCCTCCAAGTTAGCTCTAGGATCCTCCGGGTTAGGTCTACGGTCCTCTGGGTTAAGTCTAAGGTCCTCTGGATTAGGTCTAGGGTCCTTTGGGTTAGGTCTAGGGTCCTCTGGGTTAGGTCTAGGGTCCTCTGGGTTAGGTCTAGGGTCCTCTGGGTTATGTCTAGGGTCCTCTGGGTTAGGTATAGGGTCCTCTGGGTTAGGTATAGGGTCCTCCGGGTTAGGTCTAGTGTCCTCCGAGTTAGGTCTAGTGTCTTCCGAGTTAGGTCTAGTGTCCTCCGAGTTAGGTCTAGGGTCCTCTGGGTTAGGTATAGGGTCCTCTGGGTTAGGTATAGGGTCCTC
>JARVGS010000002.1:8733893-8745589 GCA_031762315.1 Hypsolebias antenori
ACAAATCTCAACACCCTCAATTTTAAATGGAACATCAACAGTTTTCTTTTTATTACTGAATATCATGTAATTAGTTTGATCTAGATTTAATGATAATTTATTAAGTTTAAACCAAGTTTGTATCTTGGCAAATTCTGTTTTCATCAACTCTAACATCTGTTCTATACCAAACAAAAAAATGTGGTGTCTTCTGCAAAAAGGACACATTTAAGTTTTTAAAACTCTTCATCATCTTCCTCCCTCAGAAACTGGCCTTCATGGTGTCTTTGGGTCTCGTAACACACGATCACCTTGAAGGTGAGTGAAAGATGAAGCTGTTGGCACTTCACAAATACCTTCCTGCTCTGAAGCTCAAACTTTATTTTCCTCACAGAGATTCAGAGTAAACGGCAGGAGAGGAAGAGGAGAACAACGGCCAACCCAGTGTACAGCGGCGCTGTGTTCGAGCCTGAGGTAGACCGCCAAAGAAACAAAACAAACTGGTCCTGAACGGATCAGAACCCAAACGTTTCTGCTGCAGACACGAGAGCTGACAGAAACAGTCTTTACACCAGTCTGTGTCTGAGATTCCATCAGCGTTACGTTCTGTTCAGATATCACCCAACAATGTGAAGTCCAACAGAACCGAACCGTTCCATGAGTCCTGAACTCAGGTCATTGGATTTGTTCGGTTTCTAAAAAGTTTGATTGATTTACAGAACCTGTTTTTATACAAGTGTACTGTATTTTTTGGCATATAAGTCGCAGTTTTTTGCCTAATTTGCGTGTCCTGCAACTTATACGGTGAAGCGACGTATTTATGGAGTTTTCCCCATATTTTTAGACCAATTTTTGGCTGAGATATGACTGTTTCCATTCATTCTGACTGAAAAAATGGAGCAGTACCACTTTCGGCCACTAAATGTCCCTCTAGGCTTTTGAGATTAACGGTGTACCTGTACGGTGTACGGATTTTTAGAGCAAAAAAAAAAACCCCTGTTGGTGATGGACAGCATGCGCGCTCACATCACGCTGCAATTTAAAGATAAAATTTAAGCGTTTAACTCATTCCTGTCCTCATCCTGGGAGGCTTGACAAAAGTGTTGCAGCCTCTGGACATTTCTGTGAACCAGAGCTTCAAAGGAGCTCTGTGCCGCCTTTAGGAGGAGTGGATGGTGAACGGCGTGCACAGCTTCACGGCTGCAGGATGGATGTGCCACGCGATGTTCCATTAGGTCCTCGGATGGATCGATAAAGCGTGGACCACAGTCACTAAAGAAACCATCCAGTCGGGGTTCAGAAAGGCCGAGATGTTAGATGGAGCTGCAGCTGGAGCTGACGTGAAGGAGGACTTCAACAGCCCTGGGGAGGAAGAGGAGGCAGTGCTGCATCACTTACCTCAGGAGTTGGCAGAACTCTTCGCCAGCGACACAGAGAATGAAGAATTCAGCGGGTTTGAATAAAAAAAATAAAAATAAATAGGTGTTTCTGTCATCATTATGGGCGGGTGGGCGTGTAGTAATTTTAAAGTTGCTTTATTTTGTTGGTGTCATTTTGCCATGTTTTAACAGTCAAAGTGCATTTATTAAGAAAAGTTCAACTGAGACACACCTTTACTATAATGTCGAGCAAACAAATAATTGTTTTTAGGTGTTTATCTTGTTAAAGTTCTAAGAAATGCGGAGGCTCATACAGCTGCGCGTGCACGCTTCGCTGCACCTCTCAGCAGCAGGTGACGCTGGGTGAAGCAAATCTATTTTTGAAATTCAGCTGGTTTGACCATTACGTGCATTTATTAAGGAAAAGTTAAACTGAGACACACCTTTACTATAATTTTCAGCAAACAAATAATTGTTTTTAAGTGTTAATCTTGTTGAAGTCCTTCCTGCACGCTCCTGTGGCCGCCATTTGGCAGCCAATCCATTTATGGCAAAACACCAGCCCACATTTCCGGGTTGTCAGCGGTGACGCGTAACATAGATTCGACTTGTGCAGCGGTGCGACATATTTATGGATTTTTTCCACTTTATTTGACATAATTGGACTGATGCGACTTATACGGCGGTGCGACGTTTACGGCGGAAAATACGGTATCTCAGATCTTAAATAGAACCTGCTCCACAACTTAGCAAGTTAAATCTTTTTTTGTTACTGTGGAGCCAGAGACAGCTGGGTCAACACCTTCTGTTATCATGGAGACATACAGCCAGGTTACCACTTTTAGTTACCATGGAGACAGAGACAGCCGGGTTAACATTTTCTGTTATCATGAGACAGAGACAGCCGTATGAACACCTTCTGTTACCATGGGGACAGAGTAACACCTTCTGTTACCATGGAGACAGAGACAGGAGGGTTAACACCTTCTGTTACCATGGGGACAGACAGGAAAGTTAACAACTTCTGTAACCATGGGGACAGACAGGAGAGTTAACAACTTCTGTTACCATGGGGACAGAGACAGGAAAGTTAACACCTTCTGTTACCATGGGGACAGAAGCAGGAGGGTTAACACCTTCTGTTACCATGGGGACAGAGACAGGAGAGTTAACACCTTCTGTTACCATGGAGACAGAGACAGGAGGGCTAACACTTTCTGTTACCATGGAGACCGACAGGTAACGGATGAAGTTACATGCTGAGAATCTGATCCTGATTCAGTGGATCCTGATTTGGGCAATTTTCACTTGAAGCCTGAAGTTGTTTTTATTTAAACTGATTCAGTTCTGGAAAATAGTTGTTTGTTTGTTTTGCTTTTACAGTTTTGTTATTAAGAATTTTTTGTTTGTTTGTTTGTTTGTTTTTCAGAGGAAAAAGAGTGCAGTGAGTTACCTGAACAGCCCTCTGCACCAGGGGACCAGGAAGAGAGGTCTGTATGAAACAGTTGGTGTCAGAATCTGATTCAGGCTCAGTAGAAGCTGGTAGAAACGAGTTCAGATAAGGAGACGGCAGCAGTGAAGACTAATCTGCTCTAACAACCTGCTGTAAACTAGTCCTCCTCTCGTCTCCTTCCTGTCGCTTCATTTAAAACCACATATATGTTCGTTTACCTCATGAAACACGTCAGTGTCGTTCACTCACCACAGCGGATCAGTCCTCACACCTGGTTTAACCCTGAGCAGAAAGACATCCTGCGAACTGTAGGCTGTGTTCAGAACCGCACTAATAAGTCTTAAGTGTTCAGCATCTTGAGTGGAACCAGACGTGGAGGTCCAAACTGTAACAGGACTCACAGGAAGCTGCTTCTGTACACCTGAGAAACACCTGAAGGTCCAAGGTCATCCTCTGCCATGCTTCAGATATTCAGCAGTAACCATTTAAGCAGCTAACTGTTGTTTAACTTCGGGTCAGACCTTAACACACCTCCAGGTTCTCATCCCTGCTTATGGCTCTTATTTCTGACAGGAAGCTGATTTTCGGACCCGTCCATAACTCCACAGGCGTGTCGAACTTGTGGCTTCCTGTTTCTCCATTTGATCCACTTCCTGTTTGTCTTTTAACCTGCAGTCACTCTAAACCTGTGGTTCACATTTATTTATTGACTGTTTCTGACTATCACGACACAATAATCTATAACATCTCAGAACCAACCTGCAGAAATCTGAGACCCGGATATTAAGTTCTGATGAGGCCTGATGGATGCAGAGAGGCTCCTTTCAGAGGATTTCTCCTTGTTTTAACATTTCTTATAGACTGAAATGTAAAAACAGCCTCATGTCTGATTGTTGGTTGATCTCTGATTTGTTTGATCAAGAATGTCAACTAATTTGTCAAAGTTAAGGCCCCACCCTGACGGGTCAGAACCTGGTATCAAACAGCCAATCAGAGTGATTTCCCTCTGCAGACTGAGTTAAAAGACAAACTAACCGTGTGTGTGTGTGAGACACCTGAGCAGGTGCCTGAGGTGTGTTGACCTCTGACCTCCAGCTTTAGTCTGCTGCACTAACACTGCTGTCTGTGCTTCTGACTCCTCCTCTTCCTCACTGCTCCCTGACTCATGCTAGCCAACGAAGACTCCCTTTCAAAGGTATGTCATTCAGACTGTTTGTTTTTGTCTTCTCCCCCCTCCTTCTTATTTTTTTTTTTTTTTTTTTTCTGTTTTCCGTCTTTGTCGTCTGTCTCATTTCACCCAGGTCGCCCACCCAAATACAGCAGCGTCTCGGAGCTGGGCAGCCTCACCCCGACCTCCCCCACCAGCCCCGTCCGTCCCCTCCCCCTGCCCAGCCCTAGCTCTGGGGATGTAAGTAATGATGGGGGAGACGGACAGCCCGTCACACACGGTCCTGTTGGCCCAGCAGCGCTGTCACTCATCCACACACACGTCCATGAGTTTGTTGTGTCCATGTGTTAGTCCTGACTCTTACAAAGTGAACAGCGTTCATCAGTAACTCACACACATGCTAACACACACACATCCATTGGAGCTCTAAAACCAGCTGATTAATAAACCTGATCACAGTTCCCCCTCCCCCCGCTCGCCTTGGCCCATCTCATTCAGGGTGGGCAGGGCTCAGTTGGGCAGGGAAACTGATCTGGTCCAATTCTTCCTCGCAGGGAGACATCCACGAGGATTTCTGCACAGTGTGCAGGCGCAGTGGCCAGTTGCTCATGTGCGACACGTGTTCTCGTGTTTATCACCTGGACTGCCTGGACCCCCCCCTGAAAACCATTCCTAAAGGCATGTGGATCTGTCCAAAATGTCAAGATCAGGTAACTGCAGCAGCTGAGACTGATCCAGAGTCAGGGGGAACTTCTAGCTGTGTTTAACTCTAGAAACTGCAGCTGTTCGACTGTTCAGTCCTTTGTAAGCAGACACATGATTCAGAAATGTTTTTTTTTGTGCTTATGTCTCATCCATTGTGTCAGTTAGGATTAACATCTCACATCCATTCACGCCATTTCCTGTCCCCTATCAGTCCCACCGCAGCGTGGCGGCTAAACCCGACTTCTGTAAGTCTCTTCAGAGTCTCAGTCTGTGTGACACCTCTGAGCTTCTCTCTTCAGATCCTAAAAAAAGAAGAAGCCATCCCCTGGCCCGGCACGCTGGCCATCGTTCACTCTTACATTGCGTACAAAGAAGGTGACAGCAGAATATTTTCCTTTCTGTCCAGTGTCCCTGCGGTACCAAGGAGGACAGAGGGACTGAGGTTCTGTCCGGTTTTGTCTTTTAGCGAAAGAAGAGGAGAAGCAGAAGCTGATGAAGTGGAGTTCAGAGCTGAAGATGGAGCGCGAACAGCTGGAGCAGCGGGTCAAACAGCTCAGTAACTCCATAACGGTGAGGACGAGAAGAAAAGTTGTCTCAGGGAGAGGACGAAACCTGAAGACTTGTCAGAATAAAGTCCAGTCTCCATTGGTTACTTTAAATCTTGTTGAAGCAATAGGGGAGGAATCATTTTTTACTGACTGTTTTTATATTTAATTCCCCAAAAGGTGTTGGTTTGGTTTTCTGAAATGTTAGCAAAATATCTCATGAACCGCTGGACCACTCCTAGAGAAGAATCATTGAATGCATGGATTCCCCTTGTCTTTTCGATTCAAGATGGCCGCCACAGTTAATCAACTTTAGCAGATGCTACGTTGGCGGTGACTCAGTCAGTCTTCCAGATCCTGAGCTAAAAATATGTGTGGTAGTAGCTGAGAGTCATCCTCAGCATGTGGATCTTGTGAGATTTCATAACGTTTACAAGATTTAATCAAAAAACAGTCTGAACCACCTCATCACAGGCTCATTTGAAGTGTGTACCCCTTCTATCAACTCCGGCTGTTTTAAATGTTAAAACTAAATTAAGATGTGTTGTTTTAAATCTGACGTTGATTTTATTTCATTTTTATCAGAAATGCATGGAGACCAAAAACACCATCTTGGCTCGTCAGAAGGAGATGCAGCTCTCGCTGGACAAAGTGAAGCACCTGATTCGCCTCATTCAAGCCTTCAACTTCAACCAGGCTCTGGCAGAGACGGACGGGAAGGTTGTTCGGGTCCAGGTCGGTCCTCAGGTCGGTCCTCAGGTCTGCTCTGAAGCTGCTCCTGAAATCAACTCTGTGGAGAAGCTGAAGGCAGGCGGTGGCTCCTCGGTCAGCAGCAAACAGGAGGAGCAGACGGGGGGAGGCGCCAACTGTCAGCTCAACAGTACGATCCTGACTAACTGCCCCGTGGTCGGGGTTGGGGGTAAGGTAGAGCCTGGGGTCGGGGGTCAGGCAGAGACCGGGCTTCATGTGGAGGTCCAGTCCAAGCCTGAGACTGAAGTGGCTCCGCTGGCTGATATCCCCGTCACCACCACCAACGGTACGGCCGAGCCCGTGGGCTCCGAGCTAACGGGCTCTGAGCGCTGCCCCACAGGAGGCTGCGCCGCCAACCCCACCTCCAACTCTGAGAACAAGATTGCTGCTGTCAGCTCTGCAGAGACGGCGGCGGCGGAGGAGATGAACGACAGCAGCAACAACAGTAAAACCTCAGAACCCTCCCAGCATCGTTTGCCAGCGCTCGTCTGCAGTTTGGACGATAAAAAGTAACGTTTGGTCTCTTCAGCTGCGGGAATTCAAACATATATATTACAAAAAAAAAAGACTTTGCTTGCACCTTTAGGTGCCCTGAAGTTGCCAATTTGTATAAATGTTGTTCGTTTGCATCGTATTGTCAGACTGTGTCAATGGTAGATGTACAGCCCAAGTCACTTGACTCTGGGAAGCTGTTCCGCCCACCGAGCCAGGCGTCAGGACGCCTTCGTACCCGTGTCATCATGCCAGTTAGTGATAGACGTCATGGTGGGACGCTCAAAGGGAGATTTAACTCATCATCACACCGGTGTGTGCCTGTTACAGGGGCCCCTGTGTTCTGTTGTGGGGCGGGTCCAAAGATACCCGAGAACACGGAACCAAACATCTTTCAGGGGTAACTGGTCCAAGAAGCAGTGTTGTAATAGTTTGTGTACTAAAAAGAGAACCTGTTGGCGTTCTCGTCCCGTTGGACCTGATGGAACCAACGTTCTGATCTCCTCACCCTGAACCAAAGTCTCCATCACTCCAAACAGGTCACCACTTAAAAAAAACAGAACTTTCATTCCCGGTCTGAAGGTCCAACAACAAAACCAACCTGGTGAAAGGCTTCAGTGTGCTTCGAACAAAACCATCTAAAAAAAAAAAAAAAACAAGAAGTTTATTTTACAGATGGTAGGAACAAAACGTAACTTCAGTCACTTCGTTAAGCATTTTATGGAGGAATCTCACCGAGCCGTGCCAAAACGTTCTCGGAGGTTCTGTTTTTTTTTTTTCGGTTAGGCTCAGTCCTCATTAAATTTGCTCTTAATTTAAATTTTCTCGTGCTGATACCACGTTTCAAATCCAACTCCAGGTACTTCCATTTGAGTACTTGTTGATCCTGAGTAATAGTAAATGCTGTTACATTTTTTATTTACAAATTATATTAAATCAGAGCTTAGTTTTGTGTTAACTCCTCAAACGAAGCCGGACGGAAACTGACTTTTCTAAAAGCTCCCGCCGACAATCGGGAAGCTCAGGCTCAGATCCGAAAACTCCCAGAATCCTCGTCTGCTTTCTGACAGACTGCAGCTTTGTCCTGTCGCTCATCTACCACCTGACTGCTCAACGGAGAGGAGAACGTCCCACGGCCATTGAGCGGCATTGGTGTTATCAGAACGCTTTAACAGGACCAAGAACCCAGTAAACCATTTGGATAATAAATACTTATTAAAGTCTGGTCTAAGTCCACCAATCTTCATCATACAAGTGTTCTCCGGTGGATTAAAGCATAAATGTGGGAGGTGAGCAACAAAATAATGTTTGTGGCCAACAATATAGTTTTAGAAGCTGAACGCATAAAAACAGGCGTCAGTTTTCAACTGTTCGTTTTGGTCACTTGGGCGAGACTTTGAATCTTCCTCAGCCGCAGCCCGATGAGGTAGGACTGTTGTAAAAATCAAACAGGATTTTTTTTACAGATGTAACTTCAACTCTAGATCCAGAACAGGGACAGTTCTGTTTTTACCCACGATCAGGAGTAAGACCCGGTACCTCCAAACAGGTCTTTGTCTCCGAGGCTGAAGATCCTCCACGCTGCTCCTTCGAAGCACACTGACTCCTTGAGGCAGACTCATCCGAATGCCCCCCCATGTCCCGGAGCGCAGGCTGTGAGGATGCTGAACGTTGGGCCCGGCAGGTCCGGGGACGAGGCGGAACGGGCGCGGTAGCCTAACAGACGTGTTCAGTGGTGTCGGTCAAGTGTAGTGATTGAGATTTCATTCGTGTGTCAACTGTGAGCACTAAATGTGAAACTGCAATATTGCAAAGTCAACTCTCACAAACTCTATTTGGGCTGTGTTCGTTTTTTTTTTTTTTTTTTTACGAGAAAAGATATTCAGGTCTTCCTAGTTTTCAGAACAAGTGCTTTCAGTTCCTGAACCTGCTGGACTGGCATCGACACAAAGACAAGTCCTCTTTTTTTTTTTTTCCCAGCGTTTCTCTTGAATTCTGAACTGCCAAAACGGTGTCGTATCCAAACTCATCAGGGACTCGTTCACTCACCGATCAAAGGTCAAACCGTTGGCGCCGTCGCGTGCAGATCCAGAAAATTGGGACGCCCCCAGATTGAGACGGGAGAGCTGATCAAACAGTAACAGGAACTTGTTTCTGTCCTTAAACGGAGGGATTTGTTGTGGATCGTAACAACAAACCTGAGATTAAAGCACAAGCTTGCTGCATTACAAAGAAGTGCTGAAGAGCTTTTTGTACGGGAACTTCAAGTATGCATCTGTTTGTTGTCATGTGACTTGTCCCCACGTTGCCAATAATGTCCTCAGAGGGGAACCAAACCTCTGTCTGACACCAAGGCTCGAGTCCCATCATAGTCAGACCGGAGGTGGGATGAGTCCGATGAACCGTGTTCTGGGATCTTGTGGTCCGGGTCAGCTCATTAACGTGCCTCCGGCTGTGCTGTAGTTTTCTAACGTTGTGTTTACTGCTCCGGTCAGAGGGAGGATTTCAGAGCTGCAAGTGTTTTTAATGGGGTTTGTTTTTAGCACCAGTCCAGAACTTTGGTCCAGACTCAAACGTCAGCCGGTCCCCAGAGGAGAACCTCGGGTTTGTCATCTGCCGGTATCTCACAGGGCTCGACTGTTAGAGGCTCGTTGGCGACGGAGCCTCCAAACGTTTGCAGGGTTCTCAGTTTTCTCTCGGGTCTCAGAGGTCCGCGGTCTTTTCGCTAGAATTTTTAACATTATTTTTTAATACGTGCAACAGATTTTTTTCACACAGTAGCTGCAGAGTCGTTGCGAATAAATCTGCAACTAACGAATAATTTGGTCCGTTTTGTTTCTCGATTCAAAAACGATCATTTTGATCCGACTCTAGTTTTTACATTTTTTCCCTCTTCCTGTTTTACCAGAGATCTGAAGCTCCGTTGTCAAAGTTTTTTTTTTTTTTTATAACCGTAGTTGATTATTAAAAGCTCTGTGTGCGACCTGTTGACATTTTAGTTTCCTTGATTACGTTGACTAATCGTTGCAGCCCGAGTCTTAAGCTCGTCTCAATTTAAAATGTTTAATATAAATTAGAGCCTTTTCTGTTTTTGACTCCTGCAGGAGCTCTCAATGCATCAAAGGTCACAGCTCAAATGTCCAGTTCTGGAAAACCGCTCCGATAATTATCTGCTAACAAAACTGGTCCATCCAGTGCTGTCCTTCTCAACCACAAAATAACACAAAAACGACTTGTGACCCCCAAATCTCGTCGGGTCGGCGGCTCGAACGGTAAATAAATAACACAAACAGTTAAACTCATATTGCACCACTTCCTCCCCATTCATGACCGTTGTCTTTTGTACCCGTTACAGTAACGTTGGGCTCACAGGTCTGTTCCGCTCTTATTTTGTGGGTGAAAAACTGAAGGCTTTTAGTACGAAGCGCGTCGAGGTTGATGATGTAATAATGTGCGTGCAAAACCAAAAATCAGCGGTGATTTTCAAAAACCGACCGCTCAGTCAGAACGCTGGTGACGAACACCGTTTAACGATTTTCCTCCCAGTTTTGAGTCTGAGTCGCGTACCGGCCTCCAGCAGCTGCAGCCCAGTCAGATATTACTGCAAACATCTGTTTCTGTGTTTCAGAGTGACCCTATGCTTGTGGGGACAATTTGTGTGTGTGTGTGGGGGGGTGCATAGCAGTGGGTGACGCCAAATGAAGTCAGTGTCTTTATTTAACTTCATATCACAAGGACTGTTGTCTCAGCAGCATATCTGACCCCGGATCAGCTGTAAAAACTGCCTTCATTCAGAGAGTCCCAGGCTTGTTCGTGCGGTCTAGTTTCTTTGGTTCGGTCCGTGTGGTCCGGTTGGTTTGCTCCGTTCAAACACGGATGGATTGAAGGAACCAGTTGTGTCCATAGTGTCCCACTTTCCTTTAGAGATGTCGTTTGTTGTCTCTATCTGCTGCGTCCTCGGCGCGGATCATGATGATGATGATGATGATGATATCGATGTCGTCGTTCTGAGCCGATCTGGTCTTGGTCCGGTTCCTCTCCGAGAGCTGGAGCACGTCCTCATGCAGACCAGACTTTCCCTCTGTACAGTAGGTACCTCGAGTGCCTTTTCTTCAAACAGCAGATAATATTTGTCTCTTGACTTGCACTGTGACTCGTAGAACCTTTCGGACCCTCCGGATAGAACCCGCCCGCCGCGCCTCGGCGCAAGTTCAGCTACATTTCATCCGAAGCCCTTCGACTCGACCAGATAGTGTTCTGTTGTTTTTTTTTCTAGAAGTTGCCTTAAATGTGTTTTTATTTCCTGTGGTGAACCGTTTATATTTATTTGGGGGACGGGGGAGGGGGGGTCTGGCTCTGATCCATTTGCGATGCACTTTTAGTTTGATCAGTATTATCATCAGAGTCTTATCAGTCAGGAGCTGGCTTTATTTTGAAAATCCCAACCCTTTCATCTTCCTGTCTGTGGTTCTGTTTCAGAGGGAGGAGTTGGTTAATCGGGCCATCGGAGCGCGTTTCATCAGAACAAACGTAAACGGCAACATCTGTGCACTCGCCTTTTTATGCAAGTTTTTATACCAGATTTGTGGACTTTTTTTAAATATGCATTTGTTTCTGTTGTTTTTATGTCAAACTTAAGTCACCTTTTTTCCTTTGAGCATCCTGGCATCTGATGCTGAACGTGCACAGCGTGCACGTTGATGTGAGGAAACATCTTGTTGTTTTCTGGGCGGCTGGCTCTGAGGGCGCAGAACCTCCACGATCCAAACAACCAGGACTAAAACCCGACTGTTGAGCCTCTTTTGGGATTTTGTTTTGCGAGTGTCTGTGCCGTCTGGGCTCAGCGGGTCGGTGGTTTCACCCCCTGGGCTCAGCGGGTCGGTGGTTTTGGCTCCTTTTAGCTGAGCTTTTAGCTTGAACTCGTGCAGGCGGGCGGCGAGGGACCCGTGAAGTCGAAAATGTTCAATCGTCGAGGTCCGAAAGCAAACTTATCCAAAGAACACTACATTTGTTCGGAAGCCTCGGCGCCGCATATCACCCTGCGACCATGCTGCGTTCGAGGAGCGTTGGAAACGCCGCCGCTCTGCTCGTGGGTGGTTCCTGTGGGGCAGTTTTGCTTTTCATCCTTCAGTTTTAAAGCGATCAAGTCATGATTGTGGCCTTCTAGTATTCTGTCGGTTCATGATGTTCACACGTCATTCCCGCTCATCCTGTCCGGATCCGAT
>JARVGS010000002.1:8750672-8760829 GCA_031762315.1 Hypsolebias antenori
CATTCGTGAAGCTGTTATTCTGCCATGGCGCAGAGCATGCCACACCTTACATTTGGATTGCTCAGTAGTCAGTCTCTAAGCATTTGCTGACTGTTCTGCTGTTATAAACAAAGTGTTATATAGTGTTCTGCAAACATTTATTAAATCATTCTGCCCCATAGCCTCATAGTTTGCATGGCACAATGTCCCAAGTGACATGGGAGACATCCCTCCTTCAATATCTCACTTGTTTGTTTCTTGCTAATGCCATTTTTGATTTAGGTTGTTAAAAAATAAAACTTTCAATGTTTTAAATGAAGCAAGACCTGACAGAATTACTCTAAATATGAGCTTTCTCCAAAGAGAAACATTTTGTTTCTGTGCGTCTATCTGCAGGTCCTGCACGGTATTTTACCATCTCGTGCAGGCTGCAGAATCGTGTCAGACTCAGGAAATAAACAAATGGTTGTGTGTTTTTACAGGAAAACCAGCTTTTGAGATGCTGGACTTAGATCCAGCCTGGGTTCCGTCTCTACACCTTGGTCACGATAAAGAAAAGTCCAGAAAGAAGAGACGCAGAGACGAGGACGGTGTGTGGTAGCGTTTGATCTTAATATTTTTCAGGTTAAGTTCAGGTGTGACGCTGTTCAATGACCATTCTTCTCTGTTTGGGTTCAGATTGTGGTTTGAGTCTCAGGAGACCAGCGCCACCTCCTTGGAGGGAAGTAAAAACTTCTCTGCAGACTCTTCTGCGAGGAAAACCCAACATCTGTCAGCAGAACCAAGGAGAACCCAACAGCCGACCCGCTGAGACCAGGACCAGCTTCAGAGTACGCCTCACAGAAATGTATTTTTCATTTGGGTGAAAACAGCCCGACGATGCTTGAATCTGTTCAAACCCATCAAGGACAGAACCGTTCTCTGGTTCTTCTGCGCTTTTACTGACCTTCACTGGTGTTCCAGGACTTCTTCAAGAACGCTCTGGAGTCGTCCTTGGAGGCCTCCATCCAGTCCAGACCTCAGTCCAAGAACCGGTCTTCGACCACCGAGAGCAAAGTGGAGCTGGACTTTAAGCTCCCGCCTCTGATCGGAGGACGGCTGACACGTAAAGAGTCCGCGTCCTGCAGGAACTGTTCCCAGCTGCTGTGGAGGATTCAGGACCTGGAACACCAGGTGTTTCAGCTCGCCACCAAACGGTACCATGAGGGTTTGAAGGCTTCGCTGACTTTAACCCAGCTGGACCAGAACCAGGAGCAGCAGAGTTCCAAAGAAGAGAGGGAGGCGTGTGACCGTAAGTCTGTGTTCTGATCTGTTCTGAACATCTCTCTGTATTTTCTGTTCTGATGAACCCGTGTTCTGTCCCCACAGGGACGGGTCGATGACGATAACGTGGTTCTGGGCTCAGAGATGGCTTCATCCAACGCAGACCCGGTGCCGGGTTGCCCCCGCCCCCATTTCAGGCGGGAGTGGTTAGACACGTTCAAGTTCCTCCGGCACTCGCCATCCCGGAACGTCATGTGGTGCCAGGTGTGTCAGGTTTACGCCAACAGAGCCCACCAGAACCACCGCCTGGTCAAAGGGTCCAACGTTTTTTTCAAGTCCAGCCTGATGAAGCACAGCAAAAGCATTTTTCATTTGGAGAGCATGAAGCGGAAGTGGGCCAGTTCAGGTTCTGGTGTCTTAACCGGGCCCAGCGTTCTGATAATCTGAGTTGGAAAAAAAAAAAACATTAAAAAAGTTCATGTTTGTCAGAAAGTGAGAAAAGTTGGACAGAAATGCGTTTCCTGAACGTTGACCCTGATTGGATCAATCAGAACCAATCTGTCCAGAGAAGAGGTGGTTCCTTGTAGAACTAAAAACTAAAGTCCTGATTGATCTCCTGTGGTCACCTGACTGTTTTGCATTCAGTCATGTGACCACGTGTCATCACTTCCTGTTGTTTGAGTGCTAATTCGACAGTTACACTTTTTATCTGTCCATTTTCTTTACCCTCTTCATTTTTTGGGGGTCACAAGGAGGTGGGGGACACCTGGACAGGTCTGGAGTCCATCGCAAGGACACCTGGACAGGTCCGGAGTCCATAGCTGAGACACCTGGGCAGGTCCTGAGTCCATCACAGGGGCACTGTGTTTTGGTTTATAGAGACGTTTGCTTCTTTAGCTCGTGTTTTCTAGTCGTTTTTTTTTTTTTTTACTTTTAAATAGTGTTTTCTATTAGCTTCCAGCTAGCCTTTTGCCACTTTTAGCTTCTTTTTTTTTTCTTTTTTTTTTCTTTTTTTTTTTTTTTAGCTTCCAGCTTGCCCTTTGCTACTTTTTTCATTTTTTATTTTTTTTTAGCTTCTAGCTAGTCTTGTTGATTTTCAGGTGTAAACTTCTGATCGGGTCAGACAGAACGGGTCAGTTCTGTCTGAAATGAACGCTGGATGTTTTGAAAACAAACTGTTTCCATGGAAACCCTTGAATCTAAGCTGATGTTAACTGTGATCCAAACAACTGGTTTGTTCAGAACCAAACTTTGTCTCTTTGGAGCTGTCTGTTGATGCTGCTGTTTGTTTGTTTGTGTTTTGAAGTTCAGTTGTTTGAAGTTCTGTTTATCTCAAATGTTTCTGATAACTTTTGGACTGACCGGTTCATAAAAAAGCAGCAGAACCTGAAGAGAACCCGCGGTTCTTTTAAATATTTACAGTTTATTAGAAAATCAAAATAAACAAAGAGCTGAGGGCTGGTGAAACTCTGGTTCTGGTCTTTGTTCTTGTCAAGTTCTGTTTATCTGCTGCTGAAGTTCCTTCAGGTTGATTAGTTCAGATTCATGAAGTTTTTAAAGAACCGAGCTGGGTCGGGTCGGGACCAAAGCTGAGACAAAGTCCAAAAACTGAAGGGGCTGCAGGGAGTCTGCAGAACCGGATCAGGACCATTTCAACAGTCCAGATCTTTGGAAGGGAAACGAGGACTAGACCCCAGTTCTGCATCATAATTCACTTCTAGAACCAGGATACAGGGATGGGTCCAACCTGAACTGGATCATCCTTACAAAAATGGAACCAACTACCCCGTGTCAGGTGACAGAACCGGACCTGGTCCAGATGAGACTGGTTTTAGGACGACCTGGTCCAAATGTGACCGGTTTTTGGACCGAACCTGTTCTGGATGAGACTGTTTTTAGGACTGTTTTTTTTTTTGACCAGACATGGTCCAGATGAGACTTGACTTTTAAACTGGACCAGGTTCAGATGTGACTGGTTTTTGGACCAGACCTGGTTCAGGTGAGACTGAATTGGACCTGGTTCAGGTGAGACTGAAGACCTGGTTTACTGTAGTTATGCCGAATCTTTCTGAGCGTTGTTCTTTAAAGTTCAACTGTTTCCAACCGGGTCGAAGTCTGAACGGCCCCTCGGACGGACTTTAATCTTGGCACAGCTACTTCCTCCACCGAACTACGTCACTTCCTGTGATAAAAAAAAAACATGGTGGCCACGGTGCGAAGCGGCGACCGAGTGGAAACCAGATTTTGACGCCAAACTTTGCAGCCTCGGAACCGGCAGCCAGAGAAGAGGGGGAGGCAGCAGAACCGACCCGGAAGACACGGTCCGTGTCTCCCGCTGCGTCCCCGTGCGCGGTGGGTCCGAGTCGGTCAGTGGCCACCAGAACCACCGAACCAGGCTCCTGAGTGGAGCGGGCAGATCTGAGTTCAGATCCGGGTTGTAGACTGGTTCGGTTCTCGGATGAAATTGGTTCTGGTCCAGATGATGAGGAGTTATTATAAGCCATCTGGTTCCGGTTCTGTCTGGAACCCAAAGAGGTTCGGAGCTGCACAAACATGAAATAGTCTCAGAATGAGCCTGTTTTTATTAATAATCTAAAATAACAAACCCTGGTGTCATTAGTGTTTGTTGTTATTGTTTGTTTGTTTACTTGGTTCTGAAACACAGGGCCCGATCCACAAAGGTTTCGGATCCTCTACAGCAGATTAATAATTTCTAAATTCATGGTGAATATTTATAAATAAAAGTTTCTCTTTAGAAGCTTAAAAATAAAATGCATCTTTGATTTATGTGAGGAAACAGATTAAATCCGTTTTCTCTTAATTTATGACGGGAAGATGGACGAGCATGTAAAAATACCTTTCTGTTAGCAAAATATAACCACTTTTAAGTCTTAGTTAGCCTTTTGCTACTTTGATAGATGTTGGTTTCTTATAGCATCTAGCTAGCTTTTTGCTACATTTAAATAGCTTTTAGCTAACCCTTTGCGACTTTTAGCTGGTGGTTTCAAGCTTTTAGCTAGCCTTTTGCTGCTTTTAGCTATTGTTTCATGTAGATTTAGCTAGCCTTTTGCTACTTTTAGCTGGTCTCAAGCTTATAGCTAGCTTTTTACTGCTTTTAGCTAGTGCTTCAATTAGCTTTTGGCTAGCCTTTTGCTACTTCTGGATAGTGTTTTCTTATAGCATCTAGCTAGCTCTTTGCTACTTTTCGATTTTGGTTTCAATTAGCTTTTTTAGCTAGCCCTTTGCTACTTTTAGCTAGTGTTTCATGTAGCTTTTAGCTAGCTCTTTGCTACTTTTCAATAGTGGTTTCAATTAGCTTTTTTTAGCTAGCCCTTTGCTACTTTTAGCTGGTGGTTTCAACCTTTTAGCTAGCCCTTTGCTACTTTTAGCTAGTGTTACAATTAGCTTTTAGCTAGCCTTTTGTTGCTTTTAGCTATTGTTTCGTGTAGCTATTAGCTAGCCTTTTGCTACTTTTAGCTGGTTTCAAGCTTATAGCTAGCCTTTTGCTGCTTTTAGCTAGTGCTTCTGTTAGCTTTTGGCTAGCCTTTTGCTACTTCTGGATAGTGTTTTCTTATAGCACCTAGCTAGCTCTTTGCTACTTTTTGATTGTGGTTTCAATTGGCTTTTTTAGCTAGCCCTTTGCTACTTTTAGTTAGTGCTTCATTTAGCTTTTAGCTAGCTCTTTGCTGCTTTTCAGTAGTGGTTTCAGTTAGCTTTTTTAGCTAGCCCTTTGCTACTTTAGCTGGTGGTTTCAACCTTTTAGCTAGCTCTTTGCTACTTTTAGCTAGTGTTACAATTAGCTTTTAGCTAGCCTTTTGCTGCTTTTAGTTAGTGTTTCCATTAGCTTTTATCTAACCCTTTGCTACCTTTATTTTAACAAAATATCTTGTTTGTCATTCAACAAAGTAGAATAAACATCCATGAACTCAGTAGCACATCTGTTATTGAATAACGTTTGGAGTCAACCTGATTCAAGATGGCCGCCACACCTGACGGTTCCTCTGTTTTCCACTTTTGCTCATGTTGAGCAATGTATTGTTTCTTTTGGAGATAAAATAATTTTAGTTTAATTAAACACGTCTGAAGAATGCTTGTTTTATTTTGAAGCTCCAGCTCTGGTTTCCTGAGGTCTGAAGAAATGTTAGATGCTGCAGCTCCACTGTCTGACAGCGTGTGCTTCATGGAGCGGCCGTAACGTGTTCTGTTTGTTCCACAGACGTTCGTGACGAGGACGACCTCCTGGGGTTCTGCAGACATGATTCCACCATGAGCGAGGCCCCGTCAGACCAGTGGTGTGAGTTTCAGCTGGGAACTTTTACTCTGAAGGAGGTTTTTGAACTTGAACTCGGCGAGTCAACCAAACGCTTCACGTGTTTGTGTGTTTGTTTCCAGTCTGTGAAGAGTGTCAGGACTATTTCCAGGAGGAGTGTCCATCCCATGGGCCCCCGCTGATCATCCCCGACACGCCTGTGGCCCCCGGATCGGCCAACAGGGCGGCGCTCACCATCCCATCAGGCCTGGAGCTCCTCACCGAGGCAGAGGAGGTAGATGTCCGTTGCACAGATGAAATCTTCCCTAAGGGGGTGGTTTTTGGTCCTTATGAAGGCGAGCTGGTATCCAAAGACGAATCGTCCAGCTTCTCCTGGATCGTAAGTTCAACCGGTCTGACTCGTGGACCCGGTTCCTACAGGGCATCCTCTGAAAGGTTTGTTTTTGCTGTTGGATGTTCCAGATTGTTGGTTTGAACGACACGTACAAGTCTGTCGACGGCGGTGATGAGACCAAAGCCAACTGGATGAGGTGAAGCTTCTTCCCGAAGATCATTTCTCACGTCTTTCACCGGACCACAGCTGCTGGAGACACAACGCTAGTCAGAAAATACAGGAATGTTTTCTTGGAATTCAGGGAATAGATCGCGACATTCGTAGAACATTCCTGTGAATAATGTGCAACACTGTCTTGCAGTTTAGTTGCAAAGTGTCTTTAGTTTTGGTCAGTGCACACTTGTTCAGGTGAGCCTTGAGTGACTCGAGTGTTCGTGACTCTCAGGTTTGTCCGGACCTCGTCAGAGGACAGAGACAGGAACCTGACGGCGTTCCAACATGGTGGGAACATCTACTTCAGAGTCCGCAGGAGGCTGGAGGTCGGGGAGAGGCTGAGGGTTTGGTACAGTGACGACTACATCCGACGACTTCAGAGTGTGTCTCAGGACAGCATCGACCTCAACCTGGACTCAGGTGCAACGGCCAGGTGGTTCATTAAACACAAGGTTTACAGTCGGGACGAGCGAGCGGAACACCAGAAGGGCTGACTTCTAACAAACGTCTCTGATTCTGCGAATCAACGGGGAATAAACACAGATAAATGTATAGTTTGGGATTAGATGGTTGGTTTGTTAAATTAACAGATAGATGGTTGGTTAGACTCGCAGTGGTTCCCAACCTTGGGCCTTGAGGAACGCCATCCTGCATGTTTTAGATGTTTCCCTGCTCCAACACCAGATTCATTGATTGAATTACTGTACTTCATCAAGTTCTGTAAAGTCTGTTAATCACCCATTCATTCAAATCAGGTGTGTCAAAGCAGGGAAACAACTAAAGCATGCAGGATGGTGTTCCTCAGGGACCGTGGTTGGGAACCACTGGGTTAGAGATTCAGATCTTTAGTCTTTAGTTGTAAAGTCTTTAGCTTTAACTCTCCTCGTCTGCCTTCAGCTCTGCAGAACAAACTCAGTCCTGGAAAAGGACCCTGTGAAGAGTCAGACGGCCAGCCGCCGGCCAAGAAGAAGAAGATTGACCTCATCTTCAAAGATGTTCTGGAAGCCTCTCTGGAGGACTGCAGTCTGTCCCGGTCCCGGTCTTCTCTTCTTGGTGAGAGTAAACCTGGCCTTCAGCTGAAGGTGAAGGAGGAGAAGACCCAGACCAGCACAGAACCCTCCACCTCCTTCTGCCCCAACTGTGTCAAACTGAAGAGGAGGATTCTGGAGCTGGAAGAGGAGCTCCTGCGTCTCAGAGGAGAACAGGGGGTCGTGATCGGTACCTTGACCTCTGAACAGACCCAGCCTGATCAGGCCGCTCCACATCCTGAGCAGGGCCCTGTTGATTTTCAAGGTAATTTCCAAAATCGTATTTAGCTCAAATTTTCTTGTGCAACAAATCTCTCAAATTAAAATCGTTGTGTTTTGTTAGAAAAAAGTTTTTTTGTTTGTTTTTTTAGGGATGGATCACATGACACCGCCTCAGGTGGTTCTGGATGAAGATGACCCTGATGTGGATTCAGCCGATGAATCGATCACAGCCGACCTCATGATTTCTCCAGAGGACTCTTCGAAGCTTTTTCCCGGAGGAAGCAGACGCATTCGGCGCTTCAAGCAGGAGTGGCTAAAGAAGTTCTGGTTCCTTCGATACTCGCCGACCCTGAACGAGATGTGGTGCCACGTCTGCCGACAATACACCGTCCAGTCGTCTCGCACCTCAGCCTTCATCATCGGCTCCAAGCAGTTCAAGATCCACACCATCAAGCTCCACAGCCAGAGCAACCTGCACAAGAAGTGTCTGCAGCTCTACAAGCTGCGAATGCACCCGGAGAAGACCGAAGAGATGTGCAGGAACATGACGCTGCTGTTCAACGCAGCGTACCACCTGGCCCTGGAGGGACGGGCCTTCTCCGACCTGCGTCCACTGGCGGAGCTGCTGAAGAAGTGTGAGCTCAAAGTGGTGGATCAGTACATGAATGAAGGCGACTGTCAGATCCTCATCCACCACATCGCCCGAGCTTTGAAGGAAGATCTGACTGAGAAGATGCGGCTGTCTCCCTTTCTGAGCATCATAATGGACGTCCAAAGTGACGACTTTTTCTCAGACTTGGTGGCATTTTATGTCCAGTTCATAACCAATGAAGGACTCCCCAACACAGAGTTCCTGTCCCTGCAGAGACTGAGCATGGACAGTGTGGATGGGTATCTCCAGGTTATGGATCAAGCCTTCAGTCTGTTGGGCCTCAGGTTCCAGGACTCACTGGTAGTGGGTCTTGGAGTGGACGGCACCAACATCTCTACAGGAATAAGAGCTAACCTGTACGTAGCTCTGCAGAAGACCTTTCCATGGATCCTCTGCCTTCCCATCATGATCCACCGTCCTCATCTGGAGGTTCTAGATGCCATCAGTGGGAAGGAGCTCTGCTGCCTTGAGGACCTGGAGAACAACCTCAAGCAGCTGCTCAGTTTTTATCGCTACTCTCCTCGAATGATGGCCGAGCTGCGATCGACTGCACCAACACTGTCAGAGGAGGCCGAGTACCTGGGAGACATCAGAGCCGTACGCTGGATTATAGGTGAGCCAAATGTCCTCAGTGCTCTCATCAAAGACTACCTCGAGGTCGTGGCCCACCTGAAGGAGATCAGCTGCCAAACTCAGAGGGCTGACGCCGCAGCCATCGCTCTCACGCTCCTCCAGTTTCTCCTGGACTACCAGTCTGTCAAACTCATCTACTTCCTCCTGGACATCATTGCTGTTCTGTCCAGATTAGCCCTGATTTTTCAAGGGGAGCACCTTCTGGCATCGCAGGTGGAAGCCAAGATTGAGGCCGCAATTCAGGAGATCAACCAGCTGGTGGACTGCCCCGGCGAATATCTGCAGGAGTTCGAAGAGAACTTCAGAGAAAGTTTCAACGGTGTGGAGTTGAAGAATCTAAGAGTTGCAGAGTCCAAGTTTCAGTCCATCCGAGAAAAGATCTGCAACAGGAGTAAGGGGATCCTGTCTCAGAGGTTAGATCTGCAGAGCCGCTCCTTTTCCAAAGCCTGCAAGGTACTGGACCTGTCCAGCTGGCCTGACAGCCACGAAGACCTGCAAGCCTACGGCGAGGAGGAGATCCAGATCATTTCCAGCCACCTGGAGTCCATTCCTTCTGCTGGTCAGGAGGACCTGCCAGAGGCACAGAGCACCCTGCTGGTGGAGTGGAAGAATCTGAAGGTGGACTACTACAGCATAAACGGTTTGAAGGAACTCATCGGTCACATCTGCAGGTACAAGCAGCGCTTTCCACTTCTGAACAGGGCCGTGCAGTTCGTCAGAGTCCTGCCCAGTTCCACAGCCTGCTGTGACAAAGGCCGAGGATCTCTGCAGAAGATGTGTAAGAACAACCGTTCACGACTAACGCTGGAGCAGATGAACGATCTGCTCACGGTGGCCGTTAACGGGCCGCCCATTGGCTGCTTCGATGCAAAGCGGGCGTTGGACGGCTGGTTTGAGGAAAAATCCGGCAGTAGCTGCTCACTCTCTGCCGAAGTGTTGAGCAGGACGTCTGTTGTGGATTAGAAACCGGTCCTGCACAACTTTGACGTCAACGCAGAGTCCTGCCCTGATGGCTTGAAGACGACCTGAAAGGAGAATCTGATTAAATCTACAACAGCTCACAATCACACAGATGATTTTTATTAAACTTGAGCAGGAAGAGAAGAGTAAATGATGGTTAATAATTTACTGTCAGACGTACAGCTGAGTGGATGAAAACTCTCGTCGGTGTTGTATGATAACTAGAAAAATAAGCGAGGTCCATTTTGGTGTGGCTGTACAGGTAGTCCTCGACTTACGTTCGAGTTCCGTTCCTACGGACCGATCGTAACCCGATTTTAACGTAAATCAGAACTCATTACACGTGGCGAACGTAAGTCCGGATTTTTGCCGTAAGTCGAAAAAGGACCGGTAAACGGCTTTTTAAACACGTTTTTTTCAACGTAACACAACACCAGCGTACATTCTGTACCTTAAACACGTACAGTACTGTATTTCCAAGCAGTTAGCTAACACAGTACCCTCAAAAAACACATAAACTACTGCGCAGTACGTTTCATAATGAAATAAAACAGTAAAAAAAACTGTACCTGTATCCCTCCGCTCTTTTTTCTTTAAAATCCA
>JARVGS010000002.1:8775543-8787235 GCA_031762315.1 Hypsolebias antenori
GAGCCTCGAGGACTCATTTACAAGAGAGACCTGGCTACAAACAAAGAATGATGACAACAGCAACAGTAGATTTTCCTCATTTTACTCACAAAGCAACGTAAAAAAAGACAAATTACAGTTTGTCCACACTTGGACAGAGACATTAATGTTGGGAGACATGTCCTGTGGTTTAATGAAACTAAAAAGGAGTGACAAGGAGGAAGCTGAGAACACCAGCCTAACTGTGAAGTAGGGTGTGGTGGCATCATGATGTGGGGGTGTTTTGCTGCTGGAGGTGGACCTCACCAAAGAGATCATGAAGAAAGAACTTTATGAAGAAATATTGAAGGAGCATCTCCAGACAGGAAGTTCAAACCTGGACATACAAATGGACAAAACAGTTTAAGGACAACAAAGTCCACGTCTCAGAGCGTCTGTCACAAAAACCTGAAACCTCAGTCAAATTAAAAATGACAAACCTATAGGTTCCAAAGGTTCTGGAAGGAGGAACCGAACAAAATTACAGAGAACTTTTGTCAAAAGGTTCTGGATTTGAACCCACAATGTTTGACCCAAGTCAGACTGTTTAAAAGTAAAGCATGGACGTAAAGTTGAGATCTTAATTAACCTGAAACAGGAGCGCTTTAGTCTGATTTCATGTCAGTGAGAAAAATAAAGGTGTTTGTAAACATCAGTCTGCCTGTATGTATTCAAGGCTCCGCCTTCCAGACTGTCAATCAAGTGACAAAAGGCAGTCTTGTGGGCGGAGCTATTGAACACTCCGCCTCCTCTAAGAACTGCGCAGGCGCAGTAGCAGCGGCTGTTAGCTCCGGTGTCTGCCACGGTATTGTTTACCTTTCTCCTCGTTTCGGGACCGGTGACACGAAGTACCGGCAACGACTGGTGTCGGAACCAGCCTGACCCAGATGGAGGCGGGGTCTCTGTGTGGCGGGAGGCTCGGTTCTGTGTGTGTTTGTTGTGGTTAGCCGGTGGAGCTAACGTGCACTCTGCTCGTTTTAACGGGATCGCGTCAGAGAGGACGGAACAGCGGCCAGCCGGACCGAACCCGGTGTTCGGCCGCTGAGGGAGAACCGGAGCCGCGGGATGCTAACTGTTTAGCTCCGGGCCCGAACCAACCTCCTTCCCCTGCTTGTCTCCTTCCTCTCCATGATGGACCCGAACCTCCAGCCGCAGGTCCAGAACTCGCCCTCCTGTAACTCCTATAAGAGTGAGTACCTGCTGCTGTGTTGTGTGTGAAGGAGGCTGTCGGTGCTGACCTCTGACCCCTCCACCTGCAGTGACGGAGGAGGACGTGAAGAGGCTGATCGAGTTCCGTGCGTCCAACGAGGTTCTGTTCACCGGGAGGAGGAACTCTGCCAAGATCGCCTGGAGGTGAGAAGGTCCAGGAGGTGTCAGGTTTGTTCTCTTCAGCTTCAGGAGCTAAAGTTCTGCCCGAAACATCAGAAGCTCTGAGGAAACTTCTCTGTGAAACAAAAGTTCTGGGTCCAAACTGAAATGGAGAAACTGTTGCATAGTTCTGTGCAAAACTCCTGATACACTCGGCATTTATATTTTTACAGTTATCATCCATCTATCTAACCATCCGTCCATCTAACCATCCATCCATCTAACCAACCATCCGTCCATCTAACCATCCATCCATCCATCCATCTAACCAACCATCCATTCGTCTAACCAACCATCCATCCATCTAACCAACCAATCAACCAACCATCCATCATCTAACATCCAACCAGCCATCTAACCATCCAACCAGCCATCCATCGATCCAACCAACCATCCATCCAACCAACCAACCATCCATCCATTTAACATCCAACCAACCATCCATCCATCTAACCATCCAACCAACCATCCATCTAACCAACCATCCATCCAACCATCCATCCATCTAACCATCCATCCAACCAACCAACCATCTGTCCAACCAACATCCATCCATCTAACATCCAACCATCCATCTAACCATCCAACCAACCATCCATCCAACCAACCATCCATCCAGCTAACATCCAACCATCCATCCAACATCCATCCAACCAACCACCTATCCAACCAACCATCCATCCATTTAACATCCATCCAACCAACCATCCAACCAACCATCCATCCATCTAACCAACCAACCATCCAACCATCCATCTAACCAACAAACCATTCATCCAACCAACCATCCATTCATCCAGCATCTAACATCCAACCAACCATCCAACCAACCATCCATCCATCTAACCAACCAACCATTCATCCAACCAACCATCCATTCATCCATCAAACAATTCATCATCCATCAAACTGACCATCCATCCAACTGATCATCCATCCAGCAGTCATTCCATTGATCTGGTCTCAGGGCAGCAGCTTGATCAGGGAGATCCAGACCTCTCCTTCCACAGCCACCTCTTCCAGCTCTTCTGGGAGATGTTCCCAGACCAGTTGAGAGAGAGACCCTGGCTTAACTTTGTTGGATTTGTTTTTTAACCTGGATTATTGAGCATGAACTTTGATGTTGGGTGATGTTTTATCAGAAACATCAGTGAGTCGATGTTCTGTTTCCTCAGCACCATTCTGAAAGGTTTGGGTCTGGAGGGGAAGTTAACAGCAGATCAGATCGCCAAGAAATGGGACAACCTGCGGACGAAGTATAAGGTAAAATCTGCTGACACCTCCTAGCCTGACTGGACTGGTTCTGATTCTTTTGTCTTTAGAGGAAATTAAAAAGGTGGTTCTGTTTGAAACTCATCAATCATCCACGACACCAGGGCCAAGTTTTAGTCTAATCAGGGCCTGGTTCTGAGTTTTTGAATTTCAAATTCTTCTTCATAAATGTGCACCAACTATTCCAAGTCAGGTGATTCATAAACAAACACTTCTGCAACGATTCTGTTCCACTTTTCAATAAATAGTTAATAATGCAGTTATTATTCAGCTGTAAACACATAATAAACCATTATCACTGTTTACCTTTTATTCTTTATGATTTAGATTTTAAATATCAAACATCTGTCAGGAAGTTCCTGCTGCATTTGTAGACATGTTTGTTTTCTTTTAAAGTTATTTTTTAAAAAAAGTTGGGCAACAAACATAAATAACATTTACCTGAAAGGATAAAAAGGCAGCATCGATTGCATCTTGCTTGTTTCACATAACAGTACTTTATAACCACTTTATTAATGCTTTATTAAATGTTTATAACAGTTATAAAGCTTTGATAAAGGCAAACTTTTGGAAAAATGGTACTTAATTAAAAAAAAAAAAAAAAAACACCAAAAGAGTCATAAATGTGGGGGAAGTAGTAAAATATGAGTTTATGGTATTTGTGTTGTCATTATGCCCTTAGTCTTTAACATTTATGTAAATTAATTAAATATATTTGGGTATGAAAGACTTTAATGTTTTTTTTTGGAGTCAAAAGCTAAAGCGTTAGAGAACTCCTAATTTATTTGACGCTCCTAAAACCTCATTTGAGCAGATTTTCTTAAAGATGCTCAGGTAGACTATGGTGGGCGGAGCCACCTGTCAGTTGAACTCTGCTCCTGGTTGGTTTTTACTCATATTGTCTCAGACTTTTATTTTACCTATAACTGACTGGTTTCTGCTGCTGCAGCAACCGGCTGATATCGATTGTTGCTGAATTATTTCAGATTTTAGGTTTTGTTCGAACAGCGCTTACTTTGACCCATCAGAACCACGTCAGCAGATCACAGAGACACGAGACAATTTGTTTAAAACCATCAGACAGATGTTTCACAGCTGCAGTCAGCTCCACCTCTGATTATAGACCAGGATTTATAAGTCTGCAGTCTATCTACAGATTGTTCTGGCCCAGTCTCAGATCAGCCGACACTTTTTTGAGTTTTAAATTTTCACTCGCTGACGAAAGTTCTAACAGCCTTCTGTGCTCCTCTTGCAGGACCTGAAGCAGCCCTATCAGGGCCAGGAGCACATCGGGGTCGTGGTGGAGTCGTGGCCCTGGTTCCACATCATGGACGAAGCCATGCAGGGTCGCCTCTACAACAACAACCTGATTCTGAGCCCAGAGTCCGCCAGCGGCAACGTCCACCACGCCGACAGCCAGCCCAGTCAGACCCAGGAAAACACGGACATCCTGGAGTTCCTCATTAAGACGGAGATGGACGACACGGCGGCAGCAGATGAGGGCGATGGGACGGTCCACTCAGAAGCCCCGCCCACCACGGGCATCCCAATGGGTTGGAGGAGGATGACTGAGTGCTCTTACAAAAGTAGGCAGAAAGACCTGAAGTTATGAGGCCAGAAACTCTGATTATACTTTGATTGGTCACGTTTCTGTTGAGAGGCTTCTGTCTGAACTACAGTCAGATTAACAACCCCGAAACGCTTAATCTGAATGTCTGCAGTAGAGATTTTTATCTGATGGGATCTTTGTTTCATCCCATGTCATGATGACCCCTCTGTCGTGCATGTTTCCTGTTCACAGTGACCGAAGCAGAAACAGAGAGGATGATCAAACTGAGAGCTGCAAACGAAGCGCTGTTCACCGGCAGGAAACACTCGGCCAAGCCCGCCTGGAGGTGAGAGGTCATCCTGGTCCAGAATCAGCTGATCACAGAGTTAAAGATCAGCTGATTACAGGGAAAAGATCAGCCCATCACAGGGAAATGATTAACTGATTAGAATTTAAATAGTTAAAAATGATTAATTTCATAGCTGTGACTAACATCAGCCGATGCAAAAATCGATCAGCTGATTGCAAAGAAATGATTCTGTTTCTGGTTCTGTCCTGCAGGGCCATCCTATACGAGCTGGGCCTGCAGGAGAAGCTGACCACAGAGCAGCTGGCCAAGAAGTGGGACAACCTGAAGAGGAGGTATAAGGTGCGTCTGTGATCCGGTTCCTTCATTGTTTCTGGGAGCTGCTGAAGGTGGCGATGATGATGATGTTGGTCTTTCTGTATTTTCTCCAGGAGCTGAAGTTTCCTTCTCGTACAGTGGAGACAAACCCAAGCTCCTGGCCCTGGTTCTACAGAATGAACGACGCCATGGAGGGCCGCTTTGCCGGCGCCGCTCCCATACTCACCCCCATTGTGGAGGACGAAGATGAGGACAGCGAACCGCTGTCGTCAACGTCAAAGAAACGAGCCCGGCGGAGCCGAGGAGGCATGACGGAGTTCCTGACAGAGTCCGAGATGGACCTGCTGGTTGATAACGAGGACAAGAACCGATCATCAGCTCCGGGAGAGCTGCACCGAATCACCGAGTTCACCTACAAACGTAAGACAGTGGGAATGCTGAAGGATGCCTGAAATTTACTGAAGGAGCTGAAACTGAAAATAAAAAAGGTGAAAACAATAAAAACAGCACAACACCAGCTAACAGCAGCAGAACACACCCTAAAAATACAGAACACAAGCTAAAAACAGCATAAAAAAGCTAAAAGCAGCAGAACACAAGCTAAAAACAGCATAAAACAAGCTAAAAGCAGCAGAACACAAGCTAAAAACAGAACACAAGCTAAAAACAGCATAAAACAAGCTAACAGCAGCAGAACACACCCTAAAAATACAGAACACAAGCTAAAACAGCATAAAAAAAGCTAAAAGCAGCAGAACACAAGCTAAAAACAGCATAAAACAAGCTAACAGCAGCAGAGCACACCCTAAAAATACAGAACACAAGCTAAAAACAGCATAAAACAAGCTAAAAGCAGCAGAACACAAGCTAAAAAGAGAACACAAGCTAAAAACAGCATAAAACAAGCTAAAAGCAGCAAAACACAAGCTAAAAAACAGCACAAGCTACAAACAGCATAAAACGAGCTAAAAGCAGCATAAATCAAGCTAAAAGCAGCAGAATACAAGCTAAAACCAGAACACAAGCTAAAACAGCATAAAATGAGCTAAAAACAGCAGAAAACAAGCTAAAAGCAACAGGACAAACACTAAAACACAGAACATTAGCTAAAAGCAGCAGAACACAAGCTAAAAGCAGCAGAACGCAAGCTAAAAGCAGCAGAATGCAAGCTAAAAGCAGCAGAACGCAACGTAAAACAGCAGAATGCAAGCTAAAAACAGCAGAACGCAAGCTAAAAGCAGCAGAACACAAGCTAAAACAGCAGAATGCAAGCTAAAAACAGCATAAAATTAGCTAAAAGCAGCACGAGACAAGCTAAAAGCAACAGAACACAAGCTAAAAGCAGCATAAAACAAGCTAAAAACAGCAGAACACAAGCTAAAAACAGCACAAGCTAAAAACAGCATAAAACAAGCTAAAAGCAGCAGAACACAAGCTAAAAACAGAGCACAAGTTAAAAACATAAAACAAGCTAAAAGCGGCAAAACACAAGCTAAAAAACAGCACAAGCTAAAAACAGCATAAAACGAGCTAAAAGCAGCATAAATCAAGCTAAAAGCAGCAGAACACAAGCTAAAACCAGAACACAAGCTAAAATCAGCATAAAATGAGCTAAAAGCAGCAGAAAACAAGCTAAAAGCAACAGGACAATCACTAAAAACAGCATTAGATTAAAGCAGCAGAACACAACCTAAAAGCATCAGAACACAAGCTAAAAGCAGCAGAATGCAAGCTAAAAGCAGCAGAACACAAGCTAAAACAGCAGAATGCAAGCTAAAAGCAGCAGAATGCAAGCTAAAAGCAGAAGAACACAAGCTAAAACAGCAGAATGCAAGCTAAAAGCAGCAGAATGCAAGCTAAAAACAGCATAAAATTAGCTAAAAGCAGCACAAGACAAGCTAAAAGCAACAGAACACAAGCTAAAAGCAGCAGAATATATGCTAAAAACAGAACAAAGCTAAAAACAGCATAAAACAAGCTAAAAGCAGCAGAACACAAACGAAAAAAACAACCCAAACTAAAATAAAATGAGCTAAAAGCAGAAGAAAACAAGCTAAAAGCAACAGAACAAACACTAAAAAGCAGAACATTAGCTAAAAGCAGCAGAACACTCAGCAGAACACAAGCCAAAAGCAGCAGAAGCTAAAAGCAGCAGAATGCAAGCTAAAAACAGCAGAAAATAAGCTAAAAGCAGCAGAAAACAAGCTAAAAGCAACAGAACAAACACTAAAAAACAGAACATTAGCTAAAAGCAGCAGAATGCAAGCTAAAAAAAAGCAGAACACAAGCTAAAAGCAGCAGAACACAAGCTAAAAGCAGCAGAACACAAGCTAAAAGCAGCAGAACACAAACTAAAAGCAGCAGAACGCAAGCTAAAAGCAGCAGAATACAAGCTAAAAGCAGCAGAATGCAAGCTAAAAACAGCAGAATGCAAACTAAAAACAGCAGAACGCAAGCTAAAAGCAGCAGAATGCAAACTAAAAAGAGCAGAATGCAAACTAAAAACAGCAGAATGTAAGCTAAAAACAGCAGAATGTAAGCTAAAAACAGCAGAATGCAAACTAAAAACAGCAGAATGCAAGCTAAAAGCAGCAGAATGCAAGCTAAAAGCAGCAGAATGCAAACTAAAAACAGCAGAATGCAAGCTAAAAGCAGCAGAACGCAAGCTAAAAGCAGCAGAACACAACCTAAAAGCAGCAGAACGCAAACTAAAAGCAGCAGAACGCAAGCTAAAAGCAGCAGAATGCAAGCTAAAAACAGCAGAACGCAAGCTAAAAGCAGCAGAATGCAAGCTAAAAACAGCAGAACGCAAGCTAAAAGCAGTAGAATGCAAGCTAAAAACAGCAGAATGCAAGCTAAAAACAGCAGAACAAAAAGCTAAAAGCAGTTGATCAGTTGCTTCAGCTAAAAATAATAAAATTGCTACTAAAATTTGCTAGACTGATCCCTTGTCACAAACTTGATGCTACAAAAGTAGCATAAGTGATGCTAAAATTAGCAAAACAATAATCTTAAAGTAATCCCAGTTTAGTAAAACTGTCAAAAAGGAGCTCAGTAATATAAAAGACAGCATTTATGCTGCAACACACGTTCAAAATGTTTTTGAAGGAACTGAAAATATTTTAGCACCTTTTCCTGACGGAACCAGCGGTGACATGATGACATACATGAGAATAATATTTTACTGAATCCATCAAACTCAGATGAATATTTCCTGTCCACCCTCAGTGACAGAAGACGACACTCGGCGGCTGATCGAGTTACGAGCCGCAAACGAGTCTCTGTTCACCGGCAGGAGGAACACGTCCAAACCTGCCTGGAGGTCTGGAAACATTCACGAACACGTCCCTACAAATAAAACCGTTTAAAACAAAACCAGCTTGTTGTTACGCGCTTCCTGTCTGTGGTTCTGTTTCAGGGGAATCGTGAAGGAGATGGGTCTGACGGGAAAACTGACACCTGATCAGGTCGCCAAGAAGTGGGACAACTTAAAAACCAAATTTAAGGTGAAAATCTTTAAATTATTTAAATTTTGAGTCAGTTTTATTGTGTTTACAACTGACGGATCCTTGATATAATGTTCTTGTTGCTATTGTTCAAACCATAGAGGATTGTTTTACAGGATTTTGTAATTACTTCGTTTTGCCACCAGAGGGCAGTGCTGTAATAACACTTTCACTAAAATTGAAATTAAAAACCAGCATGGTGGTCAGTTAGTAGAGCTGTTGCCTCTCAGTGAGCAGGTTGTTGAGTCAAGTCCCATCCCAGTACCATTTTGGGTGGAGTTTGCATGTTCTCTCCGTTTATGCATGGCTTTTCTCTAGGTGTTTCCTCCCACAGACCAAAAACATGCATGTTAGGCTGACTGGTAACTCTAAATTGTCCCTATAGGTGCGAGTGAGAGAGTGAATGGTTGTCTTGTTTGTCTCTATGTGTCCCTGTGATGGACTTGCAACCTGTCCAGGTTGCCCCCCACCTTTCCCACAGTGATGGCTGGACATGGGCACTAGTGACCCCCGTGACCCAAAAAGGAAGAAGTGGGTAAAAGATGATGGATGGATGGAAAACCAGAATGAAAAAGTTAAAACAGCATTTTTGACTGTTTCAACAAATTCTCAAAAATTTTTTCTTGACACAGACATAATTTTTCTCCGTATAAAACTTTGTCTAAAATCTAAAAATATGCTTTAAATGTTTTTTCCAGCTTCATTTATTGTGATTTTATTCACGGAGTTAAAAAACAACAGTTTATTTAAATATTAAATCAGTTTTTATTAGAATAAAACTTTTTCGTTTGTCATTTTGCGTCTTGTTGGTTGTGGCTGGGTCCATCTGTGCCTGTAGGACCTGAAGTTTCCTCCTCGGGGGATGGAGGCTCACACCAACCCGGCCTCGTGGCCCTGGTTCCAGCTGATGAGCGACGCTCTTGAGGGACGTTTGGTGGGAAAAGCTCCAAAAGTGGCGCCCGTCTGGACCAGCGAGGAGGACGGCGTGTTCGGTTTGTCTCCACCCCACGACAGAGACGGTCTGATGGCAGCAGACAGGAGCAGCGTGTCGGAGCTGGAGAGCATGGTGGGCGGAGACAGCGGCGAGGCAGACGAGAACGTCACGTACATCGACGCCAGCGGAGAGGAGTGCTCCACGCCGTCAGAGTTTTCCTACAAAAGTAAGAATGAATCTGAACGAGGGTCAGGGTGTGCTCCAGGGAGTTCTGCTGGCGGTTCTGATAAACCCGCGGCTTCTGTTTATGTTGGTCAGTGTCGGATCAGGACACCAGGAGGATGATCAAGCTCCGAGCTGCTAATGAGATGTTGTTCACTGGGAGGAGGAACGCTGCTAAAGCCGCCTGGAAGTAAGAGTCAGGTTCGCCGATGAGCCCAACTCCAGTTCTGTAGCTGTTTTCATGTTGTTCTGGTTCTGGTCCGGTTTCAGAGCCATTCTGAAGGAGCTCGGCCTGCAGGGGAAAGTTTCCACATACCAGATGGCCAAGAAATGGGACAACCTGAAGAGGAGGTACAAGGTGACTGATCAGAACCTTTGTGTTTATGGGTCAGATCAGAACCATCAGAAACCTTTGACCTTCCCTTGTATCAGAATGAAGGTTTTCACTTTCTGACCGGACTCTGTAATTTCCCACGTTCTCCTCAGGACCTGAAGTATCCTCCTGTTGGGATGGAGAGCGTCGCTGACGGGTCCTCCTCCTGGCCGTGGTTCCACCTGATGAACGAAGCCATGGAGGGTCGGTTGGTGAGCAGCGCCCCCCTCCTCATTCCCGTCACTCAGGACGATGACCCTGACCCCGCCCCCAGGCACAAGTTACGCCCCGTCCTTGCCCCGCCTCCCTCCTCCTCCTCAGACTTTGTCCAAGAGGCATTTGTGGACGAGCAGAGCCAGCGGAGCACAGAACCGTGCGACGGGCCGCTGGGAGGACTGGAGCAGGAGTGGGAGGTCGTGGAGCGGGAGCGGGCAGCGCTGGAGAGAGAGAGGGCGGCGGTTCAGGCGGAGCGACTGTGGTTGGACCGGGAGCGAGCGGCGCTGGAGCGAGATCGAGCTCTGGTGGAGCAGGAGAGGGTGGCACTGGGCCGTGAGAGGGAGGTTCTGGACCAGAGAGCCCTGATGCTAACCTCTGTGGGACACACGGGACACCTGAACAACCTCATGTAGGTCTGGACACAGCAGGGACTAGAAGAGGATGCTGACTGGGCGTGGACCAGAAGCTGATGCAGCAAGAACAGGGACTGGACACTGCGGGGATGTGGAGCATCTCTGTAGAGATGTTCCGCTGTTGAGCTAGACCTTCGCACCAATGTGGATACAGTCAGTGGTTTCAGAAACCTGAACCAGGTGCTTCAAGAATGTGGTCTGGACACTGTAGGAACATGGTCTGGACTCTGCTGGAATAGAGTCCGAACGCTGAAGGAATGCAGACCGGATGCTTGAGGATCATGGTCTGGGTGTTGTAGAAACACAGGCTGGATGCTGCGTGGATAGGAAGTGAAACACCCACAGGACCAAAGTGCTGTACAGTACACACAATAAAATACAGTCAGTCAATAAAAAGGTATTCAAATAATTCAAAGTCAACATGGCAGATGGTGTCAAAGGGCAGGAAGAAGAGATGGTTTCATGAAGGGACTTAAAAACAGACAGGGAAGAGACGTATCTGATGTTCAAGGGAAGGTCGTTCCACAGTTTAGGAGCTACCACAGCAAAAGCGCTGTCTTCTCTGGGCTTACATGTTGTCTTTGGCACACTCAGGAGCAGCTGATTGGCTGACTTGATCGAGATGGTGGTGCAGCAAGTCCATTAAGAGCTTTAAAAGCAAATAAAATACTGTAATTTTAAAATGAATCCTGAGATATATGGGCAGCCAGTGCAGGGAGGCTAAAACGGGGAGTGTGGTCAAACTTTCATGTGCCAGTTAAAAACTGTGCAGCAGCTTTCTGTACCATGTGAAGCTGAGAGATACATGAATCGCTTACTCCTGTATAGAGTGTGTTACGGTAACCCAGTTGAGTGGTCACAAAGGCGTGGATTACCATTTCGAAATGTTGCCGAGAAAGAATTGGCTTCACTTCACCCAGCTGCCTCGGATGGAAAAATCTAGATTTAACTGCTGCTCTGATGTCGACTCTGACCCCTAGGTTTGTAAGAATTGGGCTGATGTACTGGGCCAAGGAACCAGCAGGAGCATAGGGAAGTCTCCGTGGAGATTCCAAAGACCATCACCTCAGTCTTTTCTTCATTAAACTTTAAAAAGTTCTCAGCCATCCAGGCTTTTATGTCCTGCAGACACGAAAACAGAGAGCTCAGAGAGTTAAGAGTCCTTTTTTTTTTTTTTAATAAAATATATATGTATA
>JARVGS010000002.1:8809512-8827235 GCA_031762315.1 Hypsolebias antenori
CCACAGAAGTTTGTGGGGGGGGGGGGGGTTGCGATAGACAAAGCTTTTCCTTAGTTTGATACGTCGGCCTGTTTTCGAGGACATCCAGGGAGTCAGATTCAGATATGCCACAACTGTTGATTCTTACAGGCAGACTATTTTTCTTGTCAGCCTTGAGTCTTACTGGTACTTCCAAGAGCCGAAATGGCCAGATTAGGATTAATTCTACTGGTCCGTGATTATGAGCCAATTCCAAGGTTTTTTCATGCTGACGCGTCCTGAAGTCGCAGGTGGCCTGCGATTCTCACAAATCACTTCCATCTTACTGTTCAGCTCGTAAATCAGCTGATTTTGAGTCCTCAAAGCACAAACCAAACCTTCACATAGGCAGCGGCCTGACCAGACCAGATTAGCTACGGACGTCTTTGTATGTTGATAAACCAGAAACCAAACAATTCCAAAAACAGGAAACCTGTTATCATAAATCCAATTATATGCAATTTTGGCATCCTTGATTGACAGCAGAGATAAGACACATCACATTCCACTTCTTCTAGAGACATATCCAGCTGCATGCATGTCGTCCGGGCAGACATGAGGGTTCTCCAGGACCCTGTCGCCTTGTTGAAAAGATTCTGTTGATTGCGTCAAAAGTCCAGTTGGTCAGATCCATAACAGTAGTTATGATGTTATGAAGACCACTATCAGAGCAACCTGGGCTCTCATAACATCTGAGCAGTGCCACAGACTGATCAACTCCATACCACGCTGCACTGCTGAAGTAATCCAGGCAAAATGAGCAACAACTACGTACCGAGTGCTGCACATGCTCATACTTTTCATGTGCGTACTTTAAAGTTGGCCAACATTTCTAAAAATAATTTTTTATTGGTGTCTAATTTTATGATATAGCCTACTGAATTTGGGGTTTTCATTAGTTGTCCGTTATAATCATTTATTTATTTATTTCATTCATTCATTTCAGATTAAAAGAAATTACAATTTCATAATAATGAAAAAAAAGGAAAAAATCTAAACTGAAAGGTGGCAGAAGAAGAAAAAAAATCTTATATCTGCCCTTATTGCTCTTTTTTTAATAAAAAAAAAGAAAAACAAACAATTCAAAACAATGATCATCTTTGAATAATATAACAAAATAAAGAACTCCACACGTTTACATTTCTATTACATTGCATATTGACTAACATTTACACATATTTTTTCAGCAAGTTAGTTTTAATCATTTTCTTGTTTTACATCGTTTTCCAAATTATTCCATAAACTTATTCCCTGTATTGCTGTAGACCGACTCTTTAAACTGGTTTTGAACCTAGGTTTCACAAAAATGTCTGTTCCCTTTAAATTACAGTATAACAACTTTTCCTTTTTACAAAAAGCGTTTGAATGTTTGGAGGTAGTATAGAATTTTGAGCTTTATACATTACTAACAGAATATGATAGTCCACCAAATCATAAAATGTCAACAGTTTCAACTGATGAAATAATGCATTTGAAGGATGATTGTAGTTCTTTTCTTGTAATAATCCTTATGGCTCTTTTCTGTAGAATAAATGACTGCATTTATTTAATGAGATCAGCTGGAAGCGTGTCATGCTGGTGTACACATTCCCCAAGATAAATCCTCTCCTTCCCTAATCTCTTTACTTTCTTTCTCCCTCTTAAGTTCTTATGCCAGTAACTAATTAAGATAACTGTACCTTCAGAGAAGTTATTACCATCTAATGACTTTATTCTGTTGTCCTGAAATGCTCGTCAGTTTGTGAAAACACAGACGCGTAGTTTTCACCTGTTGATGTTCAATTTATAGGAATTTAATCAGCCAATACATGTAAACATGTGATGACGTTATGATTCTGTTAATAAATGACTGCATTTATTTAATAAGTCAAATATAAACCGTCTCATGTACGATCTTTTCACTCTCATTTCATTAAGATCACATTAGAAATCTGATTAATCCAAAACAGACGAGAATCCATGTTAAATAAACAATTAATATTCTTTGGACTTGAACTAGTCTTGAATAATTAATTAGGGATGTCTACAGCTAACCTGTCCTTGCATCCTTGCATTTGGTTCCGACTCTAAGGAAGGATCCATTCGGGTTTGTTGGAGCAGCTCAGAGACTTGAGCAGGAAGCTGCAGCAGAAAACGTTCTGGATCTTCTTCCTGGTTCTGCGCCGTTCTGATGGTCCTGATCCGATCTCTGCAGAACCCGTGGAGCTCATTTCTTTCATTTTCAGCTTTCGGGCCCAGAAATATTAAACTAACGGTGCTTTTCTTCATCGTTTAGGACTGAAACGCATCAGTTGTGGTTCTGCAGCATGTTTCCTTGTTATTAATCAAATCTATTGAAGGTTCTGAGCATCAAACTCCTTCAGACCGTTCTCTCGGTTCAGACCCGGTTCTGTGAAGTGATACCTGTTAATAAAAAGATGAAGCGTTGTTTGTGTCACATCATCGCAGCTCCTCCACTCTTCCTGTTTCTGTGGGATGGAAGCGGCTCTCAGCTTGCAGAACAGAACCACTCGGTTCTATAAATATCTCCTTTCCGGGCTTGGGTCCAGCTGATGGAGCTCCTGGCAGAACGCAGGTCTGACCTCAGGCTCGGGTTCCCAGCAGAGAGGACTCAAGAGCCCGATGACAGAACAGTCGTATTTAAAACACAGATACAAAATGAATTTCAGTACAATAACAGACAGAATAATTCTCACTGAAGAGAAGAACGTTGGGAGTGTTTCGACAGCGAGACGTGTTTTGAGCAACTTGTGAGAATTAAGAATAGATTTATAGTTCTCTGCAGTATTTATCCAGTTTAACTGTTAAATATTAAACTTTTTAAGGAGTGTTGTTGTTTACTGGAACATTTGAAATGATAAATAACTTTGTTTTTAAATTCTAATAGTAATATTGTGAATTAAATGTTTCTTAAACTGTGATTCTGTGAAAGTGTGATTTAATTATATGGAACAATGGCCTGCCCTACAAAGTGACCGAACAGGAAGAGATGAGGTTCTCTTTTGGATTGTAGTTCTCTGGTTCTGATGTGTTTGACTGATGTGACCTTTCGCCTGCCCTCAGGTTCTGTGCTCCCGGTTGATCCGGAACCAGCAGCGTGGACTTTAGACTTCAGAACTCTGTGAGTGTCTGCAGGAGGATGAGGCTGCTCTGCTCGCTGTGGTTCCTCCTGCTGCTGGGAGTCGGGTCGCTGCTGCTGCTGGTCCACCTGCTGGACCTGACCGACACCGTGCTGCACCAGAACTCAGGTCTGTACTGCCGGGTCAGCTGCTCTGGGTCCACCTCCTCTTTCTGTCCTTCATCTTCTCTCTGATGTCAGTGGTCTTTACAGGGGGAAACTGGTTCTGATCCAACATCAGTCTGCTCGCAAATCTAATTTTTTTTTGTTGTAAAGTAACAACAGTTCAGAATAAAGTTCTTCATAAATCAGAACCAAATGACAAACAGACCTGTCCATGAATACAAATCTGTGTAAAACACAAACTGGGTTAAACCAAAGATTTGGGCTCAGAACTGGGACAGAACATTGATGAAAGGAATTAGTTGTAAGTTGTTGCTGGTTCTGATGGAACAGAGAACGTTCTAAAGTCTGCAGCCTTAAAGGCCTGGTCACCTCCAGGTTTTGGACCTGTGTTCTGATGAGAACAAACAGTTCTGTTGCATCGGCCCGTCCATTTCCAAACAGAACCATGGACTGTATGTGAGGAATAATCAATGCTGAATGGGATTTTTGGAAGCTGTTGGACCGGATCTTTAACGAGAACGTTCTCTCTGGTTCTCCAAACTGAGATCACTCTTGTCTGCTGCAGGTCAGATACTGACTGCTCAGAACTGCTCCTTTCAGGACTGTTAGAACTTGACAAGTAAAAAATGTCAAAGATCTGTCCGGCTTTAAGAACCTGATCAGTTTGAGGACGATCAATAATCAGTAACAGGTTTTAATTTGTTGGGCAGCTTAGAGTCTGGATCAATGGAAACACGAGGTCTGATGAGTCCACATTGATTCGGGTCTGGACCGGTGGGGCCATCACGCTGCAGGGGGCGGGGTCAAAGTTCAAGGTTGTTAATGTTTAAGTTCTCGGGTGTCATGTTGATGACATCACGGCGCTCCCCTCGGCGGCGTCTCCTCCATCGACCGCACGTTTCTGATTCCGCAGAGATCGGGTCAGCTGATCGATCCGGGCCGTGTTCATTTCAGCTCGGTCCAACAACAAAGAGCCGATTGTTGCTGCTTAATTGGATCGATGCTGCAGACAAACAAATCAACAACAACAGCAACGTTCTTCTGAGATCCTTCAGCTCCGAGGTTTCTTCTGGTTCTGAACAGGTCCGGTTCAGCACAGAGTCGTTTAATAAAACGACTGCTTCAGGCGTTAACGCTCGCTGTATTGGAAGAACGCCAACTTTACTTAAAAATAGAACGATTGATACAAACAGTGTCAAGATTAAATGTCAGCTCTTTAATTTTAGATGAATACGCGCCTCAGACCTCGGCCTCAGAACTCGTGTTGACACTTTGGACTCTCTGGATTCTTGATCTGAAGTGACCTGGATCAGCCCTAAGGGCGAGGCGTGTCGCGGCACGCTGCAGCTCGTGCTGCTGTGTTTTCATCAAATCTTTTCAACACGCAGAACCCGTCTCACACACTCAGAGACACACCTGAACACACACACGCCCGGGAACATGAACGCATCTGAGAACATCTGGTTCCTCTGTGAAGATCCAGTGGTCTGCACATCAGCTGATGTCTCTGATTGAGCTGCAGAACGTGAAGACCACACAGGAGCTCCTGCAGAACAAGCAGTGGGTTCAGTGACACTGGTTCTACTTGGGTTTTTAAAGATCTAATAGAAATAAAACAGAAGTTCAGGTTCTGGACTCTGACTGGACCTTGGTTCTGTTCTTTCTGACCCGTCCTGTTGTAGACCAGCTGATGTTTGGTCCAAGCTTCAGCTATTGGACAGATGGACTCACATTTGGTCTCCAGAGGAGTTCCTGGTCCACTCAGTGACTGACAGGAGCCCAGACCATCAGCCCACCACCACCGTGCTGCCAGCTGGGAGGAGCTGTTTGCTGCAGTGCATTCTGGGTAAACATCAGTCCCCTGGTCTGGTTCTGGTGCGGAAGTCTTGTGGTTCCCGCTCTGTCGTTTGACAGGAGGGTTTTATGGGACCTTTGATGAGTCCTGTTGTACTTTTGGTTCTGGTTCTGTTCAGGTGACCTCTGACCTCTTTCAGCAGCGCCTCGTTGGTAATCAGGAAGCAGGAAGTCGTTTTGTCTCCATCAGCATGAGGTCACTTCCTGTGCTGATGTCTGATTGAAGCCTCATCTCCTGATGTCTACAGACTGTGAACCACACGAGGAGGTCTGAGTCCAGGCCCAGGTCCAGGTCCAGGCCCAGGTCCAGGTCCAGGTCCAGGTCCAGGTCCAGGTCTGCTCCTCCTCTGAACTTCGGCTTCAGGACCAAACAGAAAGCACAAACCTTTTCTGAGGCTACTTGACGATTCCAGATGCAAAACCAGGAGAAACTGACGTTTCTTGTGGTGAGTCTTGGCAACGATGGAGCTCTGGTAGACATGAAGTGTTCTGGTTTCATTCGGACCGGGCCTGAAGTCTGTTAAAGACCCGGAGCTGCAGGGGCAGCACCATCTGCTGCAGCAGCGTCGTTAACGATGACGGTCCGAGCAGCAGATGGACGAACGAGACGAGTCGTCACACCCAGAGAAAAATCTGAAGTTTGTACGTTTGTGTTCGTGAGGAGAGACGGATCAGAACAGAACCGCTGCCTTCAGCCCCAGACATCTGTCAGCCAACATACACACACACACACACACACACACACACACACACACACACACAGTCCAATGTGCACAGACCAACGTGCACACTCCTCCTTCGCTGTTTCTGAATCTAAACAGTCTTCTTTCAGCAGCAGATTCATCTGAAACGTTTGTTTCCTGCGACCCGCTGGACTCAAACATCATGTGTTCTGTTCGTTTTTCATCCTTTCATCATTTATTCATCATCCATCCATCCGTCCATCCATCCATCCATCCATCCATCAGTCCCAAAACTCCAACAGCTCAGAGTCTCACGGAAAAGGTTTTTTATCTTCAGTCACATGTTCATAAAAACGCCAAACTGTCACGGAAACTTGTTTTATTTAACTAATCTGAGGACGGACACCAAGGACTTGACTGCGACACCAAGGACTGGACTGGATGCCAAGAACCGGACTGGATGCCAAGGACTGGACCGGACACCAAAAACTGGACTGGACACCAAGAACTTAGACTGGTAATGAAGGACTGGACTAGACACCTAGAACCGGACACCAAGGACTGGACTGGGTCTGGAAATAAAGGACTGGACTGGGGACCAAAAGACTGGACATCCAGGACTGGAGAGGACACTCAGGACTGGACTGGGAACGAAGGATCAAAACTGGATGTGGGGATTGGATCAGAAGCTGAGGATCGGAACGGGTTTTCAAGGATTGGAGCATCAAACATGAACCTGAGGACTTGAGGACTAGATCAGAGGAAGTATTTCCAAATCTTTCCTAATCAGCTGATCAAACCCAGCAGCACCAGATGTCAGGATCGGGTCTGGTTCTGAGGAGGGTCAGAAGTTGGTGATTAATGTTGTTTTTAATCTGGTTTCTTTCATGAAAATATGTTTTTTAAATAAAAACCTGTAAACTAATGTTTGTTACTGAGAGGGATCAGCTCCAGCTGAACAGCACGTTTGATATAAAATGAAAACACTGAGGCGCAGCGTGGAACCAGGCGTGGAACCAGGCGTGGAACCTGCTGTTGTGATGAAGAGCTGCTGAGAGCGACGATGACTGCAGTCGTTGTTTCTTCATCACCTCTGCAGGATGTTTGACTCATCGGGTCAGAACTTTAGGTTCCATCGAGCGTTCACATCCACGTTTGAAATCACTTAAAAATAAAAGAAAATAAATATCAGAATAAAAAACACGTTAAAGATCCTAAAAGGACAATTTGATAAAAAGTGTTTGAACGGAGGAAACCGCAGATCTCAGTTGACGTCAGACGTTCTGCTGATTTCAACTCGTTAAGATAAATTAGAAATGAGTTTTAATTAAAAATGGAAACGTTTGGGTTTTGGTAAACGTTGTTCCAGCAGGTTTTTTATTCAGTCGGGCTGCGTGAGAATAAAAACAGCTTCTCATTAGACTCTGAAACTCAAACAGTTTGAAAGTTGCTGTCACGATCGACCAAAGAGTTGAAGGATATTTCCCACAGAACACGGTCCACCTGTCTCTGGTTCTGGAGGTTCTGTCCTGGTCTTCCCGCTGATTCTGGGATCAGTTCTGGTTTGGTGTGCAGACAGGACAGTGATGGGCTGATCTCCTTCCTGCAGACTGGGTGTCTGATGGAAACCTCTGGTCCTGGTGGTTCAGCTGAGAACTGGATCAGAACCTTTTATGTGTAAAACTAACTGGGCCTGTTGGTGCTGGTGTTTATTTCTGCTGCAGGTGTGACTAGAGAAGCTCGTTAGTTTTCTACCTTTTACCTCAGCTGTGGAGCTGTGCTCGGCGGACCCACGGCATGCTGGGTAATTAGTCTCATGAGAGCCGGCGAGCAGTCAGGTGGTAAACACACCTGAGATCATTTGCAGGAAGTGTCGACATCAGAACACGACAAGGTCCTGCAGCTTAGAAACAAAACTCTGCGATCAGTCAAGTTATCTTTTCAAATGATTAAAAACAGAACAGATTTATCCAGATGGGTTCTTCTCAGAAGGTGCAGAACATTTCTGCAGAACAGAACATATTTGTTCTGTTTTAGTTCTTCATCCAAACTGTTGTAAAGAACATAATTTATTCAGTGAAATTAATTAACACATTTGAAAATTAACACTTTAAACTAACAAATCACTATTTATTATGGGACCCTGTGTACACAATGTGGTGGAAGGACAAATAAAGAAACTCTGACTGATTATTTTTTATTTGTCATCATCCTTAGTTTGTATCCAGGTCTCTCTTGTAAATGAGTCCTCGAGGCTCAATGCGATTAACCTGACTAAATAAAGGTTGAACGAAAATTTTCTGAACTCTTTAAATGTGGTCATTAGCCTGCAGCGCCATCTGCTGACCACCAGAAGCAGAGTGTTGTTTTACTATTGAATTACAGTATTATTATTATTATTATTATTTATTAATAGTAAATCTAAACCAGCTGATAGAAACAAGACTGTCAAAGGCTTGTTTCCGAATTGGCATTGCAGCTGAACGGAAACGGCGTAGCCTGATCTGGACCGATGTGAGCCGAGAGTCCAAACTGAGCCCAGTCTGAAGGAAGTTCAACTACACTACTTCCTGTTCATGTTCAAGGAAAAATAAACTGTTTGCATTTAATTCGTGAACTAAAATATTAAATTCAGTTGGAGCCCAGTTAGTTATCCGTCATAGTAGTCTGATTACAGTAATCTGATTTCATCACTCTTCATTAGGCTCAACATGCTGTGAAGGCCAAGGTCTTCGACAGAACTGACCAAATGCTCGTATAAAATGTCCTCAGTGTGACAGGAAGTAAAACACACCCAGCATGACTCCATCAGCTGCAGCAGGATTTGAAGTCCCATCAAAGGTGGATAGTCAGTTTTAGGTTCCTGTTATCTGTTACCACAGCGATCAGGTTTTAGGCATCTGTTGCCATGGTAATGCCCATTGTCAGGGTTCCAGTGTTTGTTGCCATGGCTATGTGCTTTGTCAGGTTTCTGGTAACTGTTGCCACGGTGATGCACTTTGTCAGGTTTCCAGTATCTGTTGCCATGGTGATGCTATCTGTCAGGTTTCTAGTACATGTTGCCATGTCTATGCGCTTTGTCAGGTTTCTGGTAACTGTTGCCACGGTGATGCACTTTGTCAGGTTTCCTGTATCTGTTGCCATGGTGATGCTCTTTGTCAGGTTTCCTGTATCTGTTGCCATGGTGATGCTCTTTGTCAGGCTTCTACCTGTTGCTATGGTGATGCGCCACATTGACATGCGCAGCAACTTCCTGTCGAGACTAAAGGTCACCTGCTCCAAAGAGTGAAGTGACTCCTGGTGTTTGGATCAGAACCATCTGAGGATCAACGTTTATATATTATTATAATAGTCCATGTTAGTTTTTCTCATCAGTCTCCGTGAGCTGCTATAGTGATGGGTTCTGTTTGTCTCTGTGCTCTGACCCGCTGATCTGTGACCCGTCCTGTTCTTCTGTTTCAGGTGTCCCGGTTCTGGTGGCTCCCAGGTGGCCGGTGGAGAAGGTGAGTCTGGTACCACAGCGCCACCAGCCTGACTTCTGCTGGATCAGTAAAACAGGACGCAGCTTCTGGGTTTTACGTGAAAGCTGCAGAACTCGGCGGTCCAACAGAACCGTGACAGACGAGGAAAAGATGCTAAAACCAAAAGTTCAAATAAATAAAAACTATTCAGACGTAATTAAATTACAATCTGTAAAAAAAATTACATAGAACCTTGTTCCTGATGAAGTCAGAGGTGAAAGAATTGATTTGAACTTTTAGCACAAACCCCCGAAGCAAAAAAATAAATAAAAATAAAATAAAATTACGGCACGTTTGGATTTTGTGAGACACGGTGGCTCAGTTAGTAGAGCTGCTGCCTCTCAGCGAGCAGGTCGCTCCGGTTCAGATCCCAACCAGGGACCTTTCTGGAGTTTGCATGTTCTCTCCGTGCACGTTTCCTCCCACAGACCAAAAACATGCATGTTAGACTGATTGTAACTCTAAATTGTCTCTAGGTGTGAGAGAGAGTGAATTGTTGTTTGTCTCTGTGTGTCCCTGTGATGGACTGGAGACTTGTCCAGGTGTCCCGCAACACTCGCACAGTGACTGCTGGACATGGGCACCAGTGACCCCCCCCTCCCCCCACAACCCAGAAAGGAAGAAGCGTTTGAAGCGAATGGATGGATGTTTTGCTTGTATTAATTTAAAACAACCAAAACCTTTATTAAAGAAAGCAGTCAACAGGAAGTAAACACGACAGTAAACAAACAAACCCTGGAGTCTCCCAGAGGCAGAAGTAGTTACAGAACCAGTGATGATATGGACCAGAACTCTTGAAAAGCCTGTTCATGTTCTGTTTACTGTGAGATCATTTGTTTGTTTGTTTGTTTGTTTGCTTTAGGATTCGACTCAGCCGTCTGATGCCGTTGGTATCGGTCGGGTCCTCGCCTCTCCTCCTGGTCTCCGCCCGCTGCCTCGCTCTGTCTCGCCGCTATCCGACCCGGCACCCGACAGGAAGCAGGCCGTCACCAAACGTCACAGGAAGCTGCTGCTGAAGACCGCCCTCCCTGGAGGAGAGGAGGTTCTGCAGCAGCTGGACTCGACCCAGGAGTCCCGGCTCCGCCTGCTCAGACAGTTCTGTTCCAGGTACCGTCCCATCGTTGGCAGAAGGCACCTGACCCGTCAGCAGGTGTCCCGGGTGTACGTGGAGGACAGGTTCCGGCTGCTGTACTGCGAGGTGCCCAAAGCGGGCTGCTCCAACTGGAAGCGGGTCCTGATGGTTCTGGGCGGCAGCGCTCGCTCCACGCAGGACATCCCACACGACGTGGCGCACTACTCCAACCACCTGCGGAGGCTGGAGAGCTACACGTTCTCCGGCGTCGTGGACCGGCTCCGGTCCTACACCAAGGTTCTGTTCGTCAGGGAGCCCTTCGAGCGGCTCGTCTCCGCGTTCCGGGACAAGTTCGAGAGTCCAAACTTGTACTACCATCCTGTTTTTGGACGCGCCATCATCTCCAGGTACCGGGCCAACGCCACACGCGCCGCCCTGAGAACCGGCGCCGGCGTCACCTTCAGGGAGTTCGTCCAGTACCTGCTGGACCTGCGGCGGCCCGTTGGGATGGACATCCACTGGGAGCCCGTCAGTCAGCTCTGCAGCCCCTGTCTGCTCCGGTACCACTTCATCGGGAAGTTCGAGAGTCTGCAGGAGGACGCCAACCACCTGCTGCGCAGCATCGGGGCGCCGGCCAACCTCACCTTCCCCGACTTCAAGGATCGGAACCCACAGGCCGAGCGGACCTCGTCCAGAATCACGCAGAACTATTTCTCTCAGCTGAACGCCACGGAGAGGCAGAAGGTCTTTGACTTTTACCACATGGACTACCTGATGTTTAACTACCCCAAACCCTTCACAGACCTGCACTAAACCCCGCCCCTTTACCTAGCTCCGCCCTCAGCTGCATGTCTGAATGAAATGGATCCAGAACTAGAACTTTAAACAGTTTTTGGTTTATTAATTGGTTGAAATCAGCCGAACAGGCGGTGGATTAATTTATTCCTGGGTCTTCTGGTGGGGACCCTGATGGTACCGTCATAAATCTGAGCTGGACCTGCCAGAACCACCAGCTGGTCATGGGGTCACATGTTCTACCTGGAGACAAAGCCAACTCTGAAGCTGCAGCAACTTCTGTGAAGTTCTGTGGAGCTGATTTCTCTCAGAGCTGTTTCTCAGGTAAAACACCTGGGACCGGACTGGACCGGACCGGTCCGGTTTGTTGGTTATATTTTTACTCTCTCGAGCTCTGAGGGTTTGTTTTGTGCGAGGTTCTTCTTAAAGCCACTGCCTCCTTTATATTCCGAGTGTTTGATAAGAATAAACACAAGGTTTTATTTTTAATAAACGGCTGCTGGTTGGATTCCGTTTCTTTTCAGAACCGCTCTGCTGCCAGAACCTCACGTATGATCAACATGTTGGTTTCACTGTAAAAAACAAAAACCTGATGTTCTGCTCAGACCTCCTGATCCTGGCCTTGGAGTCTGAACGCCGAGTCGTCATTTGTCTTACAGTTTTTATTTTTCTGTTTATTTATAATCCAGCTTCTGCAGACTTGGTGCTCGTTCGGCTCATTCAGCTGGCTGCTGTGCCTTTTAGCAAAAATGTTCCACGTTGAAAAAACACTGAGGTCTCTTCGGCTCATGTAAAACTGCTCTTTTAAAAAGCTACAGCTACTCGCTCTGCTTTGTCTTATGCTACGTTTAGCTTTTAGCTAATCTTGTGCTGCTTTTAACTGTTAACTAGCATCTGCTATTTTTAGCTATAGCCTTCAGCTACTTTAAGCTTTTGTTACCTTTAGCTTCTGGCTACTGGGGGAGTCTCACAGTCTCAGAATTCCTGTGGCACCCTGAGCTGCTGTGGGTCCAGTCTGACAGAACAGGACCAAATGGATCAGGTTTGAACGTGTGTGAATCAGAACCAGAACAAACTAAATATTTAATATTATAATAAAATAACCAAATATTTTAATGTAACTGCAGGTCGTCATTGTCGTTGCTATGGTTACGATGATAATTATCCTCTTCATCACAGTAACAAACTGAGGTGCAGATTTTTAAATCTTCCAACTCATTAAAGTTCCTTTAACTTGTGGTTCTGCTGAGAACCTCCTCCAGGGTCAAGTCAGGTTACCTGGACAGGTGGTCTGCTTCACATTTACTGACCTCTGACCCGCAGATAACGAGGTCCAAGAGAAATATAGAAATCTTCTTCACCCTGGTGAACTTTCTGTAAACAGTCAGATGTAATCAGAGTAAAAGTACTTAATTACTCGGTAAGAGGTCAAAGGTCGCCGACGTTTTCCAGCTTGCACGTAGTGCTGGTCTGTTTTTCAGCTTTGGTTTGAGTTATTAAAATTTATTTTTAGGGTGGGGTGTATACAGTATATCATATGGAAACATGATATCTGTTCAGGAGGCCCATCTCCATCTCTGTGCGTGGTGAGGGAAATGGCGCACGTGGCCGCGGGTGATGGGGGGAGGGGGTGCTGTGGATGATGATGATGATGCAGGAGGCCGGGACCCTCAGTCCGGTCCAGGATGAGATGATCCCACACCGCTGGTCGCGCTGAGGATCCTGCTACTCCCATCAGCTGGATCAGTTGGGGCGGGTCAGAACCTGATCCTGGCCCCCCGGGGGTCTAGGGGCCCCGGGCCACGCTCCTCTTCCAGCCCTCCTTTCCTTTCAGTCTGACAGAGACGCGGTTCGGTTCGGCGGCTTCAGCCTCACACACACCGAACCGCTGAGGAGCAGCAGGATCCGGAGCCGCAGACTCCTCATGTCCTTCCAGGTGAGTGGAGCACGTGCTGCAAGTTTCCAACCTGAAATCAGGTTGGAGACGTCGGTAGTAAGCTACCAACCAGACTCCATGCAAATATTGTCTTTTTTTATGAACCTGAGAGCATGAGGCAACGTTGTGTTAAAATTACAAGATAATCTGTTAGCGAACGAATCAGCCTTTATTTCGGCATGACAACAAACGTATTCAATTTAAATAATTTAAAATAAACCCAAAAGTTTTTCTCCCGACTCGCCAGTCTTGCGCGTAAATACAGTAACTTTACCGCGGTCTAATTTATAACGCGGCTCTGTTAGTTTTGCAATTAAGTAAATATGTATGAAAAAAAAATTTTTTTATCACGGATTGAATCAAATAAATTACTGAATCCGTTTCTAATCAGACGAACGGCTGTCCCGAGTCGCGCAGACTGGAGCAGCTTAAATCTGCTGTTTTTTTAACGGAGTCTGGAATTGGGCGCAGACGGGCTGATTTCATTTTATGCTCGGTTCGGAACGACCTCCGTTTAAAGGTTCCGTGTTTAACATCTATGACACCACACCTCCCCCACCCTCCGCCCGGGTGAGCCGCGTGGGGGCGTGGCCAAACTGCACGCTCCTTCTGAGAGGTGGTGGGGGGGGGGGGGTCCACACCGCGGGACTCCCCCCGGGGCCAAGACCGCAGGGCCCACTTCCGCCCACCTGTGTTTACCTGTGACAGGAGGGGCGGAGCTTGTCCAGGATGTCTGTGAACCACTCACCTGTGTCACCTGTGGGTGCCCAGGGCATCCCGTCCCCGGCCCAGCTCACCAAAGCCAACGCCCCAGTCCACATCGATGTGGGGGGCCACATGTACACCAGCAGCCTGGCCACGCTCACCAGGTTCCCCGAGTCCAGGTGCGTTCTGTTGCTGGTTTCTGACGTTTTCATGTTAACGTTTTATGTTGATGGTCCTGGTCTGACTCACCTGTCTGCACCTGCAGGATCAGCCGTCTGTTTAACGGTTCCGAGCCGATCGTGTTGGACAGCCTGAAGCAACACTACTTCATCGACCGAGACGGAGACGTCTTCAGTTACATCCTGAACTTCCTGAGGACCTGCAGGCTGCTGCTGCCGGAGGACTTCCAGGTAAACCCGATCATGTCACGTGATCCAGCTCTCCATCTTTCATTTTGAGTAGAAAAAGGAAGAGGCGGATCCTTAAAGGAGGCGGGGCCTAGAAACAGACGCCTCGGGTCACCTGCCCAGTTCTGTTAACAGAACCAGGATCTCAGAGTCCAGCTCCGATTTGACCTCTGACCCCTCTCTCAGGACTTCCCCCAGCTGTACGAGGAGGCCCGGTTCTACCAGCTGACCCCAATGGTGCGGGAGCTGGAGCGCTGGCAGGCGGAGCAGGAGGCCCGGCGGACAGCGGTGCCCTGCGAGGTTCTGGTGGTCCGGGTCACGCCTGAACTGGGTGAGAGGATCGCCCTCAGTGGAGAGAAAGTTCTGATCGAGGAGGTCTTCCCCGAAACCGGAGACGTCATGTGCAACTCTGTGAACGCCGGCTGGAATCAGGACCCGACCCACGTGATCCGCTTCCCGCTCAACGGATACTGCAGCTTGAACTCTGTACAGGTGAGACGTCAGCCAATCAGAACCCAGCAACAGGACTACCTCCTGTTGGAGCAGGAACCCTACTGGTCCTGATCCATCTGAGACCAAAAACAGAACACCAGAACCTTAAAAACAAGTTTCAGTTTTAAAACAAGTTTGTTTGTTTTTTTAAAACATAGTTTTATTAACTTTCAAGTCCAGAACCGGTCCTGGTTTCTTGGTATGGTTCCACCAGAGCTGACCTGGCTCTCCATGTGCTCCTGCAGGTCCTGGAGCGCCTCTTTCAGAAAGGCTTCAGCATCAAGGCGTCCTGCGGCGGCGGCGTCGACTCGACCCAGTTCAGCGAGTACGTTCTGTGTCGCGAGCTGAGTCTCAGCCGATCCGGAGGCAGCAGCCCGATCCGGGTCAAACAGGAACCTCTGGACTGAAGGCCGGAACCCACCGGAGCCGTTCAGAGACATGCGAGTCTCCTGTTGGGCCTGAACGGCTGCACTCAGAGCTCGGTCCTGCACGAGGAAACTGGACTTGACCCGTTTGTGTTTTTTGTTCGTTCACAAGATAAACAGATAAAAATCCAAACAAAGATTCTTTATTTTGTAGCAAAAAGGTACAAACACGTGTAAAACTGCATCAGGCTGAAAACAGGAAGTAGGAAACATAAATAAATTCATAACCGTCAGAACCATCCGGCTGACGGGTCAAGCTAAAGAGGGCGGAGCTAAATCCAAACTGAAAGATGTTTAAAGCGTTAAAAATGCTCAGACTGAGGTCCAGCTGCATCTACAGGTTCTACAGCTTTGTTCTTCATCAGACCCTCTGTCTGAGGAGCAGTCACTTCCTGTGAGTCACATGACCACCTGCTGAGGCATGATGGGAAAAGATCTAGATTTAATGGACTGATCTGCATTAGTTTCAAATATTAAGAATACTTCAGTGTTGGGTTTGAATAAAGAGAAAGTTTTGGTTCTGGATCAACCCGGACCTTCCTGTTTTCGTTTGATCAGTTTTCTCAGAATCGATCGGCAGACTGATCGATCGTTTGGCGTTGATTGATTGTCGGACTCTCAGCAGGAAGTGAAATCTAACGTGTCGATCACATGATTAAACGTTAAAACAATCGCAGCCTCACTCGGTTTGCGACTCAACCCGGTTCTAACCCGGTGGTTAGAATCCCATAAAACCCTCCGGGGAGGGGAGGGTCCATCAGAAGGCACCTGTTCAGGTACAGCAGAAATCTGGAGGGGAGGGGCACTGACAACCAATTGGAGCGACTCGCAGTCCAACAGCCAATCGGAACGACTCGCAGTCAAACAGCCAATCGGAACGACTCGCAGTCAAACAGCCAATCAGAGCGACCCACGGTCCAACAGCCAATAGGAGCGCTTAGCGGTCCAACAACCAATCAGAGTGACCCACGGTCCAACAGCCAATTGGAGCGCTTAGCGGTCCAACAACCAATCAGAGTGACCCACGGTCCAACAACCAATCAGAGTGACCCACGGTCCAACAGCCAATCGGAGCGACTTGCAGTCCGGTAGTCAGTTGGAACGACTCGTGGTACAACCAATCAGAGCAACCCACTGTCCAACAGCCAATCGGAGCGACTCATGGTCCGGCAGCCAATTGGAATGACTCGCGGTGCAACAATCAATCAGAGCGACCCACTGTCCAACAGCCAATCGGAACAACTCGTGGTCCAACAACCAATCAGAGCGACTCGCGGTCCGGCAGCCAATTGGAATGACTCATCTTCTGACACACAACAAAGGACCACTCCACCTGTGGTGTTCTGGTCCAGTTGTGGTCCATTTCCCAATAAAAATGTTGTTGAGTGAAACCACTGTGATCTGTGAAGTTTTGAGGATGACTGAAGGTCCGTTTGGAAACGACTGATTATTTAATAAAACAAACAAAAAAACAACAAAAAAAACAATCTGTCTTCTTATGGAGCACTAACGTGGATCAGAACCAACAGGACCGTCCCTGAGAGTTTCTTTGTAGAAAACTTCCTGTCTGAGAATCTGTGGAGGTAAAAAGGAGCAGAGTCTAGGTTCTGTTCAGTAAAATGTTCTGGTTCAGGCTAACAGAACTTTCTGTTCTGGTGTAACTCCCAGCAGCAGGGGGGGTGTGGGGTCAGGGGAGTTGTGGTGAACTACAAAGTTCACCTGCGGTTTAAAACCAGACCTGCAGACTGGAGGCTTTGTGTAAGAGCTGTGACTGAAGGTCCAGCTGGGGGTCCTGGTGAGACGCTGCAGGTTTGGGAGGACCAGCATGACTCCCCACACACCATGGCTGGAGGACTTGGGGGCGGGGCTCCTCACTTCAGCAGGGCCTTGTAGAGCGTCAGAGACCGGGTCGTGCTGCGGTCCTGCTCCAAACAGAAGATGAAGTCCCTGAGGTTAACTCGTATGATCCGCTGCCGGAGCTGCTGCTGGCGGGAGGAGGGGCTTGCAGAGGAACCCACACCTGACCCTGAGGCCACCTGAGGGAGAGGGGGTGTGTGTTAGAGACCGATGAACCAGAACCACTACATTCATCAAACCAATCGGACCAAAATAGAACAATCAAGATCTGAATTCAACAACTTAAATCAACCAACCGGATCAGATTCCAGGTGGTTTGATTTGAAGTGAGGTTCTACATGGAAACTTCAGAACGCTTAGATTTAAGAACCCAGTAACTTTAGAACCCTGAGAAATCAGGACGCTGATCTGTTGGAACCTTGCAGCGTCAGAACCGTGACACTGGTTACAGTAGCTCTGGATCAATTTGTGATTTTATTTGTACTTTTTGTAAAGAAGATGCAGCGCTGCATGAGGTTTCTGCAGGAAACTGATCATCTGTCATGATGAGTTTCCATGGCAACGGGAAACCTGATGGCATGTTTAGGATAAAAGATCTGAATGCCCCCCCCCACACACCCACACACACACACACACACTGGGGTGAGGCGTTTGCCTCAGGCCGAGGGGGTGGTGTGTCACGAGGCCCCTTCCCCCCTCAGAGCCTGACGCTGA
>JARVGS010000002.1:8883637-8894407 GCA_031762315.1 Hypsolebias antenori
TATATATAAAACTTTGTCTGTAGTAAACTTTACAAATGGTAATCTTTGTATATAGCAAAATATATAAAGTAAATTTTGTATATAGAAAACTTTGTATTTAGTAAACTTTGTATCTAGTTCAATACATGAATTAAAAATTTCTGGTGATTTTTGTCGTCAACCACTAAGATTTCCACTGGACAACCTGGAACATTTCCTTATGTGAACTCCTGGTCAGAACATCGATTGGTTCTGGAGGATTCCCGACCAGCGGATAACCTGGTGACATGTGAAGGTGTCAAGACTTGGGTTTTTCCAGACTGAATCGGGTCATGGGTCAACACTGACCCAAACTCTTTCTATGTAATATTTGATCAGGAGAAAAACAGAAACCCAAAGAACCAAGTCCAAATCCATCTCCTGTTTAAAGCATCGTGAAGAGCAGAACCAGACCACAACCATCACAGACTGTCAAGCTGCTGAAATCTGGATTTCGGGCAGAACCGACCCAGATGCTTCTGAAACACTGTAGATTATTTAACCCTTTTCTGTCTGTTGGGTCCGTGTGTGGATGGTGGAGGTTCTGATCTGTTGTGTGTTCCTGCAGAGATCATCCAGAAACTCGTCCAGCTCGTGATAATGTTTGGAGACGACATCAATGCAAAGGTGTGTTCCGATTCCCAGATCCAGAACAGAAGAACGGGTCAGAACTCACAGTTAATCACCTCCTCTGTTCCCCCACAGCTCAAACGGAATTCGGTTTTAAAGGAGCAACTCCAGAACCTGAACTACAAGACGTTCGAAAAGCTGACCTCCACCGTGCAGAACCTGGTGGCCCCGGCGGGTCAGGCAGCGGGTCCAGACTGTCGGGTCGAGCAGCAGAAGATCGCCTGGGCCTTCGAAGTGACGAGCAGACTGTCTGCTGTGGGGGTTGTCCACCACAGGAGGGTTCTGAACTTCGGGGCCCAGTACATCGAAAAGAACCACGCGGACTGGGTCCGGCAGCGTGGAGGCTGGGTGAGCTGACCATGATCAAAAGAGTTGGTTCTGTTGGTTTAAAATGGGGTTCTGTGGTTCTGCTCTGTCAGCATAATCAGGGAAAGGTTCTGATGGAGCCCAGCTAACAGTTTATCAGAAGAAGTCCATTCAGGAGATGATTTTCATCATTTAAAAGAGCTTAAGCTCAGAACTTTCCGTTCATCTGAACACAGGTTGTTGATCAGGTTCCTGCTAGGGTTCCTCGTGGAGGTCTTATTCAGGTTTCTCCTCATCTTCTTGCTCAGGTTCCTGCTTAAAGTCATCTCTAAGTTCCTCCCCAGGCTCTTATTATGCTCCTATGGTCTCTCTGAGGTTTTCATTGGTTCTCGTTCAGGTTCTTTTTCAAGTTTCTGCCCAAGTTGGGTCTTAAATTGCTCTCCTTGTTCCTGCTTACGTTCTGCCTCGGGTTTCTGCTCAGGTTTTTCCTTAGTCTTACTCAGGTTCCTCCCCAGGTTGGTTCTTCCTTAGGTTCCTCCTCACCTCTTTTCTCCAGAACTCCATATTTAAATGAATGTTTTAAAAGGTTTGATCAGAACTTTAGTTTTGCTGTAGAACCTGGTTTTTGGTTTGGGGTCCCTGACGTTTGGCTTTGATGGCAGAAAATCCTCCAGTCTCAGTTGGACGTCGTCCTCAGGGTTTAGGACATTTCCTTTGTCCATATTGTGATCGTCTTTATGGATTTCTTCTGTTTGTTCTGAAAGGATTCTGCTTTCTTCTGTCTGTCAGGAGGAAGCGTTCGACATCGACTGAGCTGCAGACCCATCAGATGAATGCGACCAAACTGAACCATTCCAACATCCATCCGTCTTTTACCAGCTTCTTCCTTTTCGGGTCGCGGCGGTCACTGGTGCCCATATCCAGCCATCACCGTGTGAGAGGTGGGGGACACCCTGGACAGGTCTCCAGTCCATCACAGGGACACATGGAGACAAACGAGACAACCATTCACTCTCACTCATTCCAACATATTTACTGTAAAACCTGTTAACAGTTTTAAACGGTCTCGTTGGGGACTCCGTAGAAAGGCAGCCACCTTTTATGATCCACCTAAACAGGATCTTGCTTTTCAATCAGTTTTAATGCAGCACAAACTGCAATGTGCACCCCCATGACTGTTATATCAAAACGACTGGCTCGTAGCCATGATGTGCACTATTACTTTTCTTTCAAGATACCACTTTGTGTTACTGCTCTGATTAATAAGTGCCTTTTAAATAAAGTTTAGCTTTTTATTAAATAAAACCAAGAACTGCAGCTGAGATGACTTCCTGTGGTTTAACCCCTGCAGAATTTTATATTTTAACATGACTGTCACAATAAAAGCAGAGGTTCTGGCTCCAGTGAACCAGAGATCTGAGCTGGAGTAGGTTGATAGTCGGATTGTTTCACATCAACAGCAGCAGATCGGTGGTCCGAATGCCCAGAACCCAAAAGATTTTAAAGCGGAATTTGACCTTGGTTTCAGGTGTTGGTCTGTGTCATCAGGTTAAGTTTCACGAATCAAAGTACCGTAATCAGTTTCTTCATATTTTACCAACAAAACCAATTTGAAAAATGTGCCAGTGCTGTTTCGTGATGGGTCCAACAGTCTGAAAGAGGTTCTAGCCCAAACCCTCCTGTTGGACCCAGGAGTCAGAACAGTTTCTGTTTTTCAGACAGTGAAGGAACCGGCTCTGGATTCAGTTCTTCTTTTATTCTCTTCTCTCCTTCACTTCCTGTTTTTTATGTAGAACCTGCTAGTTTCAGTCCAGGTAATCTCACCTGGAACTTCCCTTCTTTTGTTCCTTTGTTTGCTTGTTTCCGGTGTTTTGTTATTTAGACCCATTTGTGTTTTTCTCTTTGGAATTTTGAACATTGCCATCGTCTAAAATTGAACGAGGCAAATACCTGACTCGACCTGTTGATTAGGAAATCAAAATAAATGCACAGACCCCACAAAAGTCCAGCATATTTTAGAAAGGAATTATATATTTTTGGTTAAACACGTTTGCCACTCAAATATTGATATTTGCATTGATTATTTGTTGACCCTGATGGAAGTTGCAGCCGACAGCAGAGGATCGTTCAGTTTGTGTTTATTTTGTGTCACTTCACGACAGAAAAGCTTCACGTGAACAAACAGAACAAGTTTGCATCTCACAGTGAAAGGATGGACCCACCAGCTCGCTCCATGGTTCTGGTCCTAAACATTTTAGTAGAAAGCTGGACGTACCACTTGGGGAAAAAAATCAATAAAAATCAGGCAGCCAAACTTTTATTTTGAAAGGAAAATGAAGTCCAATCAGTAATTTCCTGTTATAGGCAAGGGTTGGTCATGTGATAAGCTCTCAGCCAATCAGGTGAGTTTAAAAAGTTTTTTTTCTTTCTTTTGTTTTACTGACTGAACGTTCGTTTTATTGATCATTTTTTATTTTGAAAACCAACTTATCAACAATTGTATCAACATTAATTTTTAATAAATATTTTAGTTAAAGATTAAATATTTTGCTCTTTATAATTTTTTAATCAACCTTCTAATTGCTTCTAATATTTATCAGAAGAAAACCTGCAGACGCCTCCTCAGCCAGTGTCCCCTGACAGGAAACCCAGGTGAGCAGGTCAGGACATACGAACACAAAACATTAAAGGTGGATTCAAGGCTTTTTGCAGTGCAGTTCGGTGTAAAAGTTATGAGTACCGGTAGTAAATACAGTATCTTACTTTACCTCCACTTTGTCTTTGCTGCATTCAGATTAGTCGTTAGCTCATCAGAACAGAGGTCACTCAATGAGCTATCTACAGCAGGTAAGACATTAACAGTTCATAACCTGCAGGACCCTGCTCTGAAATGGTCAGAATATTCCTTTAAAGTTGCATTACAGGAAACAAACCACCTGCCTGGAACTAATGGATCATTAGGTGATTGATCAATAAAAAAACTATTGGACATCTGCATTCAACTCAGACAACAAACAAACAGGAAGTCAGCTGATGTGCTGCCAATATTTGGGACAATCGCAGCGTACAGGTGGAGTGGGCGTCGGCCTCAGATGCCCATGTAGGTGTTCATCTTCCCCAGAGCGTCGCAGACGGTGCTGAGGTCACTGCGCAGGTCCTGCACCACGTTCTCGAGGCTGCGCGTGTCTTTGAGCAGGTCCACGCTCTGCGTGTATGGGTTGTAGTAAACCGAGAACGGACGCTTGATCGTCTTCGCAAACTCCCTGTCAGAGAAAACAGACAGGAAGTGACGAACATCTGTCAGGGACTCTGGTTACTGACCCCAAACAAACAAATGGGGTCTAAAGGTCAACATCAGCTTGTAATCAAGCTGTTCTTGGTGAACCTGGGAGATCCCCCCTCAGGATCTGTTAAATGAACAGGGACTATACTGGTTGAAACCTGCCAATGTGGATTTTATAGATATGTATAGTACACGTGTTATAAAATGCTTAGAATTAGACACTGTAGGCAAAAACAATTGGGCCGCTCATGTTAAAACTAATACGTTCACTTGGTGTTAGTAATGTCTGGAATGCTCCAAGTGTTGGTGATTATGATTCATTCAACCTTTATTTATACAGGTTAATCCCATTGAGCCTCGGGGACTCATTTACAAGAGAGACCTGATGTTTTTTGGTACCTTAAACCAGCATTTGTGCAGCGATGCTCACACAGCATGGTTAAGTATAGAAAACAGTCAAGTAAAACTTTACAGTACAAAAGTATTCTTGGACCAGAAAGGTATTTGCTGAACATTTTAAATGAGAAATGTAGCAGGTCTTTTTAATTATTTAGGTGTTCAGCACATGGTTCAGTCTTTGAAAGTTGCAGGTGGTCTCCTGTACATAGAGATGAGCGGTTGTGTTTATACTGTAAATGTGTTTTGGGAACTGAAGCCGTTGACGACGAGAAAGGAAGTACCTGTAGTTTATTGAGGAACATAAGGCTGGAAGGTTTTATATTCTTAAATAAACTACTTTTGACTTTGATTTTGACCATTTCAAAAGCTCACAACATCTGGACCTGGGAACTGGGTCAAAATTATGAGCTTTTTAGGAATCTAGTCCTTGATGTGTCAGATTCTGAACCTTGGAACTCTGTTAGAGTTTGCATCTAAGACAACCTAGACCTGGAAATTTGCGACAATGTGTAGCTTGGGACTCTTTCAAATTCTGGACTTGAGAACTACATGTGAATCTAAAACTGGGAACTTTGTCAAAACTTAGACCTGAAAGCTTTAGAGAAATCTAGACTTTTAAATGTCACGTTATAGCCCTGAAAACACTTTGGGAATCTAGACCTGGAAAATCATGACAATGTGGACCTTGGACCTCTGTCAGAGTCTGGAACAGGGAACCTTATCAGAATCTAGACCTGGGAACTCTATCAGAATCTAGACCTGGGAACTCTATCAGAATCTAGACCTGGGAACTCTATCAGAATCTAGACCTGGGAACTATGAGAATGTAGAACTAGGACCCTGTGAGAAGCTAGACATGGGAACTCTGAAAATCTAAATCTGTGAGCACAGTCAGAATCTAGACTTAACAAAACTTTGGGAATCTAGATCTGGGAACTGTTAAAACGTGGAGCTGAGAGCTTTATTGGAATCTGAACCCTGAAATATCAAATTCTGAACCCTGGAAGTGTGAGAATCGGGAGCTGGGAACTCTCAGAGGGTTTTTCAGCTGTGAGCTCCTTCGGCTGATAGGAGCCAAAGTTAAAATACAGATCCAGTGAACGCTGTGTTTCTGTTTGGGTTCCTCCTCAGACGTTCAGTCGTCAAGTGGAAACTGATTTGGATTTTTTTAGCGGCTTCCTGTTTTCCTCGAAACGTGTTCAACGTGTGCACGAGTGCGTGCACGGACACTCTGAGGGTTCACCTCATCTTCTCCTTGGCCTCCTCAAAACTCTCGGAGACGAAGTAAACATCTTGGAAGGTGGTGATGAGACACTCCTGGAAGCAGGTCGTCTTCGGGTCAAACGTCTTCACGCAGGCTTTATCTGTCAGGGCATGCTGGGAAAAAACATCAGTAATCAGGTGATCGATCATTTGGTTATCTGAGCGTGCACGTGTGTGTATGTGTGTGTGTGTCACCCTCAGCTCTCCGATCGATGACAGTAAGCCGGCTCCGTACGCTCTCAACTGACCATCCTGTTTGCAGAGTCCAAACTCGATGGTGAAGAAGTAACACTGAAACACAAAAACATGGAGCTTTCCATCCGCCCTCAGGTCACATGACCGAGCTCTGGACCTGAAGTTATCTAGGTGCTTCTGGACAGGTCAGATACAGGAGGACGGAAAAAGATTTACGGTAATTTCCAGACTATTAAGTGCACCTGAATATAAGTCACTCCCACTAATTTTAAAAAGAAAAAAGTACATATTTAGGCTGCACTAGTCTATAAGCCGCAGGTGTCAACGTTGTAACGAGATATTTACACAGAAAGGTTTTTTTTTTACTTTTAATTAAATATGTACTGGTAACATACATAAATACATACAGTATTTTTTGTCTGAACAGTGTCGGTAACACGGCTGGTTAAATAAAAAACAGTAGCTTACCAGGAAGTCGATCATCATCTTTACCTTTCTCCTGCGCACTGCACCTTTGAGTTTGTGCTGTCGCACAATTCACACTTATTTTGAATGACTGCAAATACTTCCTTGTGCCCCCAGGGAGGGGAGGAATAAACGGTGGGAGCCGGGAGGAGACAAAGTCCCACCCCCCTCACAGTGGACCAATGAAACCAAGTTTCCTTGGACTTTTTCGGTAACTTCACTGGTAAAAATGTTTATCTTTAAGTAGTCTCATTGAGTCATGAGAACCCCCCCCCAAGAAAAGTGTATTGGCAGCTATGTGAGAACCCAGGTGTGACGAGGCTAAATGTTTTGGCAGCATGAAGCTCGTTAGTCCAAAAAAAAAATCCATAAATTAGTTGCACCATTTTATAAACCGCGGTGTTCAAAGCGTGTAAAAAAAAGTAGCGGCTTATAGTCCTGACATTACGGTAATCTGTTTCCAACCAGTCAGAGCTTCAGTGACATCATCTGCAAGTCTGAATACATCCCAGTCTGATCAGATCAGAACGGAGGTGTGGTTCTGTGCGTGAACGTGGACACGCCCGGTGTTTAATAAAGTCCAACTTACCGTGGCCAGTTTCTGGACGTCCTCGTCCGACGCTCCCAGCGAAGCCAGTCCGATCTCCTGGGAGAACTGAGCGAATTTTGGATCGGCCAGCAGCGGAACGTGACCCAGCAGCTCGTGACACGTGTCTCTGAGGACAGAGACAAGCAACTCTTTATCGTCTGTCCCCTCAGGCAAGACACCAGACCGGACCAAGATTGTCACAGAAACCCACAACATCCAGACAGGTACTGGACTCTTTGGAGCTCAGGTGTGTCGTGTTCTCGAAGGATTCTTGGTTCTGGGTGTGTGGACATGTGGGGAGAGGACGTGTCCTGTCAGAGACCACAACCTTAGACCTCAAGAGACCCTGACAGACCAGGACTCGGTCAGTGAGATTCTGGGTTGACGTGTCTTCCCACTCCTTAGACAGAACCCTGGTCTAGTCTTTCAACAAGACCAGGGTGTCTGTGGACTCCTGGACGTAATGCTGAGGTCCTCCAGTGGGCAGCCAGGTTCCCTGATGGAACATGCATTGATCTGCTTTGACCCGGTGTCAGTCTGCCGGATCTTAAGGTCCAGTTCCAACAGCTGTGGCTCGTCGTTCTGCAGGAAACAATGTCCAACTCCATTTCACACAAACCCCCTGCTTGTCTCCAGGACTGAAGGGGGCTTCACCTCACCTGACATGAGACCAGCGCGGTGCCCCGACCACACATCCATCTGAACCGATTCTGTTGTCTGCGCTGAGCGTTTTTTTTGTCGGAGCGTGAATATAAAACCTTACACTGCAGGTCTAAGGGACAAGACCTGATCTGTCCTGCTCAGCTGGGACAAACGAGGTGGTCTGAGGAACCTTAAGGTATCGTCAAGTCAACCTTTAATGTAAATCTGTAAATAAACCCTTTAAACCTGAAGCACGCTGTCCTTAAAGTTCTGTCGTGTGAGATTCTGGGGCTTCAGCTTCCTTCAGAACCCAAACAGCATAAACCGAGCTAAGGCTAGCATCCAGCATTGTTGTTGTTTATGTTTATCCATGTTTGTTTGTTCAGGTTTTCCTTAAAGTTGGACTTAAAAGTTCCCTAATATGACATTAGTAGGAAGCAAAACAAACCCTAACCCTCCTGCTGCCCTCTGGTCAAAACGACCCATAAGTCTGAGGCCTTGTGGGTCATTTTGATCCAAGGGCAGCAGGAGCGTTGAGGACAACCGAGGCACGTCAAGGAAAACGCTAAACTCCTCCATCTGTGGGTTATTGAGCGTGTTGGACTTTACATCCAGGGAAGCTGGACTGAAGGGAACAGAACCGGCCGGTGGGTTGGATCACTCACGGTTCTGGCGTGTAGAGCGGGTCGGTGCTGTGGCGGACATACTGCGTGCAGTTAAACACCCTGTAGGCCAAACCAGCCAGGAAGTCTCGGGGAGACAGGTACCCAGCAACAGGCCGCACCGTGAAACCAGAGCGCTCTGAAACACAGGAAGTGATGTCATCGGTGTCAGCTGTTGCTATGGTAACAACTATTGCTGGTTTGTTTGTTGTTGACATCCTTAACAAGTTACCATTTGAACATTTGTGCATGTTACATATCTTAACGTGTGCAGGGACAGGCCTTTCTGTACAGGAAGTTGACGTCATCAGGAAGCAGGAAGTGGACAGGTGACCCACCTCTGAGGAACAGGGAGACGTCCTCCAGCTGGGGGATGTTGTCTTCTCTGTAGCCGCAGTGCTTGGTGAGCAGAGGCAGGTTCTTCAGGTGTTCTTTGCAGGCGTGTGTCGGGTAGAGCTTGGACAGCTCCCGGAACACGACGCCCCACGTCCTCACCTCCTCGGCAGTGTACTCGATCCGAGGAATGGGCTTCCCGCTGCCGGGGAGGAACAGGAGCTAAACTCAGAAAAACTCCTGATCCAGACCTCACTGCTTTGTATTTAGCTTCAAGCCGACAGAACATAATTAAAAAATCCTTCAGAACGTCTGAACTGCTGATAAGAACCACTTCTAAAGAGTACAGGGATGTCTGGATCTGAGTACGACGAATTAAATGAACGAGGACTGGGTTTAAATTTTAGGACAGATTTATAATTAAAGTTAGAAAAACAGAGACGCTTACAATTTATAATTCATGGCGACCTCCACAAAATACTTCCTGCGCTCGCGATAAACGTTGTCTTTAAAACCCTGAGAGTAAAGAAGAAGAAAACACAAAACTGAGACAGAACTTACATGATGCCTTCCTGCCTTCCCTCCCTCCCTCCATCCTTTCCTCCCTTCCTTCCTAGCTGATTCGTTTGATCTTCAGGTTTTTCAGTATCTCACGTGAAAAAGTCTAAACGTCTCAAAAAAATCCACCCATTCATCCTTCGTCTTTACCCGCTTCTTCCTTTTCAGGTTGTGGGGGTCACTGGTGTCCATACCCAGCAGTCTCTGTGCGAGAGACGGGTAACACCTGGACAGGTCTCCAGTCCATCACAGGGACACATAGAGACAAACAAGACAAACATTCACTCTCTCACTCACACCTAGGGACAATTCAGAGTTACCAGTCAGTCTAACATGCATATTTTTGGTCTGTGGGAGGAAACCGGAGTACCAGGAGATAACTCGTGCATGCACAGAGAGAACATGCAAACTCCGCCCAGAAAGGCACCCGGCCGGGATTTGATCTGGCAACCTTCTTGCTGAGAGGAAGCAGCTCTACTGAACCACTGTGCCGTCCTTCAATAAAATATGATCAGGATTATTTTTTCCCCTCTCAGAGTTTCCTTCTCTTCACGAATAACATCTCTGTGTTGAGGACATGTAGACAAGAGGGCATGTAGACATGAGGACATGTAGACATGAGGACATGTAAACATGAGGGCATATGGACATGAGTGCATATAGACATGAGGACATGTAAACATGAGGGCATATGGACATGAGTGCATGCGTGCATGCAGACATTAGGGCATTTGGACATGTGGACAAGAGGACAGGGAAGTGTCCTAGTCAGTGTCTGTCCTGTAAACTCACTGGGTGATCAGCGTCCAGCTCCGACCCGTACATCAGAACTCTTTGAGAACACTGATCCAACTCTGAGATCTTCATGGGAAACCAGGGAACATCATCATCATCTGAGAGAAACACACAGTTTACTCCTTTACTTCCTGTTTTTGTGCAGGTTGATGCATCAGCTGATCATTTTGATCCATTAGCTGATCAGTTTAGTTGTTTAGATTTATTTTTTTTGATGAATGTTAGAACACACTCACATATATGCACATTTTTTATCCTGCAGGTAAGGTTTTTTTTTTTTTCCTGATCTGTACTTACATCTGTCTGTACCTGTGCCCACACATGCTGGCAGCTGTGTTTACACCTGTTGGGACCTCTGTTTCTGTGATAGGTTGAAGAACTATCATTCACATGATTTCATAACATTAAACATGTGTAGAAAAATATTCATTCATATTACATATATAAGCCTAGCAACAATTGAAATAGTTAAAAACATTTCTCATGTTGCTTTAATGTTTGTATTATTTTATTTTATTTTATTTTTTTATTTATTTATTTATTTTTTTTTTTTTCTTTTTCCATTTTCGATGGCCTCCCTTCTCACCTTACAGCCATCCTCTTCACACCATTAATGTTTTTTTTTTTTTTTC
>JARVGS010000002.1:8941851-8953115 GCA_031762315.1 Hypsolebias antenori
GGCCGGCGCTCCGAGTTACGGCCGAAAATCCGGAGTTACGGCAGCCATGTGGCCGGTGCTCCGAGTTACGGCAAAATCGGGTTACGAACGGGCCGTAGGAACGGAACCCGTTCGTAACTCCGGGACCACCTGTATAAGCATCAGAGAAATTTGGAAATGTTCAGTATGCTTAAAAATCAAAATAAATTGACAATTACATTGTACTAACTGCTGTACATTGGTTCCTAAGCACAGTATACCCACTACAAAAATGTAGACTATACCACTGGGAGAGTCGACACGACCTGCTGACTTCCTTGGATCGATGTATATGAATGTTTTGTACGGTGCCCGGAGATTACTTTAGTTGTGAATTGGTACTATTCAAATAAATTGAATTAGATAGATTTTAATGATGCTTTCAATAAATAATCAATGGAGGCACATCCACAATTCAGTGACCCCGGAGCCAGCCCAATTCAAAATGGCTGCCACAGCTAATGGACATGAGCAATTTTATGATTTGGTTGAATATAATATTTTACAAGTCATGTATAAAGCTCATACAAAATTTTACCCCCAAATTTTAAATTAACAGTTAAAAAAGAGCGTCATTATAACTTAAGGGGATGGAAATGTTTGTAAAACGTCCATTTAGAACTAATCTGAAGGAGCGGAGTTATAATTTAGGGAATTGTGGTGTTGACTTGATATCACCATAAAAATTTCTTAAACAATTTATATGTTTAAAAAGATGATTATGTTAAAATTGTTGGGAAAGTATGGTGCCATGTGAAGAATGCCTGATGTTTTTTTTTGTTTTCACTTTGGAGATTGTTCAATAATAAGTTCTTTGTGGTTATTTTATATATTTTTTAAATAAGAGGCAGATTTTATAATAATTTTCTTATTGTTTCTGCACCCTTTTCATTCAATGTTTTTTCTTTTTAATAAATTAATTTTGTTTCTTTTAAATGAATGCATAATCAAATAAATAATTAAAAAAAAAAAAAAAAATCAAACCTTTATTAAATTTCTGTATTTTACGGCTACAGAAGAAGATTAGGGCCAGATTTTTATTTAAATTGTATTTTTTGTTAGAATTCTGAGTTTTTCTCAGAATTCTAAGTAAAAATAAGGAAATTGGAGAAAAAGGTTAGAATGGTCTTCCTTCATTCTCAGACACTCAGTATTTGTGAAATTAATGTCAGATAAGGTTAAAGAGACTATTAGGAATACAGTAGTTTCTTTCTTACATTCTCAGAATCTGGGGGGAAGTCAGTATTCTGATTTTAATCTCTGGAATTAAAAAAAAATATGAATTAAGTTTTTTACTGTGGCCATAATCTTATATAATCTGTATACAGCTGACTTAAAACCTGATTAATTTATCCTCAGTTGTAGGCTGCAGGTTTTTAAAAATACAACACAGAAACTTTAGTTTTAATATTGTAAAATAAAAGTTAATCCAAAATAAAATCTGTCATGGTGGCTGTAGGCTTTTGGATACAGGAATGCTGACACAATGAGGTTGAGGATTACTTTATTTTTTAATTTAGAACAAAAACACAAAGGCTAATCTGGCTGCAACTTTACACTAATCTCTGAAGAACTGCACACGCACGAGGGATCTGTAGGTTGTAGCATGAAAGCTAATAACACTCTGCTGAGGATGTGGAAACAGCAGATTAAATAGACAGGGAATAACGAGGAAAGGTGGATGAAGCTGTTGAATAGGGTGCAGGTGTAAGTGGGCGTGGCCAAACTGGCTGAGGAAAAAGAGGACTAACCCACATAACTCACAAATAACCCCCACAAACATATAAATAAAAGACAAAAAACTCAACAAACACACCAAACCTGAGAAAATGTAGTTGATTTTTGCAGCATCAGGAGTTCCTGCAGGTTTGAGTCAGAATCAAATTCAACAGAAGTTTTATCTGATTCAGTTTGTTGGATTCTGAATCAAATAAAAGTTTTCATTAACAGCAGCTTAATCCATTTAGCTGCTTTTATCTGTTTGAAATAAAAAAAAATAAAAATACTTGAGCAGATCCACTGAGACTCGTCAGCTTTCAGCTCCAGGCAGGATGTGGAAGGTGGAGTGTGAGATCTTCCCCTCTCCTCCTCCTCTTCCTCCCATCCAGGACAGGATGTGAGAGGGAGGAGGTGAGACTCACCGTCCTGTCCGGCCCCACAACCAGTCGGACCACAGATAAGAGCAGGATGTGGGTCCAAGCACGCTGGGGTCCAGCAGTTCTCAGTTTCCTCAGACTTGTTGGTGAGCTGAGACTACGAGAACAAAAATTCTTAAAAACAAGAAAAATAGTTTTCTAACAAGTAAAGAGTGTTTAATAAATATCTCATCTGCAATTTTGAGTCGAGCCTGTCCAGATGTCCAGAGTCAGACTGATGTGGTGAGGTGTTAACTGGTGTAGAATCTGTGTTCAGGTGTTCTCTGAAGATACAGAGGAACCTCCTGCTCTGATGGACTTTGGTAACTCCTTCCCCCATCGTGGAAACACACATGATACAGTCTTGTTTGCAGGAATGGATAAACCGAGAGCAGGACCGGCCCAAGGCATAAGCAAGCTAAGCGTCTGCTTAGGGCCCTGGGGCCACTAGGGGGCGCCCTGAGTGGAAGCACAGGTTTTAGGAAGTTTGTGAAGTATTGAGGAAGAAGTAACAGAAACGGGTCAAATGTGTGGGTAAAGGTTTAATATTTTAAGTTCAGCTTTTGCAAGTTGTATACATTTACATAGGTTTAAAAACAATTCAACTTTAAATTTTTTTTTTTTTTAATATTTTAGGTGGTTTCAAGTAATTGTTCATTTACATTAATCAAGTATTTCCTTGACATTTTATTGTTTATTTTATTTTGTCTAGTTTTACCCATTTTAATTTATTTTTTATGCATCTAAGTTATTTTATCTGTTTGTTGTTTATATTATTTTGAACATTACTGTTGCAGTTCTTTGGAACCAAAGATAATAAACCAGATGACACTTTTGCTGTAAAATACTGTACTTTGCATACTGTTTTTTTTTTTTTTTTTTTTGTTATTTTAGTACCATATGATTTATACATATAGGATCATGTAAACAGGGCTCTCAGAGTTGCAATGTTAGGTGGGTGAATGATCTGATCATCTGAGTGTTGATTGCAGCAATCCACATTATTAGCAGAAATAGAGGACCCCATGGAGGCTTGGGCCAGCACTGACTGAGAGGAACCCAGGGGTGGTCCAGAAGGATCATCAGGTGAAACTCATCGAATAGTTAAGACATGAATCCTGGAATTTCAGAAGCTCCTACAAGTTCTCAACCATCTGCAGGGAATTCATGTTCTGGACCTAATAGCTTTTATGTTCTGGACTTTTATTTGTAGGGGATTATAGCTCTAATTTTTTGTAAAGGTTTCATTTTTAGGACTTTTTGTAGCAGTTTTGTGTTCTGATCATTTGCACCAGGAAACAAACTGACCGTTTTAATGCAGAAACGTCTCAAAAGGAGTTAAAGGTTGTCTGCTAGATCATGCAGAACTCTCAAGACAACGTGGCTGGTTTAGGTATAACTCCACCTGCACTGGTCTCCTCATGAGCTGAATGTTTGTTAGAAGAAGAGAACTTGTGGAATTTCCTCCACGCGAGCATTTCCAGCAGCTTGGAGGATTCTGAACAACCGTTGAATAGAAGGAAGTTCTGCTCTTTGACTTTTTCCTCCCACAAAAGACGCATTTCCTTTCAGAGCCTCAGTTGGGCTCATCAGAAGTTGGGGGATGCACTGAGAGCAGAACAGGGACATGGAGGCTCTGGTTGTGGTTCTGGTTCTGGGATCAAGCTGTGTGTGTAAGTATAAAGGGGCTGGTGGGCAGTTTCTGATTTTTCAGTGGGGGGTTACGCGTTATTTTCACATTTAGGCGTTATTTTCACATTTAGCAGCTTCAAATTAATGTTTGTTCCTAAACGAACTCAGAAAACTGTTCAATCGTCAGAAAAAGTTAACACATAAGTTTTTGTTGTTTTTATTAATGACAGGAAACAGACGCAGCTCAGACGACTGTTCACACTGAGTGATATCAGAACCAGAGGACCTGGATAGGAATCAAATCAATATTTTATAGTTGTCTGTATCTTTATAAAGCAATCACACAATTGAAATCCTTTTGTTTTTCGGCATGTAACCCATTTTACGATATACTGTATGTGCCATTTCAACACTTCATATATCAAAACGTTCAACTCTTTTAGAACATTCCTGCTGAAACTTTTGTTATTTGTGCAATAATCCTCTGCTTCAAAGTAATAAAAAGAAATGGAACCCAGTCAGGTTTGGGAGCTCATGTGGTTTATTTCCTTGGGCTCAGTCTTTAAAACACAATTTCCACCCTTCCCCCTCATAATTCATATTTTAATCTATAAAATAAAGCTCTTATGTTTATTTATCCTCATGGTGATATTTATCCACTGTTGTAATGACAAGATGTTTCTAAACTTAAACAGTTGAAGTTCTGTCAAAAAGTTCACGAAACTTGTTCAATTCATAAAAAACAAGAACAACTAAATATAAAAGTTATGGAAATGTATTTAACCTTTCAGAACAGGTGTTCCACAAGGCTCTATTTTAGGCTACAACTTTTTTCTTGAATAATAATCTACCCGACAAATGTAGGAATTAATTGTATGCAGATGATGCTATTTTATACAAGATTTGACAGAAAGTTTTATACACGCTTTAGCCAATTAGTCAATTTTGTGTATATCAAACTAAAATTTGCTGTGGTTGTTGATGAGAATTCATAATGTTCTTAACATCTCCATCACTCGGGATCTTCTTATTTTCAGGCACAACGTCCTCCATCTTTCATTCATCCACATATAAACCGGCAGAGATCTCCAGCACCTTTGATACTGTCAGCAGTTCTGCCAAAACTAGAACTACTAAGCCATTACCAGACACTAATAGAATGGACAGAACCACCCGGCACATCAGATCCTCCAGCATCCACAGATCAACAGCTGATGGGGCTTCAGCCCTCATGGATACCACCAAACCACCAGATTTACATTCATATGTTTCATCTTCAGTCAGACAACTGTCAGATGTAAATTTGGACAAAACAGCCTCGTCCGGTCCGGCTGTGTCCACTACCAACAAATCAGACATCTCTATAATATCATCACATCCAGCTGGCTTCACCACTGACCAATCAAGTGTCTCATCTGATCCAGCTGGCTTCACCACCAACCAAACAAGTGTCTCATCTGGTCCAGTTGGGTTCACCACCACCCAGTCAAGTGTCTCATCTGATCCAGCTGGCTTCACCACTGACCAATCAGGTGTCTCATCTGGTCCGGCTGGCTTCACCACCAACCAAACAAGTGTCTCATCTGGCCCAGTTGGGTTCACCACCAACCAATCAAGTGTCTCATCTGATCCAGCTGGCTTCACCACTGACCAATCAGGTGTCTCATATGGTCCAGTTCGGTTCACCACTAATCAATCAGGTGTCTCATCAAGTCCAGCTGGCTTCACCATCGACCAATCAGGTGTCTCATCTGGTCCAGTTGGGTTCACCATTGACCAATCAGATGTCTCAGCTAGTTCAGCTGAGTTCACCACGAACCAGTCAGATAAGTCAGACAGAGCAACAGGAAGAGACGCACAGGTCATGGATGAAGAAGTATTAGTGCAGTCAAAAGTATTCAACACGTTGTCTTACCTGACTGGAAACCAGCCAGAGTCCACTGGAACCAGTACCATGAGCCTGGTTTCCTCAGTGGGGTACATGCAGGTAAGCACAGGTGAAACAAAGAACTTTAGAGTTCCATCTGAGTTCTGGTCTTTGGTGAAATCTTCGGCTACTGATGGATTATCTACGGTTTCTGAGACAACTGCATCAACATTACGTCACATTGCCAGCAGGGAGAGTTATACTTTAGCTCCGCCCACTGAAGATGGGAGACCTGAGGTGTCATACCTGACATCTACTGTGACAAATCCACCATCCAACCCTCACTCTACTGCTACCCAAACTTCACCTTCACCTGCGAGCTCCACCAATCATTACAACACCTCTGTGGTTATGATTACCGGTAAAGGAGACGACACACCAGAGTCATCATCTAAATTCACAGTTGTACCTGTAACACATGTATCCATCACACCTGAAACCACGTCTGCCCAAACACGTGACTCTTCACCTGACACCAAACCTGAAACTACACGTAAACCTGCCACATCTGGCACTTCAGCTAAAACCACACCTGAACCTATCACACCTAAAACTTCACCTGAAAGCACATCTGTACATCCCACACCTGGATCTACCACACCTAAAACCTCAACTGAAAACACATCTGTACTTCCCACACCTGGATCTACCACACCTAAAACTTCACCTGAAAGCACATCTGTACTTCCCACACCTGGATCTACCACACCTAAAACTTCACCTGAAAGCACATCTGTACTTGCTACACCTGGATCTACCACACCTAAAACTTCACCTGAAAGCACATCTGTACTTGTCACACCTGGAATCTCACATGAAGCCACACTTGAACCTGCCACCCATGAACCAACACCTACAACTTTACCTATAGAACCCGAAACCACACCTGAAGCCATGCTTGGACCTACAACACTTCAAGCTTCACCTGAAACTACACCTGTACCTGCTGTACCCAATACCACACCTGTTCCCACTACACTGCAGTCTTTGCCTGAAACCACACACAGACCTGCCACACCCAAAACAACAACTGCAGTTGTCAAATCTGAATCCACACCTGCAGCTAAATCTGTCAGTACACCTGCAACGGCCACGCCAAAAACAACCTTGTGGACTAGCACCAGGACCACATCAACCCCTGCTGGTACCAGAACATTAACCAGGACTCCCTCACCTGCAGTCTCAATCAGCACAGTGAGTGTCCTGCTATGTTCTTTATTTGGACTTTTACAGTAAGAAGTTTTAAAAACAGCATCAATGTGTTTCTGAACATTTGAAGAACTTGACAGAACCGGGTCAAATGATCCTCGTTGGACTCTAGGCCTTCTTTGAGGCTTGTCTGATTTGATCCATTTGCTGTTGCAGGTCCAGACGTCTTTGGGGCCCAGGTGCTTGGTGGAGCTGACTGAGGTCAGGTCCAGTTCAGACTCAGTTGCGGTTCAGCTCACCTCCACCTGTCCGTTACCCGACCTCACCATAACCGCCGATGCAGGCTTCGGGCTAAAAACAGGCCACTGCGAGCCAAACGGAGACACTGGATCTGTCTTCATCTGTCACATGACCCAGCTGGACCCAGGAACCTTGTACCGGCTGATGGTGATCTCCAAGATGGATGGAGGGAGGAGCGGTGCCTGGGTGCGCACAGGTAAGAACTGACCTGAAGGGTTAGTGAAGCTCCTCCCACCTTCTGCAGTGATTGCTGCAGAAAGTGGGAGGAGCTTCTACTTCAGATTGTTCCACATTAAAGGCTGTTAAGAGCAGTTTAATCAAGACAGTTCAGGTTCAGATAAAATAATTGTTGTGACTGTGGTAAAACATATTTATTTATTTTTTTTTATTTTATTTATGTTTAGATCCATTTTTCTTATCTAACATCTTCAAACACAAACAGAAAAATTCTATCACAAAATTTTTTTTTTAGATTGTCAAAGTTCATGCTCAATAATCCATGTAGAAAAATCCAACAAAGTTAAGTCAGGTCCTCTGGACGGTTGCACCCACTATGCAAGCTGCTATTTACAAGACTGAGTTTGTTGTGGCTCCTCCACTGATGGAGTCTTGTGGATTAAAGACAAAACATTTCAACAAGAAGAAACCGTCCAGAGGACCTGACTTTTAAGTTTTTAGATTATTATTTTGTTTTTCTTTGCTCTTTCTGTGTCATTGTCTCCTTCTGTCTCTGTCTCTCCAGCCCTGTCTCACTGTCTCTGTCTTACTGTCCCTGTCTCACTGTTCCACCATTTCTTTTGAATTGCTGTCTGTTCTTTGGGACTCAGACTGTCAGATTTTTTTTTTTTAGTTGATGGACATTTTGTCTTCAGGGTAGTAGACCTGGGGACAGGAGACTTAAAAGTGTGCCTGTTTGTCTCATTTTTTCTGCTTTTGTTTCATTAAAGTCTCACCATTTCTCTCTTTTCGTCTCTGTGTCTCCATCCATGTCTCACTGCCCCACTATTCCTTGGATTTCTGTCCGGTCTTTTGGCGTTTGTCTTTCAGCTGATGGACATTTTGTCTTCGGAGTGTTAACGACCTGCAGACAGGAGGCAGAGAAGTCTGTTCGAGGACAGAGTTCAAGTCTGTAGTGTTTTCGTGTTGAGGGGTTGTTGTCCACATCCTGTCCCACCCGCTCTCTTTTTCTGTTTCCTGTTTGACTCTCGCTGCTGTCGTGAAACTTTTTATTGTCTCAAACAAGCGGATCGCCCTCCCCATCCACCACCACCACTGCAGAACCGAAGTGTCCTCACGTGTCTAAATCTGTCTCAGTCTAAACACCCGCATAAACCTTGAAACATGTCCCGAACCATCTGAAGGCAAAAAAACCTGTTCCAGCTTCTGTAATGTGTCCATGTCTGTTTTAACCTGTCCAAAATCCTCTCCAGCCTGTCCCAACCAATACAGTCTGTCCAAATATGTCCCAAACAGTTTCAGTCTGTCCAAACTCCTCTAAACATGTCCCTGTCTGTCCAAACACTTCCTTACTAATGTGTCCTCAACTGTCCATACCTAATAAGTCAGAAGCTTTTGTCCTATCTGACCATCATCTTCTTCTGTCTCAGACCCAATTGGTCCAGCTCACCTCGAGGTCCAGTTAGACCAGGAGAGCCCAGCTGCAGTTCCAGGTAAATCTGGACTGCGGATATTCTGGTCTCGTTCTGCTGGACACGTGGACTGGTATCATGTCATTCTGGAGGACACCTGCTCCGGTTCTGTCCACAGTACCAGAATCATGGGTTCTGCTGCCCCCCAGTCTGGTTTCAGCTTGCTGGTCCCAGGAACTCTGTACAACATCAGCGTGGTGGCTTCTGCTGGTAATAAGAGTGCGGCACCAGTGCATGCTGTCGTGGCGACAGGTGAGATCCGGAACTTCTTCAGGTGTGATTTTCCTGATCCAGCTCCACCCTGCTGTAAGATGCTCTCATCAGGGTTCCTCAGTGGTGTCCATTCTGTCCCTCCTGCAGCTCCCTCTGCTGTGGACAGCCTGCAGGTGGTGTCCTCATCCTCAGACAGCCTCAGCGTCTTCTGGCGGGTCGGCCCTGGAAGGACGGAGAGTCTCAGGGTTTTGCTGATGAACCAGAATGGGGTTCTGCTGAGGAACATCACTGTGACAAACACCACCACCTTCATAGAGATGGACGACCTGATGCCAGGGACTTTGTACGTCATTACCATGGTAACAGAGGCTGTTGGGCTGCAGAGCTCTACCTCCACACAAGCCTTCACAGGTAGGTTCACCTGCTGATGCTGCAACAACAGTTTCCTATAGACTGACAGAAGTTTGTAAAAGACACAATCTCCTCCTCCTCAGCCCCAGCTGCTGTCTCAGATCTGATCCTCAAAAATGATGGAAGCTCAGAGAGACTTTGGGCCTCTTGGACCCAACCTGAAGGACTTGTGGAAGCCTACCTGGTGACCCTGTGGGCACCTGGATCAACCCCTCAACAACGCATCCTGCCCCCCAATGTCACCGAGGTGGTGTTTGAAGGGCTGACCCCTGGATGTCTCTATCATCTGTCCATCAACTCATCAGCTGGAGGTCAAAGTTCAGAGAGCAGAACCACAGCGAGAACAGGTGAGTCCAGTTGTGTGACCCAGGTATGACATAAACATAAAATGAAGAAGATCAAAAGCGTTTCTGTCAAAAACAAGTTGCTCAAATGATCAGAATCAATCAGAACAACTTGGTTGGAACCCTTGTCTCAACAATGATAGAAAAAATAAACTTTATTCTGAAAATTATTTCTGGATTTTAACTGGAGATTTGTCTTTTCACTGACTTTCAGACTAAAATTAGTCTCTTCATGTAGGTGCTGCTGTCCATCCTGTTCAGTATCCCTGATCCTTGGTTCTGTTGAGAAGCTTTAACCCTTAATTGGTTCTGTTCAGTAACAGAAGGTCCTGCTCAGGAAACCATTTCCTCCATCATCCTGTTCTCTAACTCTAATCCATGGTTCTGTTCAACAAAAAAGGCTAAATCATGTCATCTGGACCAGTTCAATAACTTTGAAATACAGTCCAGTTCAGTATTTTGGATCTTCATTTCTGTTCAATGACATCTGTTCTGTAACCCGAACCCTTAACGTTGCTTCAATTCAAGAAGCAGTGAGTTGGATGAGTGCCATCTAGTGGTTAATCTGCAGACGGCAGCCAACTTTTTTCGAATGTTTAGGAGACATCAGTAACAGTAACAAACTAACTATGAGAAAAACACAAAAATCTTGTTCTAGAAATAAATCCTGTTATGTCATTTTTGAACTAATGTAGAATCCAGTTCAGTCTGACAATAAAGGTTTGTCCAAAATGTAGTTGAGTCAAAATAAAGACAATGGTGTACCATAACTCAAAAATACTGAAGACCTGTTGAAGTTTTTATGGTTTGCTTTCTTCATACTGAGCTGCAAACAAGAATAAAAAACCCTTATTTGTAACAAACTGAACCGTTATTTCATTTTGGACCACTTCCTGGTGTTTCAGGTCCTGACCAGGTGTCAGCCCTCTCCATGTCCATCGGCGGTGACACACTACGACTCACCTGGTCGCCCCCCAGAGGTGTCTGGGACAACTACAGCATCCTGCTGACCAGTGGTTCGACCATTCTGCTGAACCGAACGCTCAATAAACTGAGCAGGCAGCTTGTCTTGTCCGTCAGCAGCCTTGGTCTGGTCCCGGGATGCCGCTACACTGCAGATCTGACCGTGCACAGTGGCGTTCTGAGGAGCACGGCTCACTGCAGCAGCTGGCTCGGTCGGTTTACATTCATTTAAAGTTTCTGTTGCTTTTAAAACAATTGATTAGTGCAAATTATACAACCAAAACTATTCAGTCCTGTTTGATTGTCTCTTGGTGACAGTGGGAAGAAAAAACTTATTTTAACAGGAAGAAATCTTGACTCGGGCAGCACAGTGGCGCAGCTGGTAGAGCTGCTGCCTCTCAGTGCTCAGGTCCTCGGTTAAAATCCCGGTCCGGGGGCCTTTCTGGGTGGATTGTGCGTGGGTTTTCTCCGGGTACTCCGGTTTCCTCCCACAGACCAAAAACATGCATGTTAAGTTGATTGG
>JARVGS010000002.1:8959262-8973016 GCA_031762315.1 Hypsolebias antenori
AAGTACCCACATTTAATTCTACTTAAGTAAAGTACAGATACATGAAAAATGTACTTAAGTACAGTAACAAAGTATTTTTACTTAGTTACATCCCACCACTGCAGACAGTTTAAGTCTAAACTGGACCTGCTCTAAAGCAGGTGATCAATTCAGCCTCTGTTACCATGGTGATACCAAATCTTTGGTAATTCATATCACAGTGTCTCTTTGGAAGACGTTTATTGCTGTACTCACTTCATGAGGCTATCACAGAAGTGTTAAGCACAGTTCTATTTGTTTAAACCCATCAGAACCGTCAAAGGTGCAGAACCCCACGGCAATCCACGGTGCTCGGGACGACTACCTGAAAATTTACTGGCGTCACGCTGCTGGAGACTTTGACCTGTACCAGGTGTTCATCAAACACAACAACACGTTCCTGCAGAATAAGACGGTGCAGAAGACTCAGAGTGAGTGCGTGTTCACGGGCCTGGTACCAGGCAGGCTCTACACCGTGCAGGTAAACACCTGGAGTGGACTGTATGAAGCCAGCACCTCCACCCATGGCAGAACCTGTGAGTAACCACAGTCAGACTCACTGCGATCCAACATGTGGAACACCTTGAACTAACCATAGCTCCTCTTCCTCCTGCAGTCCCTGCAGCGGTCCGGTCCCTGGTTCTGGCAGGACAGGGGACAGAGGAGCTGCGGGTGACGTGGTTATCTGCTCCGGGAGACGTGGATCACTACGAGGTTCAGCTGCTGTTCAGCGACATGAAGGTGTTTCCTCCCATCACTCTGGGCAGCGGGGTGGGAGAGTGCGTCCTGTCGTCGCTCACACCTGGACGGCTTTACAAGATCCTGGTGTCCACCTACAGCGGTCCGAATCAGAAGGCCCAGCACATCGAGGGCCGCACAGGTCAGACCTGCAGCCACAGTCAGATGGTGCTTTAGAGATGCTGTCCGAGAAAAACAAACTATGATTTCAAACCGTTTTCATGTCCACAGACTTTCTTTTTCTTGTAGTTTCATTGTGTTCGTCTGTCGGTTTGGGTTTCAGTTAGAATCACTTCTGAAACACGTTTCTTCTCCTCGTCAGTTCCCAGCAAGGTGAAGAACATCCATGTCAGCGGTGACAGCAGCAGCCTAAAGGTGAGCTGGTCTCCTGGACGAGGTGACGTGGACGGGTTCTCTGTGTTCCTGTACAGAGGGAACCAAGAGCTGGCTGCCCGAAACACCCTGAAGCACCAGAACGAGGTGACGTTTGACTGGCTGCAGCCGGGTCAGATGTACACTGTAATGGTCCGGTCCACAAGTGGAGAGCTGCAGAACAACAACACCGCTGCAGGACGCACAGGTCAGACCTTCACCCTAGCTAAGGGTGATCCATGTTTTTGTTTGGATATGATGCATTTTGTTTAAATTACCCCCAATTTCCAGCCAATTTATGTAAATTCCTATAACTCAATAGGGAAGGTTTCCCATTTTGAATATTTCCACGATCCCCTTCCGGTGGGAAATTTATGGAAAGTTTTGTTAATTTACTATAATATTTTCCACCCCTTTGTAGCCCTAACCACTCCACAGAGTCTTTGATGAGCTGTAACACCAACTTTCTGCTCTCTAGTCCCGTTAGCGGTCACGGGTCTGCAGGTGGATCCAGTCCTCAGCACCTGCAGCCTCCAGGTGAGCTGGCAGGAAGCGCTGGGCATGGCAGATGGATATATCCTGCAGGTTCTGGATGACCGAGGCAGCCTGGTCACTAACGCCTCGCAGCCCTTCGGACTCACCAGCTACAGGTTTGATGGACTTACACCGGGGAAGAAGTACAGAATCCTGGTCCAGACCACCAGTGGTGGGGTGCTAAGCCTGGGCGTCAGCACCAAGGCTCGCACACGTAAGACTTTTTGTTTCTACTCAAACTAAATGTCTGAATCCATTAGTTTTACCAACCTATACAAAACCAAACCTCTTGTGTTTCTCCAACAGTCAAAACTTGTCCTTTTTCTCCATCAGGCCCCGCCTCTGTCACCGACCTGTCCATCAGAACCAGTACCACCAGCAGTCTGTCCTTCCACTGGTCTCCGCCTGAGGGAGACTTCCAGTTTTATGACGTCTTTCTGCATAAGAGCGATGAGTCGCTGCAGGAGAGCCGGCGGGTCCAGCCCAATGTTCAGCTGTGCTCCTTCCAGGGTCTCAGGCCTGGAGCCCCTTATAAAATGGTGATCCTGATCCACAGTGGAGACCAGACCAACCAGACCTTCATGTGGGCCAGGACAGGTGAGAGCAGCCACATGTTGTAACCCAGCTGTGGAGGGGCAGGTTTTGGAACTGCAGGTTACATCTGTGAACATTTTGCCCTTCAGTCCCAGCAGCAGTAGCATCTCTGAAGGCTCGGAGTGGAAACCAGTCCGATGTTCTGTGGGTGAACTGGGAGCGGGGTGACGGTGATGTGAGCGGATACCTGCTGTCTCTCTACAACCCTGATGGTTCCCGGCAGGCCAAGCATCAACTGGGCTCAGAAGCCACGGAGTTTGTCTTCTCAGGCCTCGTGCCTGGACGACAGTACCAAGCTGAGGTGCTGAGTCTGAGCGGAGAGCTACACAACCAAGCCAGCACCGTGGGCCGGACTGGTGAGACGCATCCTGTCTCTGACGTACTAACTGTTAACTGATGTGATTAAAACTCGCATCCTCTTTCAGTAAAAACTAAAACCTTAAAAACAAGGGCTTCCATTTTCTCCCACCTCAGCTCCAAAACCTCCTACTTCTTTCCTGTTCGGTGGGGTCACCAACACCTCTCTGGAGGTCACCTGGAGCGGTCCTGTAGATTCGGACTATGACGACTTTGACCTGAAGTGGACACCCCAGGACCGGCTCTCAGTCATCAATCCATACCGCAGTCGAACATTCGGAAGCCGCATCCTGAAAGGGATGTTCCCCGGGCGATTGTACACCTTCAGCCTCCGCACCGTCAGCGGAGCCATGCAACCCGGGGCCATGCCTACCTACAGCACACCGATCCATAACAGCATCAGAACCAGTACGTGGTCGAACCTCACTCAGATCCAAAGAAGATTCAAGATTATTTTTTTTGCATACAACTAAAATTCAGAATCTATATTGCTACGAGACTTGAGTCAGAAATTGCAGTGTGAACATTTAAACGAGTTTGAAGGACAAAGCCTCATAGAACTGGTCCAAAAGTCCAGAATCAAAAGGAGTCAGGTGTGTTTGGGTGTTTGCTCCAAGAACTAGTCCTGATGTTCAGTCAGAGTGAAGGGTATTGGTCTTAGTAGAACTGATCTATATGTCCAGAGTCAGAGTGAGTGTGTTAGATGTTGGTCTCAAAAGAACCCTTTCTGGACGTCCAGAATAAGTTCATTGTATGAAAGTGCTGGTCTCTATAGCATATATGTATCAAACTCAAGGCCCGGGGGCCAAATGTGGCCCTTGTTGACATCTAATCTGGCCCCCAAGATGCTATTTGAAATGTAAAATACTTTTATCACTTTAATTTTTTCAGGAATCTTTAATATTTATGTCAAAAGTGCAACACAGGACGTCAAATGAGACCAAACTCTTGCTGAGGAACCTGCAACCAAGAAAAGATGTTGGGTGTCGAACTTGAGTTAATGTAGATTTTGAAACCGGCACTTAGTTTGAAAAACATTTTAATTTTGGCCTCCTATAAGTGGGTTTGACACCCCTGCTATAGCAAGTCCAGAATTCTAAAGTCTGCCTGAATGAGGTATTTTTGCCAGTAGAACCAGTCCAGAAATACAGAGAAGGTGCCAGTTAGGTGTGTCAGGGTGTTGGAAGTGTTTGAAGAACCTATGTTCTCTGAAGGTATGAGTTGTCCAGCTTGGACAGACTTGGACCAAACCTGAGACTTGGACCTGGTTCAGGCAGTCGCACCTTAAAAACTCAAACTAAGTCTGTTTTTTTGACGAATGCCTGGTCTCTCTGCAGAACCGGCGCGAGTCCGCAGCCTCCACTGTCATCCTCAAAGCTCCACTTCCATCTCCTGCTCCTGGGGGGCTCCAGAGGCTGACTTTGATTCCTACTCAATTGAGTGTCTCCACCAGGAGTCCCAGACTCTGGTGTATTCACGTCGCACTGGGCGAGACTCCACCAGCTACATCGTCACCCAGCTGGAGCCCCACAAACTCTACGCCATCTCCGTGAAGGTGATGTCTGACGGGACGACCAGTGAGGCAGCAGAGGACAGGGTGGTCACCATGATCGACTGTACGTGAGGGTGGGGGTTAACATCTGGTGTGCTGTGGTGGAAGGTGGAGGCAGTTCTAAGAGGTCTGTTCTTGTTGTTGTCCTCACAGGTCCACCTAGACCCCCTGTCGGCACCCGGGTTAGCGAAAAGTCTGCTGTGGTCACCAAATCCTCCATCATATTCCAGTTTAACTGCAGCTGGTTCAGTGACGTCAACGGAGCCGTCAGCTTCTTCACTGTGGTTGTGACCGAGTCTGAAGGTGAGCTGAACAAAAGGGCCTCAAACCCGTCAGGGACCCCTCAGCTCTATAGGAAACCATTGTGAAACCAAAGAAGTCCTGCAGAATCCTGCCTCTCTTTACAGGATCGCAGAGACAAGATGAAAATAAAACACCGGTGGAAGAAACGTCCTGATGCATGCTCAAGAATCCAAATAAATAAATCTAACAAGGTCGAGTCAGGACCTCTGGACAGATTCTTCTTTTCTGAAACATTTCATCTTTTATCCAAAAGACTTCTTCAGTTTGAGGAGCTGCAACAAACTCAGTCTTATAAATATCACCTTCTCATAGTGAATCAACCAGTTTGCTGGTAACAGTCAGAACTAGCTGTTCACATGTAAAAGGAGAGGGCTGAGTGATACTAGCAATAACAGCACTGTAAGAGGGGGACAGTTGAACACGGACCCCCACCCCACTCCGCCCCGCTTTAATGATGGACAAGTTCTCTTCACAAAGATGGAAGCTGAAATAAGCTATAAGCTAAAATATGCAAAATAGCACCCAAAAATAAAAATACTAATCACAATGTAGCAAAATGGTATCAAAAAGCTACAGTTAGCAAAATGTAGCTAAAAGCTCACTGTAAAAAAAAAAATTAAAGCTTAGATTGATAAAACTGTGCCTAAAAAATAAAGTTAGTAAAACGGTGGCTAAAAACATAATTGAGCAAAACAAAATAAGTTACAATATAAACAGTAGCTAAAAACTGAAATCCAAAGCTTAAGTAAAAGCTCAAACTAGCAAAACAATAAAAGCTACATTATGCAAAACAATAGTGAGAAATAAAATAAGCTAAATAGTAGCTAAATATTAAATGTAGCAAAATTGTATCAAAAAGCTCCAGTTAGCAAAACAGTAGATAAAGCTAAATGTAAAAAAGATTAAAGTTGAAAAAGGCTAAACTGTATCTGAAAGATAAAATGTACAAAGCTAAACAGTTGCTAAAACCTACGACAGTACCGGTAGATAAAACGTATAGTTCAAATAATAGCTAAATACTACTTTGTAAAATAAATCCAAAATAAAGTTAAAACTAGCAAAACAATATATTAACGCTAAATTATGCAAAAGACTGAAACAGTAGCTAAAAGCTAAATGTAAAATATATATATATATTTTTTTAATCTGAAATAGGCCAAAACTGTGGCTTAAAAATGAAGTGATAGCTAAAAGCTGATATTAGCAAACCATTAGCTTAAACCTGTATGAAGCTGCATCATACAATTCAAACAGTACATAAAAGCCAAATAAAATAAAAACCCTAGTAAAAAAGCTAAAGCTAAATAAAATAGGTACAACAGGAGAGAAAATGAGTGGAACGGTATCTTGAAGTTAACTGTTGCAAAACCATAACAAAAAGCAAAAGTTTGCACATGGAAGTCAAAACCGTAATTAAAAGCTATAATTAAAACAAATTTTTATTTTTCATTTTGTTTTGGTCTTGTGAGTTTATTCTCGCTAGACGTCTTCAGTTACCAAAATGCTTAATAAAAATTTCACCCCACGAGGGACCAGACGTACGTCCTTTGTCCCGAGCCAGTCTCAGGACACCTGTGCCTGGGTCCATAGACCTCTTCTCATTACAATCACAACAACATGATGTGTAATAACAGGTAAAGCTGGAGCACGCCAAGTCTACGTCATGTGACCTATTTCCTGTCATGTGATACTTTGAGGTCCAATGAGTTGACACGTTCCAGAAACCTGATGAATAATTTAAGACATAAAAAGTCTAGACAAGCTTCTCTAACATTAGAACCTGGAACCTCCTGACCTGTCTGCAGGTGTTGATGATGTGCAGCCGGACCAGCAGCACCCCTTGCCCTCCTACCTGGACTACAGATCCAACAGCTCCATCAAGTCCTACCAGACCAGCTACATTGTGAGCCGCTGCTCCGAAGGTCCTGACAGCAGCACCTACATCTATAACATCAGCCTGGGGACAGGGATGGACCTGTTAGGTGGCCCCTGTGACCACAGAGACCTGAATCATCTAGAGTCTAGCAGAGACCTGAACAACTTCTGTGATGGACCACTTAAACCCAAGACTTCCTACAGGTACTGAGCACATCCTCTGGTTGTCCCACAGGTATGAAGATGAAATCAAACACCTGTCTCTAAGTTTGTCCCTGTCTGGTGTCCACTGCCCAGTTCAGACCTAACTTACCTGTATAGGTTGTTAAGAACTGGATCTACTGAGTCCAGCAGTTTTTGGTAAACATCCCTGCAGATGGTTTAACAGGCGGTAAAGAAGAAGAAATGTTTTTGTTGCTGTTTGTCTCTCAGGATCAGCATCAGAGCGTTCACTCAGCTGTTTGACAGAGAATCACCCGAGTCAAGATCCTGGTCTCCGTTGTTCACCGACACCTTCCTGTCTCCACCAGTCACCACAGAGACCGGTGAGGTCCAGTCCACGAGATATTTCGAGAACTAAACAGTGTGTTTTAAGTATTTGGTACTTGTTAAGCGTTCCAGTTGATGATAACTGAAACACCTTTCCAACGTGCGTCTCAGTTAGAAATGCTACGACTTTTGCTTCTACCAGAACATTGTACGTCGAGAGCACAGTTCAATAAAAAATGTCTCCAGTGGGAGTTTGACAAAACAGTTTGGGAGCTCTGCTGCTCAGACTTCACAGCAGAAACATCTTTTAAAGTTTAAACGTCACAGAAAGTTGAACTTTCTCAGTTTTTACGCAGTCCCAGTTCAGGTTAAATGAATTTTGGATATTTTACCACAAACTGTTTAAGTTTGTGATGATGTCACTTTAATTCAGGGGATTCTTTTATTTTTGACTTACAAAATAAGAGCTGCAGAGACTTGTAACCCTAACTACCGTATACATGTATTTCTGTAAGTTTTGTAGGCTATTAAAAAAAACTATAACTTTTATACAGGCTTTCATGCATTTATTACCTTTTCATCCTTTTTTTCTTTTTTGTAGCATTAAGACTAAATATAATGAGCAAATATTTTAAATTAGTTTTTATTTTTTGTAAATCTGAGGACCCTAGACTTTTTTTCATGAAACAAAGTGTAGTCTCAACTCCAACCTCTGGGATCTACCGCTCAAATTTTAAACAGTTGAGTAGTAGAGCGGGTACCCAGGTTAATGATTAATCCTCACACTGAACCAAGATTCACAAATCTAAGGTCTAAATTAAACCGAATCTTTCATGTCATCTGGAAAACTACAGATAAAAATCAGTGGGTTAGAAATTACACTGAAAAAAAGCCTTAATGCGTGAATGACCCAAGTGAGCCTGGTCATTTTAGTGAGGGACTCAGATTAATCTGAGTTCTTGCAGTGAACAGAGTCTACCAGCTCCAGGGTTGAGTCAGAGGCTTTTAGTCCAAAAAGGAAGACGTTTTGACCTGGAACATCAAAATAAACATAGCAGACACTCAAAATGAGAGTCTGGCTCCATCACACTTCAGATTATTGCAAAGTCAAAGTTACTGTAACTTAATTGTGACTTGGTGTTATACAAATAAACTGAATATGTTTGAATTGTGTGATAAAAAATAAAAACCACCTGAGCTCTGGTAGAAAACTAAATCTGAGTGAGGAAGAGAGGCGAGACAACACAGGTGGAGGATGAAAATAACGACCCAATGTTTCTTTGTTCAGAACCGTTGAGTGGCGTCATCGAAGGCATCAGTGCCGGATTCTTCCTCATCGCCGTGATGGTGGCGGTCACGGCTCTGCTGCTCTGCAGACACCGGGCTCACAAACAGTGAGTACCTGCAGACACACATGAGCATTGTGGGAAGCACGCCTGACAGGTGTGTTACATCTGCGCGTGGGGTTTGTTACACATGCATGTGGGGTGTGTTATACGTGTGTGTGTGGTGTGTTACTGTGTGTGGGATGTGTTACACATGCATGTGGGGTGTGTTACACCTGTGTGTGGGGTGTTACACCTGCGTGTGGGGTGTATTAGATCTGTGTGTGGGGTGTGTTACACCTGGGTGTGTGTTTTGTTACACCTGTGTGTGGGGTGTGTTACACCTGCATGTAGGGTGTGTTAAATCTGTGTGTGGGGTGTGTTACACCTGCGTGTGTGTTGTGTTACACCTGTGTGGGGTGTGTTACACCCGTGTGTCACACCTTTGTGTTGGGTGTGTTACACCTGTGTCGAGGGTGTGCTACACTTGTGTGTGGGGTGTGTTACACCTCCATGTGGTGTGTGTTACAGCTCTGTATGGGGTGTGTTACACCTGCATGTGGGGTGTGTTACACATGTATGTGGGGTGTGTTACACCTGTGTGTAGGGTCACGGGTGTGTTACATCTGTATGTGGGGTGTGTTACACCTGTGTGTAGGGTGTGTTACAACTGTGTATGGGATGTATTACACCTGTGTGTGTGTTGTGTTACACCTGTGTGTGGAGTGTGTTACATCTGTGTGTGGTGTGTGTTACATCTGTATGTGGGGTGTGTTACACCTGCATGTGAGGTATGTTACACCTGTGTGTGGAGTGTGTTACATCTGTATGTGGGGTGTGTTACACCTGCGTGTGGGCTGTGTTACAGCTGTGTATGGGATGTGTTACATCTGTATGTGGGGTGTGTTACACCTGTGTGTGGGGTGTGTTACACCTGCGTGTGGGGTGTGTTACAGCTGTGTATGGGATGTGTTACACCAGTGTGTGTGTTGTGTTACGTGTGTGGGTTGTGTTACACCTGTATCATGTATGTTAGGTTTAACAGAGCTGTTGTGCTGCTGTGTCTCCCTCAGGGTGGAAGATGCATCTGCAGTCAGGTGGAGTGTGAGGAGGGAGAGATCAGCTGCAGGAGTCCAGCTGGGCATCAGAGGGTAATAAATGATCTACAATCACTTTTATTGATTATTAATTATTATTTTATCACATGTTTATGAGCAGAGATGAGCTGATGGAGGAGCTTCTTTGAATCAGTCTAACTCATCTGCTGTTTCTTCTTCTTTTTTTTTTTTTTAATACCAGTAATAGAAAGATATCCAGGTGAGACATCCAGATTTAAATGTTCTGGTTATAAATTTTAAGTTTTTATTTATTTATTTTTTGTGTTAAACCTTTTGCTTCTTGCCTTCAGTCCCATCAAGGTCACAAACTTTGAGTTTCACTACAACAAACTACTGGCTGACTCGAACTACCTGCTCTCAGAGGAGTATGAGGTCAGTTAATAAGATGCCAGCTAGATAGTTCAACTTTTAACGGTTTGTTCCATTTGATTAAACTACATTTTAGTTGTTGTGTTTGTTTTTTTCTTCCTGACAGGATTTGAAGGATGTTGGTCGAAACCAGCCTCTGGACTCGGCTCTGCTGCCAGAGAACCGTGGGAAGAACCGATACAACAACATCCTGCCTTGTGAGTGACATCCCCACCTGACTCACCTGTCCTCCGTGTTTGTCTCATTGGTCTTTCTGTCTTCAGATGACTCAACGAGGGTGAAGCTGTCCTACGTGGATGATGATCCCTGTTCAGACTACATTAATGCTAGCTACATCCCAGTAAGACCAAACCCATCCATCCATCCATCCATCCATCCATCCATCAATCCAACCATCCATCAATCCAACCATCCATCCATCCAACCGTCATCCAAACATCTGTTCTTCCATCCGTATATCCATCTATCCATCTGTCCATCATCCATCTGTTCATTTGTCCATCCAAACATCCATCCATCCATCATCTATCCATCCATCCATCCATCCATCCATCTATCCATTCATCCATGCATTCATCCATCCATCCATCCATTCATCCATCCATCCATCTGTTCTTCCATCTGTCCATCTTAGATATTTAATATTTTTAATGGACTTTACTTTGGAGTGATTTTGGACGGTGATTTGATTTGGACCATATGCTGACTTAGTTCTGGGCTAGCAGTGGAGTCAGAATCAACTTGGATTTGTCTTGGGTTTCGTTTTGGATCATTTTGGACTGGGATTTGGTCAGACTTGGGTTGTTTGTCGATCTGGTTCTGGACTGACTGTGGAATTAAAATGTGCTGGTGTGTAGATTGGGTTTAGTCTTGGCTCTGAACTGTGATTGCGTGGATTTGGTTCATATGTTTAGTTCTGTTGTAATTGGGGTTGGAATGGACCAGGTTGTTGTGGGTTTAGTTTGGATTGTGTTTTGTCTTTGTGGTCCTGGTTTGACCATAAAGTTAAAGGGGACTTGAGTATGGACTGATTCTGGACCGGTTTGGACTGTGATTATCCTACTGCAGGATAAAACACAATACTGGATAGTTTCAGTCAATCAACGTGTGGGCCAGAACATGAATCCAGATTCAGCTGGACTTATTTGCTTAACAATTCTTCAGACTGTCAGTTTTATTCCTTCAGTTTTCATCTGGAGTGTTTTATTCGATCATGTGGGGTTCTTTTGGATCTGCTGCCTGTTTGAAACCTGTATTTATGTAGATCCCATTTATCTGGTCTTCATTTAGTTGTTTTAACTGATCTTGTTCTGTTTTTATTGGTCTGTTCTGTGTTTTCAGGGGAACAACTTCCGTCGGGAGTACATCGCCACTCAGGGCCCTCTGCCGGGAACAAAAGATGATTTCTGGAAGATGGTTTGGGAGCAGAACGTCCACAACGTGGTGATGGTCACTCAGTGTGTGGAGAAAGGCCGGGTGAGACAGGACACGTCCCGGTCGGAAACCAAAGAGTTTCTGGAACCATAACCTTTTCAGTGGAATCCTGATGTTCCTGTCCCCTCCATACAGGTGAAGTGTGACCACTACTGGCCCTTTGACCATGACCCTCTGTACTATGGAGACCTGATAGTCCAGATGCTGTCAGAGTCGGTTCTGCCAGAGTGGACGATCCGCGAGTTCAGAATCTGCAGCGTACGTTTCCTGATTATTTGAAATGGCTGAAAGACTTGTCCAATAAAAGTGTCAAAAGCAGATTCAGCTGGTCCTGGATCAGATTTGATGTCTCTGTGTGTTCAGGAGGAGCACCTGAACTTCAGCCGCCTCGTTCGGCAGTTTCACTACACGGTCTGGCCTGATCACGGAGTCCCAGAGAACACCCGGTCCCTCATCCAGTTTGTCCGAACTGTCCGAGACTATATCAACAGGACCCCTGGTTCTGGTCCCACCGTGGTCCACTGCAGGTACAGAACACTCTTAAGTTACAGGGCAGCTACACTCTAATCCGCTGACCAATCAGAGCTGTAGGGGAAACAAAAGGCACTTTGGCAGAATGGCTGCAAAGACGGTTCGTCTTTAAGCTGCATCTGACTTGTTGTAAATTGCTAACGGAGGCGGCCACACCCTGCAGAGATGTGAGCTTTTAGCTATGAATCACAGAACCTAAAAAGGCACGAAGCACTACACATTAAATGTCTGATAAATGTCTCCTTCATACCATTTTCAAAAAATGATAAATTATTTCAGTTAAGCCATTCTCTTTGTGGTTGTTGTGCACCCCCATTGACTTTCTCCTCTGTGATGAATTTGTTTACTGTCGTTTAGGCTTTTAAATCTTGGTGGTCGTACCGACTCTATGTCCTTATTACATCACGTTTGAGTCTTAAAGTCAGCTTATCTTTTCATTGGGGGTGTAACGGTACGTGTATTCATCATGAAACAGGTGCTTTGAATACATTTATTAAATCTTCCTGGTACCAGGTGTCATTTTTCCACACTAGAACTCAGCCCATTGAAAAGCTATGCTTGAAAGACCTGTGAAGGTGTCTGAGAATCATTTCATGTCTGACTGCAGAACTAGTGTGGTGCATGCTCTAATCAATCTGTAATGACTTTCTTACAGCAGCTGAACCCAAACAGGCCGCTCTGGTTTTGCGCAGTAAATTAAACGTCCTCTGACTAGAGTCTGGTGTGTGTTTCAGTGCTGGCGTGGGCCGCACCGGAACCTTCATCATCCTGGATCGAGTTCTTCAGCAGCTCGACACCAGAGACACGTTGGATATCTACGGCGCCGTTTTTGACCTGCGGCTCCATCGATCGCACATGGTGCAGACTGAGGTAGGACTGATGCATCATGGGAGTGTGTGAGTCATCGTTCTGCACCAGCGTCATCTTAGTTGACTGATTCTTTTTAGGCCTAGATGAGTCATAAGAACAAAAATTGATATCAAACTGCAGAAATCTTTCACATTTCTTTAAACATTTAATCCAGTTTACAAAGAGAAACTAATCGCAAAGTATGGCATTAAACTTAAAAGTTTATCCTGAACTATGCCAAACTGTGTACTTTGAAAGCATTTACTGGAGTAGTTTTCCCAGATATATTGCCATATGGGTCTGCACTGAAAGTAAACAAAACGCTCGGTTGAATCAAACCACATCGAAGCTCGGGTCACATGACTGACCTACATTAGGCTGGCTCTAGTCTGTGTAGGTAAAACAATATGAACATTAGTTTAATGTTTGACCTATTTTTGGTCACTTCACTGTTTTCATAAAGAAATGCATGTGGTAGCTGGCATCAGGTCAAAAAATTTATTCGGAAAATTTCTGTTTGAGAAAACATCAACCATGAATATGTTTCGATAAAGTTTAGTGGACTTCTTGGTTTGTATTGTTGTGATACGTTTGTTTCTGTCTCTGTAGGGGAAATAGCAATCTGTTGAGGCAGTTTCAACATTCTAGCTCTCTTTCAAGCTCGTTCTAAAATCATGCAGGGGCACCACCAAGGAGTGGGCAAGGAGAGGGGGGTGGACAACGGCCACCACAATATATTTGCAGGTCACCCCAATGGCCACCCCTAGCTTTCGTTTATTATTGCATTTTTAATTCTCTCAAGCTAGTTGGGATTAGTAGAACCTCGTAAAGAGATTTAAAAAAAAAAGCAAAAAACAACAAACATTGGTTTGACAATTTGTAGTTTAAAAATACGTTTTTTTTTTATTTTAAATTTTAGAAAATTTTAAAATAAATGTTAAATGAATAAACTGAATAAATTGTTGTCCAAAAACAATGTCCTCGTTTGGAAATGAGTGTATGAGGTTAAATGGGTCAATTTTTTTATGTATTTTTTTTTATTTATTTATTCATTCATTTTATAATAATAAAGACACAAAAAAAAAAAAACAAGCAACACACAGATAACAAGATAAAAAAAATAAGATATAAAATGAAAGGTGGCAGATGAAGAAAAAATTTTATTAAATCTGCCCCTTATTCTTTAATAAACAATTCAAACAAACAACTCCATTTAAATTCAGGACATTATTACCTGCAGTGTTCCGTCAGTGAAATCTGAGCTTGGCAAAAGGGCCTTCTCCTACTCCGCTCCTG
>JARVGS010000002.1:9041904-9053133 GCA_031762315.1 Hypsolebias antenori
ATAATGAAAATTTCTGAAAAATACTGCCGTTTCGGCCGATGACGTCACTGGGGAGGCGGGCCGGATACGCGAAATGCTGGTTACCGGGAACGCCGGAAACCGGGGGTCACCTGTATTATTAACAAAAAATATATAAATGTTGTTGTTATTGAATATGTGTTTGTTTGTTTGTAAGCACACAGGTCTGTCTTCACAGAACCGATCTCGTTCATGAATGGATAATCTGGTGTTTGTACACTGTCCGTGAAACCATGACTGTGTTTGTGGACAGATGTTTGAGAACATCCACCCTCAGCAACGTCCAGTCCTGCAGATGGCCTTGGACATAGCAGACCAGGTGTTCACCTACATATTTCTCATGGAGATGCTTCTCAAATGGATCGCCCTCGGATTCAAAAAGTACTTCAGGAGCTTCTGGTGTTGGCTCGACTTCATCGTCTTAGACGTAAGAACGTGATCGATACCACAGATTAGTGGTAATCGAATGATAACTAACCGAAAAATAGATGTATTAAAGCTAACTCAACCCTGTGCTGTATTCTAACTACCGGTAAGTTTCATTTTGTTGGACACAGAACCAACACTGAGATCAGTTTTTACCCATTTACTCGTATTTTTATTTTATTTTTCCTTAACTAGTTGTTATTCAACCAGTATTTTGCACCGGGAGCTTTATATTGGACTTTTGGATCTCTTGGTTTGATACTAGCAGCCTGTGAGAAAATCACAGTGCAGTCCCATTTCTTTAGCTTGATCTATTAGAAATACCACAAAAAACAAAGTTAGACTGAAAATAATATTTTAACCCCAGCCAATCCAGACCAACCCAGACAAACTCAAGCCAGTTTGGATCAACATAAACCAACCCAGACCAACCAAACACTGGTGGCCAACAAACCACAGAAGAAGACAGTGGTGGCAGATGTTGTGATCACCGGGCGTCAACACATTAAGAGGCCTCCTTGTTGCTCTTTGTACATCTGCTGCTTCCTGCTTACCTGTAGAACAATGTCATCAGCAGGTGTGTTTTACCTTCCAGGTGGCTCTCTTCTGTCTGATTTTCAACTCGATGGGTTACTCAACGGAACCGCTAAGGGCCGTAAGGACCTTGAGGGCCCTGTCTCGCTTTAAAGGCATGATGGTAAGACAGGCACTTTGAACTCTAAAGACAAAAAGAGGTGAGACAGATGAAACTGACAGGTGGAGAAAAAAAAAAAACAACAGAAGCAGGTGATACAAAAAGTGAGACAGACACACAAACCGCTGAGACAATCGCAGACAAATGAGATACATGAGAAAGGTGAGACTGACTGATGAGACAGTCCGATGAGGCTAGAAGTTAAGACTGACAAGTGAGACAGACACACAAACAAGACTAACAGGTGACTGTAAAAGGTGTGACTGACAGGCAAGACTTATAGGTGAGACATACAGGTGAGACTGAAAGGTGAGATAGACAGGCAGTTGTCTGTTTCTTTAAAGTCCTAGTTCTATCCCCTCCATGTGTTTAACAGTATAAAGTTAAGCCCCACCCCCACACCGTTTATTTTCTCAGGGAATTTGACCACTTTTTATATTTGTTGGTGTTTTGTGTTATGCTATTCCTTGTTTGTTTATTGCAGGCTGTGCTGTGATATTTGTTTTTGTGTTGTTTGTAGTGTAGACCTTTGGAAACTTTATAACCACCCAGATGTGCCTGCTGTGTCTTCATGAAACACATCTCATCTCCACCTATCTTTCTGTGCAGATGGTGCTGCGATGGATGGCGGCGAGCGTCCCCTCTATGTGCAGCACGTTGCTGGTTATTCTGTTTGTCTGGCTGATTTTCAGCATCCAGGGGGTGAACCTGTTTGCAGGACGGTTTGCTCACTGCTTCAATAAGACAAGTGAAACATTTTTGCCGGAGTTTCTGGTGGAAAACAAGTCCACGTGTCTTTCCTTTTCTTTAAACTCTACTGAGGTCCACTGGAAGAACTACACCACGTTTAACTTTGACAACGTGGGGATGGGTCTCCTTTCTCTTCTGATCATGGTCAGTGTTAGATTTACACCATAAAATCATGAAACATTCATCTGTTTCATGAAACTTAGTCACCAAATAAAACAGGATGTTATCAGCATAATGTTTGACAGGAAAACGTTTCCTATGTGGTGATGAGATGCTGCTACCGCAGTTTAACCGCTGTTGCTCAGCTGAACATTAGGATTTATCCTGACTGAAATTATATTTATTATTCTTGACATCAAACCAAATTATAAAATGTTCAGAAATAATCCTGCAGTAATTTACAATTAATGGAATTACATTCTGTTTTCTAATCAAATTCTGCATTGATTCAGGCAACATCAACAGGCTGGCAGGACATAATGTACTCAGCTATGGACTCCAGAGGGGTCAGTACATTTTCTGGTACTGGCACTGCTACTGATGTTACCAGTCCCATTATTGCTAATGGTGCTGGTACTGACACTGATACCAGTAGCCATTCTGGTTTGCGTATGTGTATGTGTGTCTGCAGGTGGAGTTACAGCCAGTGTATGAGTACAACCAGTACATGTTCCTGTACTTCATCTTTTTCATCATCTTCGGCTGCTTCTTCACCTCCATCCTGTTCATTAAAGTCTTCATTGATGCACTCCACCAACATAGACACAAGATAAGATCACTTTGGTTACCATGGTTATTATCAAGACATCAAAGTAATTCCTATAATTGCCACGGGAGCAGAGTTGTTCCAACAGTTACCATGAGGCAGAGTAGTTACTATGACAGCAGCATATTTTTAATGATAGGACACACATTCCTATAGTTAACATGGGGCAGAGTGGTTCCAGTAGTTACTACAGCAGAGTAGTTTCTATAGTTAATATGAGAGCAGAGAAGTTTATACAGTATACGGTAGTTACCACGAGTGTGAAGTAGTTCCTAGTTACCATGTAAGCAGAGCAGTTCTTATTGTTACAATGGGGCAGAGTAGTTTATATAATTACAACGGGGCAGAGTAGTTCTTATAGTTACCATGGGGCAGTGTAGTTCCTAGTTATCATGGGGCAGAGTTGTTTCTATAGTTAATGTGGGGCAGAGTGGTTCCTGTAGTTACCATAGGGCAGAGCTGTTCCTATAGTTACCACATGAGCAGAGTAGTTCATATTGTTACCATGGGGCAGAGTATTTCCTATAGTTATCACAGGGCAGAGTAGTTCCTATAGTTATCATGGGGCAGAGTTGTTTCTATAATTAATGTGGGGCAGAGTGGTTCCTGTAGTTACCATAGGGCAGAGTAGTTCCTATAGTTACCATGGGGCAGAGTTGTTCCCATAGTTACCATGGGGCAGAGTTGTTCCCATAGTTACCATGGGGCAGAGTAGTTCCTATAGTTATCACAGGGCAGAGTAGTTCCTATAGTTACCATGGGGCAGAGTAGTTCCTATAGTTATCACAGGGCAGAGTAGTTCCTGTAGTTACCATGGGGCAGAGTAGTTCCTGTAGTTACCATGGAGCAGAGTTGTTCCTATAGGCATTGTGTGGCAAAGTGGTTCCTATAGCAACCATGGGCATAAAGTCCCAGCAGATCTGAAGCAGAGATTCTCCATGCTCATGTTTTTTTTTTGTATCTCTCAGTTAATTCTTCTACACTGTTTTTTATTGTCTTTACATGGGAGGGAAACATGTTTTCATGACGAATGATCAGATGAAGTTTCACAGAACTGTGAGGAAAATGTTCTCCAAGACACCTGAGAAAGCTGTTCCACGACCACAGGTGAGGTCAAGCTTGATGCCTCAGTTCAGGTGTGTGTTTGGGTCAGAGGCCAGGTTGACACTCAGATGTTTCTCCTTTGACCTTTAACCTCTAGCATTCAAATGTTTTCCCTGTGAGCTTTGACCCCTCAAACCGACACTCTGCTTAAACAACTCAGTCCAGAAACTCTCTGCCAGCTGCTCTACAACACACCTCTTCCTTTCAGACCATGTCACTCCATCAGATTTGTGTCTGTTCTGGGCTCTGTGGGACCATCCAGGTCCCATAATTGACTTGTTCCATCACGTCCAAACTACTGTCAGACAGTTATAATTTGTCAGAGTTGTATTTCATATTGGTACCAGACTTCCCTCTCTGGTTTCTGGTCTCAAGTCAGTGAAAACTGCTGACCAACTGATTTGGAAATGCTGTCTTCTTTCTATCACCAGAACCAGTGCCAGGCCAGGCTCTTTGACTTGGTCACTTCTCCGATCTTTGAGATTGTGGTGATGGTGTTGATCTGCGTATATGTAGTGGTTATGATGGTGGAGACTGATGAACAGTCCGTGGAGACAGAAATAGTTCTGTTCTGGATTTTCTCCGTCATCATCATCCTCTTCTACATTGAGTTCATCCTGAAGATTGTTGCTCTCCGACAACACTACTTCAGCTTCGGCTTGAACATCATGGACTTTGTGATTCTCATCTTGGTGACCTTAGGTGAGTCTTCAGTAGATGGTATCATTTCAACACATTATATCCTATCTGCAGAGGAGTTTTTTATTTTTTAATTAAAGTTAGTAGTTGTTTGTCCAATGTTGCTGAGCAAAAAGGGGTACCGGTAATTGGAAATACCCTCCATTCATGTCTGTCCATTCATGTTTTCAGCTCGATAACTTGAAAAATAAGTGAGGCATCGACTTCCTTATTGGTGTTTTGATTGTATCAAGATGTATGGAAGTTCTAATTTCTTTCAAAAACTAGGCTGCCAAGCCAAAATCCAGTGATTCAGTGAAGGCAGTATTCCACTGGGTTGCAACTGTTGGATACTATTGGAGAGCTGTAAGAAAATAAGCACATTTTCTGTTGCAGTCACGCTAAATTCAGAGTGTTTGGGACTAAGTGAACCATGCACTGTGTTTTGAGTTGCCAGTTTTTATAAATCACAGCTTATTTTTGTGTGCACGTCTTGCTAATCTCTATTCTAGGCCATGCCCTCCTACGCCTGCTTTGGCTCGTTTTGTATCCAACTTGGCAGTTTTTCAAAACTCATTATCACTGAAGTGGATTTTAGATTTGGACTTTCTTTCTGAAGCTTTAACAGTTTTTTTTTTTTGTCACAGGAGAGCTTCCATACAGCTTGAGTGCTCTTGTGACAAGTTGGAGACCACAAAACGCAGAAAACTTGACTCTCATTTGAACATGTTCAAATTTCAAGCCTCTGTGACTCATGCCAGGAAATTAAAAAAACGTTCAATACAAAAACAACTGGACTTTATTTGTAACAGAAGACGTTTCGCTCTTCATCCTAGGAGCTTTCTCAATTCAAAGAGCAGAGCGTGTGACCTGAACCCCACACTCTCTACTCTTTGAATTGAGAAAGTTCCTCGGATGAAGAGCGAAACGTCTTCTGTTACAAATAAAGTCCAGTTGTTTTTGTATTGAACGTCTTTTGATTTTATCATGTCCTGGATGACTGAGAATCTTCACCAGCACATGCCAGGAAATAAAACCCCCACAAACATTTCAAGATTTTAGAGACTCTTTTATAAAGCCTGTTTGCTGACTAATTGTCAGCAGTCATGGGGGTGGGGTGAGGGTTACAAATCACATTTTACCAGAAAGAAAAATGGTAGAAACTTTGTCGGTTTGTTTCAGGTATCATCATCGGTGAACAGTTATCCATGTATTTCATCAGTCCAGATTTGCTCCCCGTCCTCCGACTGGCTCGTATCTGCAGGATCCTCCCATTGTGTCGCTGGGCCAGAGGGATACAGAAGCTGCTAGTGAGCTTCTTGATGTCACTTCCTGCTCTCCTCAACATAGGCCTGCTCTTCTTCCTCGTTACGTACACCTATGCTTACGTTGGCATGCACACGTTTGGTCACGTGAAGAAGGAGGAGATGATCGACGACATGTTTAACTTTGAGACGTTTGAGAACAGCATGATCAGCATGATTCTCGTCAGCACTTCCTCTGGGTGGGACGGTTTGCTGAGTCCCATCATGAACACGCCTCCAGACTGCGACCCGGACACGGACTGCGGCAGCCCAGTGGCGGGCATCGCCTTCTTCACCTCCTACATCCTCCTGTATTTGATGCTGGTCATCCACCTCTTCATCGCTGTCGTCCTGGAGAGCTTCAGCAGCAGGGAGCCAGAGGAGCTGCTCGGCGACGAGCACCTGCAGATGTTTTATAACGCCTGGAGGAAGTTTGATCTGGATGCCTCGCGGGTCATACAGTACAGGTGATGGGTCAATCCTGAGGATAAGCTCCACCCCCAGGGAGGTTCTCCAGCCTCTGGCGCACTCTAACATACTTCTTTGTGTTTTACAGCCAGCTGTCAGATTTCTGTGATGAACTCCAGGATCCTCTGAGGATCCCAAAACCGAACACCATCAGACTGGTCCTCATGGATCTGCCTCTGCTTCCTGGAGACCAGATCTGCTGCCTGGATGTGCTAAAAGCACTCACCACACAGGTGACATCACCTCATCAACTGCTGGTTTTATTATTGTTATTTTCATGTTAATGCTGAGTCAGCAGTCACACTGTGTGTCTTTAGACTTTTTTGAAACACAGCAACTTCGGCTATTTTATTAATTTAAATGGTAAATGGTGCTTACTTATACAGTATAGCGCTTTCTAGCCCCATATGAGGGGCCCCAAAGTGCTTCACAGTACCAGCCATCCACCCATTCATACACACATTCATACACCAGTAGCGGTAGACTGCCATGCAAGGCGCCAGCCAGTCCTACCGGGAGCAACTCGGGGTTAAGTGTCTTGCCCAGGGACACAACGAGGTATGCAGTGACCGGGGATCGAACCCCAGACCTTCCGGTCCTGAGCCGGCTGCCCTGCCTCTACACCATCTCGACCCACAAAGATAAACCACAGCAATCTTGCTACAGATGTTTGACCATGTTTAAAACCATCCACAAACACATAATCTACATTCGTAATATGCCCATAAAAATCCTGCTAATACCCTAAAAAGACATGCATGTTCTGGTTGATTTTTACATTGTATCAGGAATGTCATTCAGTGTGAAAGCAGCCTTACACTTTTTTGTACAAACATAAAACTGAGTCTTTTCATTTATCCTTGACAACAGAAATACAGCTGCAGCTGCTCTATAAAACAGGATGTTCTTCACTCTTGAAGTTAAAAATAGGTTGCACTGTTGCTGAATCATGCTTGACTTGATTGTACAGGAAATCAGGCACTTCTATAAAATAAACTGTGTTTTTGCTGAAAAAAGTATTTGCACTGACAAACATAACTTCACAGTGTACCATGGATCTAAAATATATAGCTGTGTACTAGAAAATCAGTGAAATGGTTACTGTTTATGCTATGGTAATAAGAAGAAAGTGATGGCCAACTAAAGGTTGTTTTCTAACTTTGTTTATTTGTTAAGAGACTAAGATTGGTTTCCTTGTTAATTAGGTGGTCGAACACTGTGCCAGCAAATAAGACATTGCAACATGAAGCAGGTAGCAGCACACCTGTAATCAGTACTGGAATTTGAGAAAACTGCAATGAGTATCAGAGGAATCCAAAACAAAGAACAAATAATCCAACTGAGTTGTTTAAACTTTAAGATGCCTGATCACTTCATTTATATTTAAAATTATTTATATATTTTTAAGGATTTTTCCCTTACATTTGTAGAAATTTGTGGGGGGAAAAAGAGTTTTTACACTTGAATTTTTTTGTTTGTTTGACGTATTTCCCTATGTAAAGACAGGAAATCATGCATTTTGCATGGTTGAAACATGCAAAAATGTATGTATTTCAATTAAAATGATAAATTTCTGAAAATCCTAATATTATCATTTTGCTACAAAGTATATTGTACGGCATTAAGGAGGTGAAATGGCTCAAATATTAAACAGTTTTTCACTGAACAAAGATCTGATTGTTCTGATTCCATTTAGTTGTTTTCCAAGAGAAACAATTCGTACTGCAAGTTGTGCAAGATTAATTACTTATAGCTTTATGGTTGACCTCGGTGTTTCCGTATTGCTTCAAAATGGTTTACTATCACAGCTGAAACAGCTAATGTCTTCTGCCGACTGTGATGGCCATTATATCTCACAGGCTGTGAAATGTATCCTGCACAAGTCTTGTTCGCAGTATGTGTCAGACTGAAGGATCCGTTTAGAGGCAAATACACAAAGCAATCAATGTGTAGCTGAGCTGTAGTGTTTTAGTACAACAAACAGAAGACCAAAAGCACCTGACTGTTGAGAGGCAACAAGGATGTGCTCATCTGGCAGTCGTTTAAAAGAAAATGGCTTTTCTGTGCTTTAGGAGGAGCATGCCACTACCTCACATACTATATCAACATTTTTATTTAACTAAAGCTGCAGGAAGACTCATGTGGTCTCCCTTTTGCAGAGACACAACAAACGCTATGAACTCAAGGTTGACCCTTTTATTTTACACTCCCAAGGCCAGCAGCTGAAAAGCAAGCAAACCTCTGAAAGCGGGGGCCAGAGATGCATAGTTGGCAAGCACGGGAAGCTTCAAATGATTGATAGCCATTTGTTTTGCCTGCTTAATACAACATAAACTTTCCAGCAATTCATCACCAGAATGAGAGATTTTCACGGTGCCTCTGCAAAGCCCACTAAAAATATTTCATTTTCTGTGAGCTACGAGCTAGGCACTAATGTTAAATATTCATGCGGGCCCAGTCTAAATGATGTGGCCATTGGCACACAGTTAGAGCACACTCTGTGGAAGGAAGGAAATGTCAAGCTGTGAATAAATGAAAGCTGTGGAGCCGTATATTACCCTGCCATTGAGAATTTACTATAGTTGCCATTTTGTCCGGCTACTTCAGATAGATCCTTTATATAATCAATACAGAGTAAAACATCGAACACATTGCCACGTTGGCAAAAAAAAATAAAAATCTGGGCTCATTGTGTGCACTCATCCTTTATTCACAGTTTGTATTTGTTGCCTAATTTGCCCCTCGTGAATTTTAAACCGAGGACTTTGTGCTGATTCTGTTGCGATCGTGGCGCTATCAGAGACTTCGGTTGACTCTCTTCGAGGATGTCGATGCACTTCGGGCTCCTCTTGTCAAGCCAATCAATAGCGCTTGCGCCCGAGCAGCTGTTACGGTTTGATTCGTATTGACATCCGCATCAGTCGTCAGCATTCATTTCTGAGATGTTTTTTGCCGCTGACAGGAAGGAGACGTCGTCATGGTTACGCAGAAGTTGTTTTGAGACGTTAACGGGTCATCTTCCGCTACGACATCGGTGAGCACAGAGGAGGGAACGAGCAAAACATAATAGAACTGACGAGGCTGAGTGTCTGTTTAGAAGAACTCAAAATAGAGAGCGTAATGTCTGCTGTGCATCATTTGGATGGAACAGGAAATGCTAAATGGGCTCATATTGACAGACGCACTCTTCCAGAATTCATTTTTATCACACTCATCCACACATGCCTGCACCGCTCACGCTCGCGCACACACATTTTTTTTCCCCTCCCCGCAGATACTGACTAATGAGGCCTGGGGCTGGAGATGGTTCCATCAAGGAACTTCCCCCTCTCTCTCAAACATGCACCTGATTGATAGCAGTGATTTGACTGAGAAAAGGGAAATGGGAAATTGAAAAATGGCGGAAGAAGATTGGAAACAACGCACTGATTATAAACTCTGCGAGGAAACAAAAGGCCTTCCCTCTCCCAGCTTTGAGGCGGCAGGTGTGTGTCTGACAGGTGCCTGATTGAAGCACACAAAAGACATTACAACTGCAAACAAATAGATGTGTTTAGTGTCCCAGGATGCAGTTAACGTTTTGGGCTGATAGAAGTGATTAAGAGCGTATGAGCGGAGGCAGCCAGAGAATGGGCACAGGTGTTTGGGAGAGTTGGGCTGGAAAGAAGCCGTGTTATTGTTGTGAAGATAATAATCCATCCATACAATTAATGGTATGTCATTACCAAGGTCATCAGCCTGGAGGGATGTTCTTAATATGTCTCATATTGTAATAATGGAGCCCCTCTCTGTTGGGGACAAACACGCAGGAGGTTTATGATCACACAAATTTATCATCGTGGAAAAGACAAAAAAAAAAAAAACTAATTGCTTTGCAAATTCACTGATCTACCTCAGCTGCAGCTGTCTGTTCATGTTTTCATACTTCAGTATTTTAAAATAAATGCCCATTTTTGAAACCGTGGCATAAAGTAGTAGCTCTTTTTGGAAAGGCTTTTTTGTTTTCCTTCCATAAACAAGGGTGGGATTTGGCTGAGGCTGTGGTGGTTTAATATTCTCTGAGAGCTTCCAGACAGTGAGTGGTGGTGCAACAGCTGTCTCTTGACCCTGCTGGACCCCCACTTACCCCGCTGACCACCTCCTCTCCACTGGGCAGAATGTGGCGATGACAAGCCTGTCAGGAGCTTCTCCTAATGTCCTAATTACCCGCACAAACACACACGCCTGCGCAGATCTACATAGTCTTGCGAGCAAGCAGATATGGCGGCAGGCATGTTAGAAAGCACACACCTCTGAGTGGGTTCCTCTCGCTAAAAGACCACACTTTAGGTGTAGCGTTAGAGTTTTACCAGAATAGAAAAGATTCCTCCCTCGAGGCTCGGTGGAGGCTTTGATTCGAAACACCGCGCGAGCGTTTTGATCCCGGCTGAATCAGAGCGTCAGTTTCTATCCTGTGGCCTCGAACGCAGCGCTCCCACCGAAAAAACTTTTTTTTCTTTTTAAACTGAGGTCAGAGCAGAAGAAAAATAATAGTACTGGAAAAGAGAGAGTTTTGCCGTGCCTTCAGCTTCTGAGCGGAGGAACGTGGAAAGTTGCAGCGTCACCCAAAAATAGACAATTTGAATGAAATGTGTTGTGTCACTTTGCCAGAGGTTAAGCTTTACCTTGGCTTTGAGCAGGAATCTCTTCTCTGCTGCTGCTGCTGCACTTCGGTCTGCGCTCAGTCGCACCGTCTTGTTAACAAAGAGTGGATTATTGAAGTTAGAAATGGGAAACCGGTGAAACACCCCATGAACAACAGTTAAGGCTCCCACAGACTCGGGCGGACCATGAGCCTCACGGAAACTGCGCGCGCTGTCTGCAGACGGTTGGGACTTCATACTCGAGCGTACACCCTGAGCGGCTGCAGCCCAACTCTGCAGGCAAGGGGCGTTTGCCTTCGGGACAAATCGAGTTCGCTGATTGGTCATTTGCTGACACGCCTACTGGATTGATTGACAGGTTGCAAAAAAATAGAGAGA
>JARVGS010000002.1:9067504-9083304 GCA_031762315.1 Hypsolebias antenori
TGTTGACACTGTGAAATTTTGAATCAACATATTTTTCCTTTAAAATGTTACATTTACTCAGATTAAACTTTTGATCTCTCATCTATGTTCTATTACAAATAAAATATTGACATTTGCCATCTCCACATCATTGCATTCAGTTTTTATTCACCATTTGTTTAGTGTCCCAACTTTTTTGGAATCCGGTTTGTAGAAGCTTTTAACTGCTGTTTTTCTAATTGTAGCTTTTAGCTGCTGTTTTGCTAGTTTTAGCTCTGTGTTGTCACAGAAAAGCTAGTTTATTTGTTTCTCTGCTGTTGAAGCTAACGTTTACAGAACCAGTGTTTGGTTTCAGGGCGTTCCTCAGTCCAACGGTGGGATGGGAGTCATCCCGGCCAACACGCAGCTGCAGACTGCGTTGTCAGTCAGACCTGCTACAGAAGCCCAGAAGGCTCATGTAGAGCTCAGCATTTCAACACCCAACGGTACAGTTTCCCCGCGTGCTTTGCTCTGATGATCTCCAGCTAGTAAATGCTTCCCTGAATGTCTTTTTTTTATTTTTTTATCCTCTGAAGAAACCATCATCCGTGCGGTGCTCATCTTCGCTGAGGGAATATTTGAGGGGGAGAGTCACGTTGTCCACCCCAGTGTCCAGAACCTGTCGGGCTGTGTCCGAGTCCCCATCATCCCCCCTAAAGACATCCCGGTGGATCTGCACATCAAAGCCTTCGTTGGAGGGAAAACATGGTGGGATATTTTTATCAATATGAAATCAAGTTGAAACAAATGTTAGGATGGATTCTGAGACGTGTTCTGTTATTCTGCACCTCCTGCTTCAGCACGCAGTTCCACGTGTTTGAAATCACACGCCAGCTGCCTCGCTTCTCCATGTACGAGCTCACAGACGACTCCTCCACTCCTCTGCCCACAGGAAGGGTTACCTTCAGCGTCAACGACCGGCCGCAGAGGGTGGGTCCTCACGGCGAGAGAAGTGACACGTTCCTAACCCGCTTCACTCCATGATCCGGGTTCTGTGTGTTTGTAGGTGGTGATGTGGCTGAACCAGAACTTCCTGCTTCCAGAGGGAGTGGAGAGTCCAAACGTCACCTTCAGCTCACTCAGAGGAAGTGGACTTATATCCTTTAAGATGGCCGCTAACGGACAGGTAAACAACAACCTTCAAAGAGAGGGACTCTTCGTTGTGTCAGTTTTACTAAAATGTTCGGCTCTTTCAGGAGCTGGGTGTAAGTAACTAAACTTTTCAAAATACTTACAGATATTCTCATGGTAGAAATACATGAAAGTTCTTTAATTTCGTCATAAAGTTGTCCTGTTTCTGGCTCTGTCTGTCTTTTTTGTGCTACTTTTAGCTTTTAGCTAAACTTTGCAGCTTTTAGTTTTTAGTGTTCACTGCTTTCCTCAGAAAATCTGATTTCTCTGTTACATTTTTATTATTTTTGTAGAGGCTAGTTTACTCAACGTTACTGTGGCTTTGGAGGGATCTTGTTGTCAACATTAAAACATTTTGTTTTTCATTTTATTCAGCCAAGAAAACAAATCATTTGATCACATGCTGGTGAAGATTCTCAGTCATCCAGGACACAATAAATTCAAAAAAGTTCAATACAAAAACAACTGGACTTTATTTGTAACAGAAGACGTTTCGCTCCTCATCCGACGAGCTTTTTCAATTCAAAGAGCAATGAGCGTGGGGTTCAGGTTATAAAGATTTAATCACAGCACTAACAGTGTTTCCCCGAGGCTTCTGTCCGAGGGGATGGAGTGTCCACAACAGAAAAGTAATTCCAGTTTACGTTTTAATGGTTTTAAAACTTTGATGATTTGTTTACAAAGTGTGCAACTTTTCTCACTGCAGCGTATTCTTCAGGACTTCTCAAATAACTTTTTGAAAACTTCTTGTTTTAGTTTGGACTTGATCCTGCGACCTTGCTGAGAGGCGGCAGCTCTTCCAACTGAGCAATGCTCAAATATGAAAAATAAATTAGTTTTTCTATTGATTCTGTCTAATCTGTAGGTCTGGTTTGCCTGTTTTTTTGCCAGTTTTGCAGCTTTTATTCAAATGTTTTTAGCTACAATAACCTCCATAAATTTTATTTTTTAAACAACAACCCTCTTAGTATAATGTGTCAAAGTGTGACTACAGTAATAAAACTCTTAAAAGTTAACACTGATAAGGTTTTTTTCTTTATTATATTCATAAAGGCGATATTTAAACATTATAGGTCAGGTTGTTGCACTTCGCACAGAACACAAACACCAAAAGTTCCATTTTTATTTTCCTGGCTGATAAATTTCTGCCTTAAAATGACTTCATTTCACTCAAAGGGGTTATATTTTAAAGATGTCCGCTCATTTCATCATCTAGTACAATTGATTTTTCATAATTCATCCATTCCTTATCTTCTGCTCATTCTGAAGTTAGGTCACGGTTTATTAAATTAGTCACCTATTTAATTGCATTCCTCATTTTACAGTTATTTTACTGTAAAGTTTCAAAAATATATACATTTTATGTGTGTGTGTGGGGGGGAAGTCTGACAAACAGTAAGCTGAAGCAGCTTCAGGCTGTAAGAACCTGTTAAGTTGTTCCAGTTTTAAAACGACCCTGTTTGTGTCCTCTCCATTCGTCCCATCAGATTGTCCTGAGAACAGATGATATGGATCTAGCAGGAGACCTGGTCCAGTCCCTGGCCTCCTTCCTGGCCATAGAGGACCTGTCAGCAGAAGCAGATTTCCCTGCGTACTTCGAGGAGCTCCGCACCACCCTCACCGAGGTTTTTACAGCCAGCTGCTCACACCACAAAAATAAATGAACGCCAAATATTTATGTTCATTAGTCAGAATAAGCGTCTGGTTTTAGTTCTCTGAAGGGAATTTAGGAGATCAGTGTCACTTCCAGCTTTAATAAAGCTTGTTTTAACATTTTATCCTCATTTAGATCTAATTCCTTCACAAAAAGCGAGCCAGCAGATCTTTTCTGCAGCTGAGCAGAACCCTTCTTTAATAAACCCGAGTGTTCCCTGTTGGCTTCAGTCCAAGTGTCTACTGTGAAGTCAGCTGTTTTAATTCAGTTTTAACATTTTAATCTAGTTAATTTAGTCTATTTAAAGGTTTCTGGTGATCTCAACACTAGTGGAAGGACCGCTGTGATTTAATCGTTTTGATTCACGAAACGCGTCAATGTTTTTACCTCAATGATGCGTTTGAGTTGAGTCGTAAATCTCTGCGTCGCAGGTGGATGACTTCCACTCCGTCCATCAGAAGCTAACTGCAGAAATGGCCGACCACTCCAACTACATCAGGAACATGTTGGTTCAAGCAGAGGACGCCCGCCTGATGTGTGACATGTGAGTTGAGCCCGCACGTAGGAGAACATGTGGGTTCTGGTCCGGCTGACACATTTCTGCTGTCCTCTGCAGGTCCACCATGAAGAAGCGGTACCGGGAGCTGTACGATCTGAACCGGGACCTCATCAACGAATACAAGATCCGCTCCAACAACCACAACGCCCTTCTGGTCCGGCTGAAGTCCGTGAACCAGGCCATCCAGAGAGCGGGCCGACTGCGAGGTCCGCCGGAGTCAGAACCCGACTAAAACAACAAATTAGTTTCTTCTTCTTCTGTTCGCTTGTTAGTTTTAACTTGTGCAAGTTTTCTCCTGGTCAACAAAAAGGTCCTAATGTGTCCGTTCTGACTCTGATTGGTCCAAATTGTAGATCGATAAAGTTTTGAAGGTCCAAGTCACCACGGCGCTCCGATTCGTCCAAACTTTACTCTAACTTTTTATTCATTTTAACCCTAAATTTAGATTTCCAAAGACTTTTCTGAAATGAACAAGTGTTTAAAATATTCTAAATAAATAAAAATAATTTAAAGCAGTTTAAATTAGGCATAATAAAACATTCAAACTAATTTAGTGAAAACATATATTTTAAACACCTAAAAAACAAGAAGTAAAACTAGAGAAAGGACTGTTAAAACAGTGAATGATTATTGCTAAAGCTTAAATCAACAGCTGAGACGTAGAAGGAAGAAGCTGCAAGGAGCGAAAGAAGAAAAAATGTCAACAAAAAGAAGCCGAACGAGAAAAGAGCAGCTGAAAGAGCAGAAAAAAATCTGAACTGTTAAGACGGTTCTTAACGCGGAACAACTTGAAGTCGGTGGTGACCTTTGACCCTCGAGCTCGGACAGCAACTGGCCAAAGACTGATGGATGACTTTAGTTAGTGTTGGCAGCCATCTTGAATTTTTTTATTTGCCTTCAGTGTGTGTTGGTGATCACTCTTGGCTGCTAACACAAGATTTTAGCCAAATTTGTCTAAAACTAACTAAATCAAAACTAGAAGAAACTAAAAGGAACATAAAAGCTTATATTAAGGAAAAGTAACTAAAGGTACAGTAGATGAAAACAGTTCAATTTAGTAGGAAGAAACTAAAGCTAGCAGAGAAAAAGTGAAATTAACAACAAAATAACTGGAAAAAAGCACAAAAAGCGGAAAGTAGCAAAAAGAGGCTGGAAGGGCACAAACCAGTTTAAATAGACTAAAAGAAGCTGAAAAGAACAACAAAAAAAAGAGCTTAAATTGACTGGAAAATTGCTAAAAAAAAAAAAAGCAGTTGAGAGCAAAAAAAAAAACCAACCAACAACAAAAACTGATAAATCGAAATAAGCCGTACTGAGCATAAAACAGCCTAAATTAACAGAAAATGGCCAAACTGAGCACATAAACAGCTGAAACTAGAAAGAAAAAGCTTTAAAAAGCATAAAACAGCTTAAATTGGCTTAACATCACCCTAACAGCTGAAATAAGCAAAAAGAAGCTGAAAGGAGCAAAAAGAAGCTGAAAGGAGCCAAATTGGGCAGTAAAAGATTATAAACGGCTCCAAGTGTTTGAAGGACGTGAAGAAAGCTCCGTTAATTTTCACTGAGAAAAGGCTAAATGTTTCAAAAAGTAAAATTGTCAGAAATGCCAAACGTCGGAGCAGGAAGGTCCTGAAGGAGCCGAACATTTTCAGGCATGAATTGCTGAAGTGGAACAAAAACTGCAGAACGAGCTTTGTTCTGACAGACGTATGGAGGAACAGAGTTCTGTATGTTTCTCTGTACGTTTTGTGGTGTGTTGGGATCAGTCATCATCAACTTTCAAATGTTTTGTTAGAGTTCCTGCTCCTGTCGGCTTTCTAACTTTGGCCTTTCTGATGTTTCTCCTTCAGTGGGGAAGCCCAAGAACCAGGTGATCTCCGCCTGTCGGGACGCCATCAAGAGCAACAACGTCAACGCCCTGTTCAGGATCATGAGGGCCGGAGCCGCTTCCTCCTGAGACTGAGAGGAGGAGGAGTCTCGATGGGGCGGAGCTGAGGGGAGATGGGTGATGAGTCCTCCATCTGAAGAACCTGCAGGTGGTTTCTGGACTCTGGAACGAGGCCTTAGCCTTCAGCTGCAAGCTGACAGCAACATTTAGCTCCAAGAAACAAACCTCAGATGTTCTGGTGCTATGGGCTCAGTTCACCCAGATCCAGACTGACAGCATCTGGATTCATCAGCTGGACCAGAACCAAACAGCTGTTCCAGACTCTTTCCACTGACCTGGATCCAGCTGTGATGAGCTGCGTTGGTTCTGACGGGTCAGACGTTCGTCACGTGTTTGTAGCCAAAGACAAAGATGTAAACCGATGAGTTGAACTTGTTTTAGCTGATTGTGGGATCGCTGTTTTTAAATTAAAGTTTCAATTTAATTTAACTTCACTTTGATGTGTTTCTATAAGACTCAGCTGTTCTGTTGGGTTCTGGTGGGACCTTCATCCTGGAGGAAGCTGAAGCTCCACTGATCACAAACAGAAGCACATTCTGGTTCGCTCGGTGTTCTGGATCCTTGTTTATTTACAGATCTCTCCACAGACAGGCCTGAACCTGGTCCAAACCAGGGACAGAACTCATGGCCTTCCGGCTGTGAGGCATCAGTACTAACCACTAAACCACAGAGCTGTCCATGTCTGTTGTGGTGAAGAGAGAGCTGAGATGTAAGTCAAAGCTCTAGTCAGTCCATGTTCCTACCATCACCTATGGTCACGAGCTCTGGGTAGTGAAAGGACAAGATCATAGATACAGGAGGTTGAAATGAGTTTCCTCCTCACGGTAGCTGGACTCTCTTAGAGATAGGGTGAGAAGTTCAGTTATCCAGGAGAGACTCGGAGTAGAACCGCTGCTCCTCCACATCGAGAGGAGCCAGCTGAGGTGCTTCGGGCATGTCCAACTGGGAGGAGACCCCTGGAAAGACCCAGGACACGCTGAAGAGACCAAGTCTCTGCAATGGTCTGGGGACACCTTGGAGTCCTGGAGGGAGGAGGTGTCTGTGGACAGAGACGTCTTTTCCTCCATGTCTTTGAGACCTGAGTCCAGAACCTGAGAGTGGATGAACATGTTCTCTTCAGTTCTGAATTAAAAACTCTTGAATGGGAATATCCTGATGCATGCTCAATGCATGCATGCTCATATTCTTGAATGGGAAGAAAAAACGTCAAGTTGATTTGTTTGTTACTTTTTTGGGTAAAAGAAAGAAAAGAGGAATTGTTTAAAAACGTATATATTTTTTAGATCAATTTAAAGTACGCTATTTATTTATTTATTTAATTTTGAATGAAATGGCTCTCCATACCTTTAAAGATCCAACATGGTTCTCCTGTGACCAGCAGGTGGTGCTGTTGGACCAGATGACCTGTTTGAGAACAACCTGACACATCAGCAACTCTTACAGATGTTTGGAGGAAAAAAAATCCACATGTGGGGCATCAGTTCGTGTGGCTCGTTGGTCTAGGGGTATGATTCTCGCTTAGGGTGCGAGAGGTCCCGGGTTCAAATCCCGGACGAGCCCTTTTCACTCCGTGGCTCTAACATGATCTTTTCTGGCACATCTGCAATGACATTAGTCTGGAAACCATGAAATAATTTTTAGTTTGAAAATCAGTCTTTATCCACTGGACTGATCTACTTCGGATCTGTTTTAAGTTTACATTGTTTATTTTTCTTTATTTAGGGCAATTTTCATTGATACGGATGAGGATTAGGCCACAGTGCAAAAAATAAAAATATAAAAATTGAATTAATTTTTTACTCAGATTTATGACATGAGGATTCTGACACAAAGTCCTAATTTAAAGTAAATAATTAAAAATAAGAATCCAGTAAATAAATAAATAAGGCACCATGGCACTCATTCTCTTCCCTCTAATAGTTAAGTTGAAATAAACACGACTTTATAAATGTATTATTATAGTTGTAAACAGGCTCATATTTGAACCCAAAGTGTAACTCTGTGGCAGCTCTGATCAAAACCACTTGAACTGACCACTAAAGTCTAATTACATCCTAATAAAAAATATTCTCAAAGGTCAAAGCTAAAAGGTGGTGATGACGCACCGACACACATCCTCCACATCTGCACTGTGACTTCCACTGGTTCTGGACCTGCTCGGATTCTGATGGACTCTGGGTTCTGAATCAGCCCTGAATCTCTCCTGCTCCTCCTCTTCCTCCTCCTCTTCCGTTTGGCACATCTGGATCTATTCGGTTTAAACTCCAAACGGTGATGCCTTCACGTTCAGCTCCGTATTCTGAGTACTAGTTCACATGCTCCGTGTTTTATTCTTTACAACTAATTTACTTTCATAAGAAATCATTTTGTTGCAGTTTTAACTTGTTGCTCTAATGATTTAAATCAGGGGAACCAAAAAAATAAAAATAAAAACATCTTTCTTTGTTGAGGGTCAGTCTGGGTAAACGTTTTTCTTTCGCCTGATCCCTTCTTCAGGAGAAGATTTGACTGGTTTTAAGGCAGATTCTCTTCCTGACTCAATCTGGGCTCAAACCTGCGGCCTCAGGATTACAAGACTGACCGCCGAGCTACAGCAGCCCGGTCCATTTAGCTTGATGATTAAAGAACAAAGATCTAAATGGACTTTTACGTTCACATGAATACGTCTAGCTCTCTTTTCTCAATGTGTTATTTATAATTTAGACCAAACTTATTGAATAAAGAGAAAATATTTAAAAATACATATTATTAACATTTGAGTCTTATTTATTGTTTATTGAGGTCCAGGAACCCGGGACTTCTCACACCTGAAGCCAGAATCATTCCTCTTGACCCACGAGCCACAAGGAGTGAAGCTCAACATCTGTAGGAGAGAAAACATCTGGATGACGGTTCCTCTGTGTCAACAGCGCCCTCTAGTGGGTCCAGGATCAAAGGTTCTGGTTCTGTTTTCAGTTCTCATGTTCGCTCGCTGACCTACTGAAAAAGTAATAAAAAAAATACACAAGAGTTATTTATTGATTCAATGTTTGTTTTGTTCTGAGATAAAAAAGAAAAACATTAGTTCGTTTGGCGTTAAAATAACAAATAAAACTTCTCATATTTCCGACGGGCACTGAAGGCAGCATGCGTGCAGACGCGCAGCTTCGGTTCTTTTGGGTCAGACAGAAAAAAGAAGTTCTGATGTTTCCTTTTCTCCCTGCAGAAGCAGCTGCTCCTCGGATCTTTGGAAACTCAGATTCTGGTCCAGGTTCTGGGTTTTCAGGTGAAATGTGAAGCAGAAGAACTCCAGATGTTTCCAGTCCGAACCTCCTGCTGGTAAGTCCTACTCATCTGGGTCATGCAGAACTTTTTCCACTGTTTGGGGGGGAAAAAAAAAAAAAGCTAAAACCTCAAAAAACTTTGGTTCATGTGTTCATTTCAGACAGTTTGGATTAATTTAAAATAAAAAAAAAACAGTTAAACCGTAAAATGAAAACATCTGGAGTGAACTGATGCTTTAAACCTAGAGAGGTTTAAGAGCCCTGCTTTATTATTAATTTTTTTCCCTCTGTCACAGAGCTGCTGTTCTTAAATGTTTTTTTTCTTGATGACACAAAAAAGTGACAAAGGTATAAAAAAATGTGAATAAAAATATTTTAAACTTATTTTTTTATCAGAGAAACTGAATTTTCTGTCAAAATAAACTGAAATGTTGAATTTTTTTTTTTTTTTTGAAGAAGCTGAAACTGAGAGCTAAAGCTAAAGGCTGCACAGTGAAGAGCTAAAAGTAGCAAAAGGCTAGCTTAAAGCCAAAAGCAGTAAAAGGCTATGTGCTAAAAGTAGAAAATGTCTAGTTGAAAGCTTAAAGTAGCAAAGCACAAGCCAAATCATCAAAGTAGCAAAAATCTTACTCAAAAGCAAAAAACTGCAAAACACAAAAAACATGGAAAACTACATTGTAAAAGGCTAAAGTAATAAATTTGTCAAATTTTGCAAGTAGCAAAAGGTTAGCTAAACTAAAAGTGGCAAAATACGTACTAAAAGCTAAAAGCAGTACAAGGCTAGCTAAAAATAGTAAAAGGATATCTAAAACTAAATTAGGACTAATATTAAACTAGAAAAAGGCTAATGTTTAAAATTAACAAAAGACTAGCCAAAGGCAAAAAGAGCACAAAGCAAGCTAGGAGCTAAAATAAACAAAAAAACTACAAAAAGTAGCACGAGACTCAGAGCTTATGTAGCAAAATACAAGCCAAATGCTCAAAGTAGAAAAAGGTTAGTCAAAATGCTTCATGCAGCAAAACATTAGGGAAAAACTAAAAAGCAGCCAAATGCTGGCTAAAGCAGCAAAAGGCTATTTGCTAAAATCAGTAAAAGACTAGCTAAAACCTAAAAGTGACAAACAACTAGCCAAATATCCAAAGTAGCACAAAGTTAGCTAAAATCAAATGTAAAAGAAGCCAAAGGCTAGCTAAAGCTGAATGTAACACAAAGCTATCAAATAAACTAAAAGCAGCAAAAGACTAATGTTTTTTTTTTTCCAAAAGACTAGCTAAAGCTCAAGATTAATAAAGTTAAAAGCAGCAAAATGCAAGCTAAAATATTATTGGCTGATTGCTGAAGCAGCAAAAGGAGACAGAATCTGAAACAGGTTTTAAAAGTTTTTGAAGGAATTGAAGATTTTAGTTCCTTTCTATGGAGACAATGTTTGTAAATAAAGTTCAATATTCTGAAAAGTATAAAAGTTATTAAAACCAAACGTCACAGCAGCCGTCTCCTGAACGAGCCGAATGTTGTGAATGGTTGAAATAGCTAAAGTGCTTAAAGTGGTTTAAAATGAGCCAAAGAAACAGGAACAGAACCTGAGAATTCAGACTGTCAGCAGTGAGAACAATGTCAGGATTATGAACCAGCAGCCGAAGACTAAATGTGAACCAGCAGCCGAAGACTAAACATTCTCTGAAACAAAATGTCTTCAAGCTTCAGGTATGAGTTTCTGCCGACGTCTGGAGAGGCTGAGGAAGGCCATGATGGTGAGGCGGATCCTCCACAGGAAGGGGGATGTGATTTGCACGTTAGTTCTTCTGCTGCTGCTCTGTCTCCTGCTCTACACCCAGCAGGTAGGGAGGCGACAGAACCAGAACCATGCCCGTCCTTCGGGTCTCGTCTGATCCCAGCTGGGTCTCCAGGCTCTTCTTTCCTCAGGGTGGAGCAAACCACAGCTGAAGCTGGAGATCCACAGCTCCACCAGCTCCAGCCGGATCCTGCTGGGGGCCAGGGGGGCCAGGGGGGCCAAAGGGGACCAGGAGCCCTCACAGGTATAAACTCGATGACTCAGCATTCACACTGTTGTTTTCCAGTTTGTTTGTTTGTTTTAGTTTAAATGTTCTGCAGACTTTGTGCTATTTTAGCTGTTAATGTGTTAAAACATTCGGCTTGTTCAGTAGAGAACTGCTGCCAATTTGGCTTTATATAAATTTTACCATTTTCTAAATATTTTACTTTATTTACAACATTTTGAAGAAACAGAACCACATGAAACAGAATCCCTCACGTCGGTTCAAAATCATTGTTCGCTTTGAAATCCGCTGCATCTCTTTTTATCTTCTGCTGCTGCTTTTAACTTTAGCTACTATTCTGCTACTTTTAGCTTTTACCTTGTCTTTTGCCGTTTTAGCTGTCAGCTAGCCCTTTTAGAAACATAATTTCTCCGGACGAAACTGGTTCAGTCTGGATTAAAAATGTTCTGTTGTTTCCAGAATCACTTTAAAAACTTTCTAAAACATTTATTTTTCAAGGCTTTGATTGTTTTGGTTTCCTCGCTCAGGTCACGTCGGAGCCTCGGCTGCCTCCCTGCAAAACTCAAACCGTCCCTGAAATCTCACAAACCGAATCCAGACCTCAGACCCGGTCCCCTCAGACTCAGTCCAGGTTGGGGAAGAAGAAGAAGAAGGCAGCGGGGACCAAGACAACCGGAAACGTCCCGCCGGCACCAACAGTTCCACCTTTTGACTTTGAAGGTTACCTGAGGGAAAAGGACAACAGGAACTTCAAGCTCCTCATCGACCAGCCGAAGAAATGTCACATCAGAGGAGAGGAGGACGGAGGCGGGAGCAGATCTGAGCCTCCTTATCTCCTCATCGCTGTGAAATCCACAGCTGCAGATTTTGACAAACGGCAGGTAAGAACATCTGCTGAAGGTTCTCCGTCATCCAGGTCATGGAGACGTTTCTCTTCTCGTCTGGGAGGCTTCATCTGTTCTAAAATGTCCGGAGCGTTTGGAGCTCACAGAGAACTGCCTGGCTGTGTTCTTAGATCAGCTGCAGGTAAGACTGGAACTACTCACCCTCACGGTGGAGGCTCGTCAGGATCTTTGCCTCAGGGACGTTTGGCTCTTGTGCATGAAGGTGAGTCAGCTCCACTCAAACACCTTCATGCACGAGAAGAGCCTGACGAGCCTCCACTGTGAGGGCGAGTTGTTCCGGTCCAACCTGCAGCTGGAACTTTGTTAAATTGATAAAATCTCCCGGACGAGAAGAGAAACGTCTTCAGTTTCAAAATAAAAGTCCAGCTGTCAGAATAAAAGCCCAGCTGTTTTTGTTTATTAACTTCTTTTTTTTGTGGGCCAGGTAAGAATTGATCAAATGTATTGATTACCTGATCCTCATGCTGCTCTGGAGCATCCAGGTGCGTGTTAATGCAACGCCAAGATGGAAAGCCATCAGCAATGACCTCAGAGAAGCAGCTGCTGTCGTAAATGTGTGAAGGGTCAAAGGTCATTTAGAGACAATCGTTCTACAGTTTGTTCACGCGTGGAACTATTTCAGACAGCTGATTCACCCTGAAGGTCAGACCGTGCTTTGACTCTACAGGTCAAAGGTCATGACCTCTTCTCTCAAAAAAACAACATGGCAGCTCGACTTCGGTTTGTAAAGTTTCATCTGAAGGAACACAAGACTTGTGAACCAGAACCAGACTAACCCACAATGCATTGCAGCAAATAGCTCCTCCCAGCTGTCAGCACGGTGGTGAAGGCTGATGGTCTGGGCTCCTGTTAGTCTGAGTGGACCAGTAGCTCCTCTGGAGACCAACTAGTTCTGGAGTTCAACAGCTGAAGCTTGGACCAAACTGGGTCCAACAGAACCACGATCCCAAACACAGCAGCTGATCTACAACAGAACGGGTCAGAAAGAACAAACCCAAGGTCCAGTCAGAGTCCAGAACCTCAACCTGACTAAAACTCTGTGGTGGACCTTCAGAGAGCTGAGCAGAACCCTCAGTGATGGAAAGAAGAGTGGTCAGAACTCCTCCAGAACCAAGAGAAAGGTAGATGAAGTCCTACAGAGAACCTCTGAGGGTTCTGGTTCCGGAGGAGGTTCTGTTGGATCAGGAGCTGGAACCAGTTTTTCACTCTCGTTGGAACCTGTTTGTGTTAGAGGTTAGATCTCATTCATTTTAGAACCTTGGTTCTGAGCTGTAGAACCCTGACCCGATAGAACGGTCTGGACCTCATGCCTCAGGTGTGTGTGCATCAAACAGTTTCTTCTGGGGTTTCTTGCTGCAGGTGGTGCGTCAGACGTGGGGTAAGGAGGGGCCTTTCCAGCCCGGTGTTTCCATCCGGACCTTGTTCCTGCTGGGGATCCCCAGGAACCGCAGTTCTCTGCCTCTTTGGGAGCAGCTCCTGGCCTACGAGAGCCGGACATTCAGGGACATCCTGGTCTGGGACTTTGAAGACACCTTCTTCAACCTGACTCTGAAGGAGACACATTTTCTGGACTGGGTCAACAGCAGCTGTCCCCATGTAAAGTCAGTGCTGGTATCAGGACGCTCTGGTTCTGGACCTGGTGGTCCTTTGTGAACTGTGCTCTGATCTCCTGCAGGTTCTGGACCTGGTGGTCCTTCAGTGAACTGTGTTCTGATCTCCTGCAGGTTCATCTTCAAAGGAGATGCTGATGTTTACGTGAACGTGGAAAACATCCTGGAGATGCTGCTGGACCGAGACCCGGAGGAGGATCTGTTTGTCGGGGACATCATCGTCCACGCTAAACCGATCCGCCGCCGCAGCTCCAAGTATTTTGTCCCTGAGTTCCTGTACGGAGGGGGTCTGTACCCGAACTACGCTGGAGGAGGGGGGTTTGTGATGTCGGGGCGTACGGCCAGGAGGCTCAGCTCTGCCTGTCGACAGGTAACTCATGCTTAAAGGAAATGGTTTCTGAACTTCAGGACTTCTTCTCTCTCTCCTTCAGGCTGTAGGTCCCACTCTTTTCAGAGCAGGGTCAGCCACATGGATTCTCCTCCATCTGTTTCATGTATCGTCTGTTGTGAGATGGAGTGTCTTCATATCCGGCTAGATCATGTCCAACCACCTCTTGTTCTGCCATCCCCTGCTTCGTTCGCTGAAATCTTCTGCATTTAATGGCCTTTTTACCTTGTTATCATCTTCCATTCGCTGCACATGCACATACCATCTCATTTTTGATTCTGTGTCTTATCCGTGATGCATGCCACGACGTGCGTTTTTCTGATATCGTCATTTCGCCGTCTGTCCTTGAGGGATACTCCAAGAACCCCACATAGCCTCTTCCTTTCTCTTTAAAGTTCATACCTCAGCTCCACAAAGCAAGACTGGGTGCGCCATCCCCTTGTACACTTTCCTTTTAATATGAATCGGCCTTTTGTCACAAAACAGTGTCAACTCCTTCCATTTTTGTCGTTCTGCACCAATTCTGCGTTTAACATCCTCTTCCCATCCTCCTTTGGCATTTATCACTGACCCCAGATATTTGATTGTTTCAAACTGCTTCAGTACAGTTCCTCTATTAGCAGTAATTGTTAAGGTCTCGTTAGCTTTCAAGGAGACCGTGATCTCTGTTTTTGCTGCGTTTATTTTCAGACCTTTATTCTCAAGTGTCTGCTACCACCATCTGAAAATATCTTGATGATTAACTTGAGAATCTCCAGCACAACTAGGTCATCTGTATATAACATATTCCACTGAACTTCTCTCCCAATAAGCTCATTAACTGCATCCATCCCAACAATAAACAACAGTGGGCTGAGACATGAACCCTGATGAATGCCAACTTTAATTGCAAATGCTGTTGTGTTGCCTTTGCCAGTTCTGACGTGTTTGAACACCTTCGTACATGGAACTAACATTCTGAACTAGCTTCTCTGTAAAGCCTTTCTGTCTGAGCACTGTGTCCTGCATCTGTAATTGTTTCCCTACAAGAACAAGAACTGTGGCAGTTCTTCACTGACTGGGTTCAAAATATTCCTCCAGGTGGAGTTGTTCCCGATCGATGACGTCTTCCTGGGAATGTGCCTTCAGCTGATCGGCGTCGAAGCCTCCCGCCATCAGGGCTTTCGTACCTTTGGGATCCCCCGACCGTCAGCGGCCCCCCACCTTCAGACATTTGACCCCTGTTTCTACAAGGAGCTCATGGTCGTCCACAGCCTCAGCGTCCCGCAGATCTGGCTCATGTGGAACCTCCTTCATGACCAAAAACTGAGCTGCCACAACCAGACCAGCCTGAGGTCCAGACCCTTCAAATGGAGGGGGAAGGACAGGATAGGAGACGTGATGGAGTATGGTGAGAAGAAGGTCTTTATCACTCCTAGGGACCAGTTGGAGGATTAGTTGGTGCATTGCTGGATCTGGAACCAGTTTGAGAGTTGATCCGACCAAGATGGCCGATGGTCCGCAGGGAAATGAATCAGCAAAGATGAAATCTGCTCTGGATTACTGGAAAGGAAGCCACACGAGAACATGTTCCCGTTGATTTCCTCAGACTGTGAACAAAGATTTTTATTTGACTTTAAGGTTATGAGAAAAAAACACATTTCTCTGGACCTTTAAATCTGCAGAATGATTTAGGTGTTGGATTTTTCTCTCTAGACTCCATAAAGTCCTTCCTTCCTGCTGACTGGACCTGTTAGTGACACCCCACTCCTGAAAAGAGTAGGGAGGTTGTAGAAAATGTAAATAAAACAAAATGCAACAAGCTGCAAAAATCCATAATTTAGTCCAGTAAAAGGACAATGGAAGATAAGTGTTTGATATCTTTTAGGAAAATATACCGGTATGGTAATATTGTATTTTTCCTGCATTATTTTCTTCCTTTTCGGGTCACAGGTGCCCATGTCCAGCCATCTCTGTGCAAGAGGCAGAGTATACCCTGGACAGGTCCAAGTCCATCACATGGACACATAGAGACAAACGAGACAAACATTCACTCTCTCACTCACATCCAGAGACAATTTAGAGTCACCAGTCAGCCTCACATGCATGTTTTTGGTCTGTGGGAGGAACGGGTCGCCACAGACTCCACCTCACTCTGTCCTCTGCATCCACTGTCCTCACTTCAACTGCCTCCATGTCCTCTCTAACTGCATCCAGAGATCTCGTCTTTTTCCTGGCATTTCCAACATCCTTCTACCAGTATACCCACTGTCCCTCATCTGGACATGTCCAAACCAGCTCAGTCGGGCCTCTCTAACTTTATCTC
>JARVGS010000002.1:9156527-9171793 GCA_031762315.1 Hypsolebias antenori
TGTGTTTTTTGATAATTATGTCGGGTACTGTGTTAGGATAGGCTAAATACTTGGTAATACAGTACTGTACATGTATATGGTGCAGTTTGTATGTTTTTTCCGACTTAACGTCAAATTCGGTTTACGACACCGCCGTGAGAATGGATCTGCGTTGTAACCTGAGGACTACCTGTGCTCACAATATATATATATATATATTTATTTATTTTTTTCTTCCAATATTAGTTCCACTTACGGTAGTTTCCAATATTGTAATCTTCCCATAAAAAGTTTCAGAAAAGTTACCAGAAATTTTCCATTGCTTACATAATGATGAAATATTTGTTATATTTTATCATAATAAATAAATAAAATACCTGATTTGCCCATTGAAATAAAACTTAAAAAAAATTAAACTAATTAATAGTTTAAACTTTAGAAAACCATGACATTTCTTCAATAAGAGATGAACAAAAAAACATCTGAAACCATTTAGCAAGTTACATAACAGTTATAACCTTTAAAACAATAAATTATATATATTTTTTTAACTTTTCTTATATTTAGCAGGTCAGTTATTTTGACTTAGAAAATCTGAGGACAACTCCAACAGGACTTCATAATTAGGAGTGCCTCGTTCATCTGCAGAGCACGAGGACATTGAAAGCTCTGTGTTGTTGCAGGAATTAGTTTCTCGTTGCTGCTGAAACTACATCAAAATCCGACCAGTCAGATGCAAGCACAGTTCAGCCTATATGTCCTAAATGTTTACCATCGTAGCGCCCTGCTACATGTTTGGATCTGTCAAGAGGGTGGTGTTGTGGTGCGCCAGAGAGGGCAGGTACAGGAAGGTGTAGACCAGGAGCAGCAGCAGCAGAGCTAACACCAGCGGCAGGCACCAGTCGTTGGTGACCAGCACCTCATCGCAGCGAGCCTGCAGGAAGGAGCTGTGGTGGACGGACGGCTGCTCCTCGGCCTCGTTCCGCATGGATGAGTTAAGTTGTCCCATTTAAAAATAAAAATCTCCAAACTTGGCCCCAAAAATGAGTCAGACGTAGATTTAAAGGCTGCAGAAGAGAACGATCAGCGTCCAGGTTTGATTTTATTTAGCAAATTTCCCAACAGCTCTCCGCTGTAAATCACTTATTCCCTTCAATCTTTAGCCCTCCAACCTAATTTTGTCTGTTTGTCCGTCCAGCAGCCAGGATTTTGTGTTTGCTACCTTGATGTGACCTCACATGCATCACACACAGACACACCAGGAGTTAAGGGGATTAAACTATAAGCTGCTGTGCAGAAAACCAGCATGTGGAGGAGAGCAGTGACCTTCAACACCCCACAAACACACAACTGCTCAGCAGGTTTCCATGTACACTAAACAGTGGAGGGCAGGTGTGTGTGTGTGCGTGTGTGTGTGTGTACTCACGGCTCAAGCACGTATGTGTACTGCCCTTCAGGTGTGCGGTCCTGCCTATATGAGAGGTTGTAGGCCAGCATGGTGTCGATCAGCTCATGCATCTGCTCCTTCTCTCTGCTGCTGAACAGCTGCGGGTTCACCTGCAGGAAATACACAAAGCATGAGCTCCACAAACTGAAGCTGGGACCAGAAATCAGAGATGGAAGAGCCTGAAGTCTACAAAGACTTACAATAAATACTTTCAAATAAGTAAGTACGTAAACAAGTACATAAATAAGTATGCAAGTAAGTAAATTAATACATAAGTAACTATGTAAGTAAGTAAACAAGTACATAAATAAGTACGTAAGTAAGTACACAAGTATGTAAGTAAGTACATAAGTACGTACGTAAGTAAGTATGCAAGTAAGTACATAAGTAAGTACACAAGTATGTAAGTAAGTACATAACAGTAAGTATGTAAGTACGTAAGTAAGCACATAAGTAAATAAGTACTAGTACACAAGTAAGTAAGTAAGTAAGTAGGTAGGTATGTAAGTAAATACATAAGTAAGTACAGGTAGTCCTCAACTTACGATGTAGATCCTTTCCTACGTGGCGTTGTAAACCGATTTTCGACGTAAGTCGGAACGTACGTAATTACCGTACCATATACATGTACAGTACCTGTTTTACCAAGCACTTAGCCTATCCTAACACAGTACCCTTATCAAAAAACATAAAATACTGTACAGTACGTTTAATAATGAAAAACAATACTGTATTCTTCCGCCGCTGCGTTACGATGTTTACGACATAAAACCGACGTAAAACCGCATAACTCGAAATAAGGGAGATGCGTCGTAACCTCGAAACGTAACTCGAGGACTACCTGTATGTTGCTTCTGAGAGGGTTTTTGGTTTTAGAAAAACAAACACACACAAAAAAAAACAAAAGCAAATTTTTCATACGTTGTTTTTCCCATACTTATCCAGACATGCAAAGTATTTAAAATTAAATCCCACATACCGTATTTTTTTGGACTATAAGGCGCAATGTCAATGAGCGGGTCTGTTTTCATACATAACACGCACCGGATTATCAGGCGCATTAAGCGAAACAAAACAGATAAGTCAAACTTTATTCAACTCATTCACACTAACCACACACATTTGGTTCGCGGTCAGTATAAGCATAACCAGAATTAATACATAAGGCGCACCTGATAAGGCTCAGTCAGTTTTTGAGAAAATTAATGGATTTTAAGTGCGCCTTATAATCCGAAAAATACTGTATTTGAAGCCTGTAAATATTACACATAACTTTTTTTTTTTTAACTTTGCTCATGTGGAAACGCAAAGATTCAAAGACAAGAAGAAAAATGAGTTCCTTTTTCTGTAGTCATGAAAACAGTGGCTTTTTAATGTAAACACTACATTCGATTGATTTTTTTTTCCAGCACGGACATCCCACATGAAATAACAACCATTCACTAAAGAAGAGAAGAGGGAGAGGAAGAGAGAAAAAGCTGCACAGGAAAAAAAAAAGCATTCACTGGGTAAAGAACAGAAGTTGAAATTAATCTGTGAGGAGAACAGAAACAGAATGCCAAAAGTCTGGATCATCGTGTCGTTTTACAGTTTCTCTTTTAAAATCTAGAACTCAACAAGGCAGGAAAGAGGTTTATATAGATGACAGGAAACATAGATTAGGTATGAATAAATAACAAATTTCCAAATCTACTTGTTGTGTGTGTTTGTGAGTGTGTGTGTGTGTTGTGAGAACTGTGCTTTTCATTATAGACCTGGAAGGAGTAAATAAACTGAAAAAGGACAGAAGAAGGAGGAGGAGCATGACTTTATACAGCGTCGATGTGTGAACATGCGGCATCCCTAACTAGCGGACGCAGCGAGAAACGTGCTCTCCCCAGAAGTGTTTTTTTAAATAATAAAAAATAGATATTGTTATAATATTATATTTAATTGTTCTGAGTCAGGTTAAAGTGAGGACATGGTTCTAATGCAGGGAAACAGGCAGAACGGTAAAAGGAGAAGAGGTTCTGGGATCAGAGTTCAGAGCATTGCAACAACATGGGGGGTTGTCCGGGATCAGCTCGCTGTTACGCGGGAACCCTTTTTTAATGTTTAATTTGTTTAAAAGAAAAGGAGATTACACAGAGAAAGAAAAGTTCTGTAGGTACAAAGCACAAGAAAGACGATCTTTTACTGGCTTGAAACCAGCGACCCTTGATTTGACGTTTATTGTCAAATAAGTGAAGAATTTGAAACTTTAATCTGTTTTTTTTGTGTGTGGGTGTTGCTGCAGGAAGTCTCAAAATCTGCACGTTTATAATAATAAAAAATAAAAAAACCTGAAACAATCCCCTCTCTCTTTCAGCTGCTGCTTGCTACTCATTTATTATTTTTTTTTAATTATTTATTATAATTTGCACTTTTTATTGAACAGTTTTGTTTTCTGAACAGTACTGGTGTGTAACTTTAAAGCACAAGTTTCTTTAATTAACTGGTCAGTTTTATAGAGTCTTGAGTATCTCATGCTATCTGTGACAGGGAGGAGGAGGAGGAGGAGGAGGGAGGGTGCCCTTTGACCTTCAAATCTGGATGCCTGGGCGCCATGCAGGAATAAGCTGAGAGGAAAGAGAGGAGGATGAAGATGAGATTAAGTAAACGAGGGAATAAATGATGAGAGGCGTCAATTAAGAAATAAATTAGTCAGCTAGTCAGGAGTTTGTTTTATTAAATGGATCGTTAATGCTGCTTCTAAAAGCGTAGCTATCTACAGCGCAGTGCCTCGGATATGCAGCACTGATGTTTCCGACACCAAGCTCTCTTCCTGTTGGCTCTAAAGCCAGCGGTGGAAGGCCAGGTTCAGGAAACAGAAAGCCTCACTTCCTGTCGATGAAAACCAGGTTTCACACACAGAAATGAAACAAATCATTCAAGAAATAATAACAAAAAGAGATGAGTCTTCTCATATGTAAACAAAGACTAGAAATTAGCATGATTAACATTTTTTTTCTTAAGGTTCTGACTTTTATGGTGCCTTTTAGTGCTATTCTTATTTTTTTTTTTTACATCTTTTTGAGAAAGAAAAATCACAACTAACAGCAAAAATAAAAATAATACACAAATACAGGTGTCAGGTGAGGCATAACGTGAGAAAAATCAGTGTACAGACTTGTAATAAATATAAAAATCCAAAATTAAACAACACGCTTTATCATTGTAAAAATACACAACAAAAATCAGAAAATAACTAAATACAGGCTTCAGTTTTGTTAAGAGCAGAAGACACAGCTGACGGCGTGAGAACGAGCAGGGGCTTTCATCGACTTTGTTCAAGAAGTTGTCAAGGCTGTGGGGTTTTGGGTTTTCCTACTAAAACCAAATTTGTTTGCTTGGCAACAGACTGATAAACAACAGGGGGGGGGGGGTGATGGTCTCAGAGCGCGAAGAGACAAAAATCAAAATCATTTTATATATATAGATATATATATATTTATATTTAAATGTACGTAAGCCTATTTTTAAATTATTCTCATTATTAATATGTACCTAGTTGAATTTTTCAATTTCATCATCATGGCCATTATCTTTTTCACAGCAGTGCCAAAGGAACGAGGGGGAGGAGGAGGAGGAGGGGGAGAAAAGAGGGGATGGGGGAGGAGGGGGTGGAGTTACAGGGTGGGTGGGTGTGCTCAGTACAAGCCACACCCTCGGAGGTTGTTGGCGATGATGATATCGGTCACAGCATCAAACACGACCTGGATGTTCCCCGTATCCGTGGCGCAGGTCATGTGACAGTAGATTTCCTTATTTGGAGAGCGGTTCTTGCTCTCGAACTGTGCTTGGATGTAGGCTGCTGCGTCGTCGTAGGTGTTGGGACCTACAGAAACAAACAAACAGAACCCATAGACGTCACATAAATCTTCAGATAACAGACCGATTTAAAAGACACTGAATGGTCAGAGTTAAGACGACACACTTTTATACAGAATCCATAGATCGTTTCAAGGACGCCACGCAGAAACACGTAGCGTGAGGATCAGAACAGTTCACAGAATCAGAGTGAATCATGGGAGTCAGGAACGAGCAGGATTGGCTCGTGTGAAAAGGCTTATCGAGGTGAACTGAGCGGCCGTCCCCTCCCAGTCCCTCCGTTCGTCCACCGTCAGACTTAGGACACGAAGTCTGTCATCTTTATTCTGTCTCTCGGCTGCTGCTTCAGCTGTCGTCGTGCAGGTTTCAGACATTCTGCAGAACTTTAGCCCTCAGTCGTAAACAAACGCCGACATTTAATGGACCGCGTTTCTCAGAGAGCTTATAACTCAAGACTGGAACTCTCTGGACCGGTCCTCCTCATTCAATCAGTCAAGCAGCTGTTAACCAGTGTCCTCCCATCCCCCAAAATCAGAGGGGTTCTAAAAGAGTTTCTTGTGAATCATGTTCTGGACAGTTCAGACTTGTTCACTGCTTGTGTTTAACTCAGCACACGAACCCTGAGGCCTGTTAGAAGATGGCTGCCAAAGAAAACTCAGGTTTACAGATAGTCGCCTAAAATTTGGGCTGGTAGTAGCCGAGACTGACCCCGACACAGGAAACAATCAGAGCGGAGTGACACATCAGGTGTATTACGCCTCTCTGAGATGTTCCCATCTCCTTATGGGGGAAACAACTCCTCCACTCCGACTGGTGGTGAACGGAGCAGCTTCAAACAAGAGTACAGAGTTTTAGACTTTAGGTGTCTCAGAACTACGGCCCATTCAGAATAAAGTTTCCAGCGTTTTGTCTCTGTTGATCAACGATCAGCAGCGCGTTGTCTCTGTTGACCAATGATCAGCAGTGTTTTGTCTCTGTTGACCAATGATCAGCAGCGTTTTGTCTCTGTTGGCCAATGATAGAAGATTTTGTCACTGTTGGCCAATGATCAGCAGCATTTTGTCTCTGTTGCCAACGATCAGCAGCGTTTTGTCTCTGTTGACCAATGATCAGTAACGTTTTGTCTGTTGACCAACGATCAGCAGCGTTTTGTCTCTGTTGACCAACGATCAGCAGCGCTTTGTCTTTGTTCACCAATGATCAGGTGATTTTGTCGCTGTTGACAACGAACAGCAGCGTTTTGTCTCTGTTGGCCAATGATCAGAAGATTTTTGTCTCTGTTGACCAATGATCAGCAGCGTTTTGTCTCTGTTGGCCAATGATCAGCAGTGTTTTGTCTCTGTTGAGCAATGATCAGCAGCGTTTTGTCTCTGTTGCCAACGATCAGCAGCGTTTTGTCTCAGTTGACCAATGATCAGAAGATTTTTGTCTCTATTGACCAATGATCAGAAGATTTTGTCTCTGCTGACCAATGATCAGCAGCGTTCTACAGAAAAACTTTGAAAACCTGATTCAGATACGACAAACGACACCCTCAGAGGCCTGACATGTCATAAACTGAACCCTCGGAGAAAGTAATCACCGGATGTACAACAGATTCATTTTGGAGTCAATCCAATTCAAGATGGCGTCAGCAGCTAAGTGACATTAGAAAACAAAAGCACGCCTATAATTCTGTCACTTTCACATTTGTTTAGCTGAGTGCCAAAATGTTTGGCAAGATCTTGCCATCTTACCTAAGCTCATGCATGATATGAACGAGGTTTGATCTGAACAACCTCTTCTCTTCTCATCATAAAACCACTTTAAACTGGATGGTCCATGAGAAGTGAAGAGATCTAACCTCTTTGATGCAGAGGAGAGACCAAAATGACCTCATTTTGTTCTCTCAGGAGCTCCGAGACCGTTCCAGACACGAGATCTGAGCAGACTTTTATTTCGCATTGGGGTTTGCTTCAACTGTTGTGTGACTGGCCAGGAATGTGAAGTGGGTATGGTTAGTGCAGCCATGCTGTCCTGGAGCCATGCAGTGGTAACGCTGGCAGTATTAGCTTGTGGAAGCTAACATTAGCCTCTGGGATTCAGTATGCTCAGCGTGACAGTGGATCTCTCCTGCTGCAGGATAAATGTCAGAAATCAATGGTCGTCAAAGCAACTTCCTGAAATACGATGTTCTCCTCCATTAACAGAAGACCGTCCCTCTCTGCAGTTGTCACAGTGTTGTCAGAACACGAAGCAAACGAGGTTCCTGTCGGCGTACCACAGTTTTTCATTCAACCTTTATTTATACAGTCTAGTCTCATTGAGCCACGAGGACTCATTTACAAGAGAAACCCAGAAACCATCTCATCACCAGCAAATGTGTTGGTCCACTATGTGAGTATGCTGCTTATGGGACTGAGTTTGTTGTGGCTCCTTGGACTGACGAAGTCCTTTGGATGAAGGATGAAACATCTCATCAAAAAAAAAAAAAAAAGAAAGCATCCAGATGACCTGAGTGAACTTTGTTGGATTTTCTTTTTTACCTGGATTATTGAGCATGAACTTTGATGTTTTTAAAATTTATTTGATTTGATTTTAATTGCTTTTGTTGAGTTATCTGTATTTTATGTTATCTGTCTAAAACAGGTCTCTCTTGAAAATGACTCCTTGTGACTCAGTGAGACTAACCTGTATAAATAAAGGTTGAATTAATGAATATAAATGTCCTGTGAGTGTTTTTTCTCTAGAGCTTTTATTTTTGTAAAGCTACACCTTGATATTTTGGCGACAGCTGTACCTGTGTACTCTGGGAAGCAGATGCTGAGAGCAGACTTCTTGATCTTCTCTGCAAACAGGTCCTTCTTGTTGAGGAAGAGGATGATGGAGGTGTCGATGAAGAACTTGTTGTTGCAGATGGAGTCGAACAGCATCAAAGACTCGTGCATACGATTCTGCAGCCAAGGATGGGGGGAAGGGCGGGGAAATGATGGGTGAAACAACGGAAAGGAAAGGAGGAATGAAGGAAAGCAGAACAGATGAGAAGAGGATTAAAGAAAGATGGAGGACGAGTCAACAAATGATGAAACAAAAGGAGGAAAAGAGAACATTTGGAAATTAGAAGCAAATCAGCAGAACAAAAAAAGTAAAAAAAAATCCACTTTCCTGTTAAAGTTTAATAAAAGAACGATTAGAAAACAAAGCAAGAGAAAATTTTCTGAACATTTATTGTTTCTACAACAAAACTGAGGAGAAACGTCTTCGTTCCACAACAAAATACTCTTCAGTTGTTCAGGATAATAAATATTTACACAAATAAAGGCGGTGATACATACAGACGTACTGCCTGGTACTTACCAACTACTTACATGGTACATACCAAAAAGGTAAGCAGTTCTTACTTAGTAACTACAAGTAACGGTGCATATCAAGTAATGACTAGGTATATACCTTGTACTTAACTAGTAACTACGAGGTACAGGTACAAACATGGTATGCACTCTCTAAATACCAGGTATGCACTTGGATATCACTTCACATTACAACCCAATCTCTGTAGGTACCCAATAAGGACCAAGTATTTACCCAGTGCTTTTCAAGTACCTGGTACTTACTAGGAACATATCTGGTACGTTTAAGGAATTTACCTGGTACTTAACTGGTACAATTCTGAACTATGCTTGGTATTAGTACTTCAAGTACTTACCAGGTATGTACTTGGTACTTACTCAATGTGTACAGGTACTTATCCGATATGTGCAGGGTACTTTACAAACCAAGTACACTGTAAATATCAGGTAAATACAAAACAAGTAATGAACATTTGTCCCTGTTGTTACCAGGTATGTACCTGTAATACCTTTTAAGTACTTTGTAAGTACCACTACGGTTGTATCATGTACTGCAACCCAACAAACATTACTGAAAGCTGAAGGTGATCCTGTTCTGGATAAAACTCAGCTGAATAAACATCCTGAAAACACAGAGAGAAAAATAAAAACTCAGACCAAGTTACTCTTGTGTCCTTTTTATTTTCAACGTCTTTAAAAATACACGTTTCAATAATTTATCTGCATCATAACGAGGGAGTTACAGCAGGTACGTTTGCAAACACAGCCTGACAGAACAGTTCCTCCGATCCGGCACCGCGTCCACAGAAGCTAAAGTGTCGGCTGGTTTGGAGACAACATAAACAAATGATCTCTGAAAGGTTGAAGGCTAATACGCTGAGCGCACATTAAAGGCATCAGCGTGAAATCTGTTCATTATCTCAGCTCTCTGACTTCTCCTCAGCTCTGCCGAGGCTTAAGTGCTCATTAGAGCAAGTGGCAAAGTTGAGCAGGAACCTCGTATGAGAAGATCACTCAGAGGCACTCGCAGGCAGAGTCATGTTTTTAAATCTGAAGCATCAATTATTCAGAAAGCCGACAGGATTCAAACGGCTTAAAGCTAACGGGGAAATATTTGGCACTTAGGTTTCACTCGGCTGAAACTTCTGAGCAGATTTTGTTGCTGCTGCAAAACACAAAAACACGACTTGAAGTGTAGCTAAAGAAATTAATTTGAGTGCTGAATGCCTTTAATGAAGGAGCTAAAACTGAATGAAGGCTAAAGTAAGCATAACAGAAGCTAAAAGCTAAAGCACAGTGCTAAACTTTGCCAGACACGAAAGCTAAACAGCAAAATTTCAGCTTAAAATGAGCAAATCATAAGCTAAAGCTAAAATACAAACAAATAATAAAAATAGCAAAACAACATTTAAAAGTAGAAAAATCTGCTCTAGCTAAAATTAACTAGACTGTAGTTAAAACGAGCAAAATAAATGTTAAAATTAGCTAATTTACATTTAGCTAAACATTGTGGAAGAGATACACTAAAAATCAAGAACATCTAAAACTACCTAAACAGTTGCTAAAGTAACAAATAGTAGCTAAAATAAAAAAAAATGGTTATTAACTTTAGCTTTTAGTAGCAAAATGTGTTGAAGCTAAAATAATAAAAAAAGATAAAATTAACAAATCAATGTCTAAGTAAAAACGCTGGTGCTAAAGCTAAAATTAACTAAACAGTGGCTAAAATTAGCAGCTAAAACACGTATGATGGTAGCTTAAAGCTATAGCATAAGATGATAGAATAAACTTGGCACCCTAAAGAGAAAATGTCATATTTTTAAATATAAAAACTACAAAACCTAAAATTGTAGTTTCAGATCAAGCTGAACATTTTGATTTGTGCTCAAATTGCACAACGTGTGTGGAAGTCTCGCTTAAACGTAACGCCCTCAGAGTGTTTTAAGCTATTTTAACATTTAATTTATCAAAACATTCGGCTCATTCAGGACAACTTTTGGATTCAGTAACTTAACGTTTCGAAATATTAAACTTGTACAGTTTTTGTCGTTGAAATAAACAGAAAACTCCTCAAAAACCTTAAAAAAAAACCTCTGTGCACTTTTAACTCAGTTTTAGTGTTAAGCTACTGTTTTGCTAATTTTACATTTGGTTACGATCGTTGAAACTTTACCCATTCAGTTTCAGCTAAAGCAAAACACACACACATACAAAGGCAGTGATTGGCTCATTGTTCTCTCGGTGGAGAAACATCAATCCTGTCTTTATCTTATAAACTCCTAATTGCTTTAGCGCCACAGTGGGACGGTTTTATTTCTAAGAAGTAATCAGATGTTCCGCCGCGAGGTCAGTCCCCCTGGAACCACCCACACACGCCGGCGGAACGACTTTTAAATCAATCATTAACCGCTTCGAGTTGTTTGAGACCAACGTAAAACACCTTTTTATGTGAACGCAAACACGAGAGCTCCAAAATCTTAAAAATTATCCTCCTTTAAAATGTTTTTTTTAGAGGCAGAACAAGAATATTTTGTACTCTTGCGATAACAGTAACTTATCTACCATGTTTACCACTAAAATGTTTACTAAGTAGCGTTTTAAAATGTACTTTTTAAACTACTAAACCTGGTTCTGAACTTGATGCAGAGTTTCAGGCTGGTTAAGAGGATGTGGTGCCTCCTAGTGGCTCAAACTGCAAACTGCAACCAAACTGATTCCCAAACACACACTTAATGACCCTCAGGTGGGAGGGAGTGAGATTATAACTCACGTGGCTTCATAAACAAAGCATTTCATGCAGCTTAAAGCTTCATCTCCAGTTTGAAGGTGGAAAAGCTCCCTGGACGGGAACGTCTTCGACTACAGAATAAAATCCAGTTAATTTCACGTTAAACGGTTTAGGATTTTCAAGCAATTGATGACCGTCACGACTTAAAGAAACCCTGACGGTCTGTGGGTTGAAGTATTTTAGTAACACGCAACATCGTGAAAGAATAAAAGTATTTTTATGTAACTGCAGTTCTCCAGAGATAAAAACACATCTTTTCTTATTTTGATACACAAATAAACAGATAAATATGAATGTTTGATGGCATTTCAGCCATTAAATGGTCACATACGTGAGAACATTTTGCCAACGTTAACCACTTGTCGCCATTTTTACGTCTGCTGATGTCGCATCTTGAATCAACTCTAGAAGTTCGTCCGTCGTGGACGCACATCCATCAGTCCGGTGGTTCATGAGACATTTTGCTAACAGACACATAAACGCTCAAACACACAGATAAAAACGTTACCGCCTGCCTTTTGCTTTTCTGTTGTAGGTGAAGCGGACGAGGCAGCAGGTTTATGACGAGCATCTGATTTTCAAAACCCACAAGCCTCCTTCTCCCTTCCGTGTGTGTAATTAATCCAGAGATACTGACTCCACTGCAGCACCCGAGGGCCGACGTTGTCTTTAACACACACACACACACACGTATATATACACACACACACACACTGACCTTTCCTACACTATTGGATGACAGTTTGTAAACACACACCCAGCCTCAGGGAGCCTCCGTCTCTAATTAGTAAATTTGGCGCAGACGCAGGATAACGAGCTGATGATGTCACCGACCTGCTTTAAAAAAAACTAAAAGCCATCTTGAGCAGGAAGTGGAGCTGCATCCTCTCAGTCCGGACGAGCCGGGACGAAGAGGAAAATCAAAGCATAAATAAATAAAGATGCTTTCTGCTTCAGCCATGAGGGAGACACAACAACAAGAACGCTCGCATCAAACTGGGCCCTCGTTCTGGACGGTTCTGATTAATCTGCGGTTCTGGAGCCACACGGGGACCGTCAGACGCTCTGCCGCTCAGACTAAATATAAAAGTGTTCTGGTCTGGTTTTATGCAATATGTGCAGGATGACACCAATTATGCAGCAAAGACTCCAAGTAGGTGGAGCTTCCTGAGTTTGTTTTCTTATATTAGCACAAGCACGGTGGCTCAGTTGGTAGAGCTGCCGCTTCTCTGCGAGAAGGTCACAAATTCAAATCCTGTCCCCCCCGCCTCTCGCACAGTGACTGCTGGATATGGACACCAGTGTCCCGAAAAGTAGAAGTGGATAAAAGATGATGGATGGATAACACAAGTTTATATTACCTGCATCCATGAAAGGCAGATGATCATGAAACTCAAAGTAAGCGAAGGTTGAACAAAATCTAGATTGATTTGGTCTAACAGGAACATCCGTACAAAGCTTCGGCAGGCGGTGCCATTATTTACGAGGTTAGTCTGTATTTCACCTCTCAGGACATCCTCAGTCATTCTGTATACACTCAGACAGGCATGCTGCCTTTAGGATGACTCTATTTAATATGTTGTTTATTTTGTTAATGTACGAAAAGGGTATTTAAAGGGTAGGTCTACTACAATAAGAGGAATAGATCTTTGGAATGGTCTGGAGGACAATATAAAAAAAGCAAAGTCAATCCTAATATTTAAGAAAATGATTAAAACTATTTTGTTGAAGAGATATATTTAAGTTGATTCTAATTTAATAAATCCTAATAGGTAATTTGATGAGACTAGATACTTTTTGTATTACAATAAGCAAATTAATGTTTGAATTGATTGTTTAATAAGGAGCAGATATGATAAGAAATGTTTTCTTCTTCTGCTTCCTTTCATTTTTTTCTTCTGTCTATAAAATTGTCATTGTTTTTATATGAAATGAATAAAAATTATACAATTAAAAAAAAACAATACAATAAAGTCAATGGGTTAGTCACGATTCCTTTACAACTACTGTACATACAGTATTTGGCTTTACTGTAGGTTCACAGTCATAGGCAAAAAGAATTATTTTATCAGGGTGTAAGCAAATTTAATCAAAAGGATTGGCTTTTGAGAACTTATCTACAACGCTAATTTGGGCCTTTGAATAAAAAGTTCGAGAACTACTTCCTTAGAGTCACAGCAAGCTTAGAAAAGCCCAGATTGTAGAGGAAATGACCTAAGAAAGACAAAATATCAGAAACAGTCTCAACCAGCCAACCAGGGAGTTAAAGGTGAGGAGATCCGATGCCACGTGATGACATCACTCACAGCTGCCTCGTCGGAGAACCTACAGGTGGCACCCAGGTAAACCCAAACATCCACCTCAGTACAGTTTGCAGCTGCGCAGGTTGTTGGCTATAATGACGTCCGTGACGGAGTTGAAGATCAACTGGATGTTGCTGGTGTCCGTGGCGCAGGTCTCGTGGGCGTACACGTCCTTGTTGGGCGATAAGTTCCTGCTCTTGTACGCAGACTTGATGTGGGCGATTCCCTCCTGGTAGGTGTTGGCACCTGCGGTCAGGAAACACAAACGGCGTGAGGCGGGAGTCTGTTAATCTTACTGCAATCTGACAGATTTCTCATGTTTGTTCATCTCCACCACGTTGCCGATAAAATAAGGTCTTATTTTTACCACGTGCTGATCTTCAGCACCAGACCTACTGCGTGGCCTCTCAGCTCCGGTCCATAATTAACTAGCCCTGTCTTTGTGCCAGCGCTTGGCACGCTTGAATTCCTCCTCGTGCTTTAGGGATGAGTCTGATCTCAGTGATTGGAGTAATTTCTGGTCCAAGTGTTGTTAACATGGCTGGCAGCCATCAGCAGCTCTGTCGGTCTGCTTCAGCAGCAACTTCATCAGAGTCCGGCTGAGTGACGCGATGAAGAGGGGAAGAAACGGCTGTGGAATTTCAATCCTCCCTTTCTCACAGAGCTTCTCGTTTTGCTTTCTTTCTACCAGGCTTTCCCACAAACGGTTGGTTCTGATTTTCTCACACTCTCTCTCCCTCTCTGGTGTTCTCACTTTTTGTTGTTCTCTGTCGGAGTTCGGTTGTTTTGTTCCTCTCTTGCGGCACTTGAGCCCCACCAGTTTGGATCTCAGTAACACTCTAGATTTCTTTCAGTTTCACCGTTTTTTTTTATTTTTTTAATTCATTTATAAATTTTGGGTTTATTTCACAGCCTGCAGACTTCCCATGATATCTGACCACTGAGAAACCTCAACAGCCAAACAGATGTGCAGCATTTAGGGACACATTTAGTCATTTCCCATTTATAGTGCATAAGTATGTTAGCATACAAAAGGAGTTTTTATTTATTTATTAATGTATTTGTATTTATGAAAGCTTTTCTTTCAGTGTAAATAATCCAGGTTGTTTGTATTTAAGTAAAATTTCTAGAGTATTTATCTTAAAATTAGCATCTCTGTTGATGTTTAGTCCTGCAGATTTGGAAAAAAAAAACGTTCAAAATTAGATCAAAATAAGCAGCTTGACAAAACGACTTCTCAGTGAGACATCTAAGGACGTACACGAACATTTCCCCCATAGACAACAGTGATTTAGTTAAAACTAGAGCAAGAGGCCAGCCCTTTTAGAGCTCTACAGCTTGAACATCTTACTTCTATCCTACAAAGTACAAAGCTATCAACAACCTAGCTCCATCTTATATTCGAGATCTCTTTGTTCCTTGTTTTCCTAAAAGAGCACTTGACTCTCAGACTGCAGGTTTACTTGTGGTCCCTAGAGTTTCCAAAATCAGAATGAGAGGAAGATCTTTCAGTTATCAGGCTCCTCTCTTGTGGAACCAACTTCCAGTTTCTGTCTGTGAGGCTGACACAT
>JARVGS010000002.1:9288671-9298867 GCA_031762315.1 Hypsolebias antenori
CCCCCCCCCACCCCACCCCCCCAATATATACAGCCGGAGCCCTTGCCTGCCAGCCTGCACCATTGGGTTCACCAGCACCAGCCTTTTGTGACACTACTTTAATGATCATTAAAGCTGGCGTCTTAAAAAGAAGGTGCTGCCACCTTAATCAAATGTTTTTTAACAACATTTTTCCAAAATGCAAACATCAAGTCCAATAAACACAAACAAAAATTTCATTTTTAACCTTTATTTGAATGAACCACTTACATTTTTCATACAGAAGTGGAACACATGTCGAGTTTCAGACTGTAACAAATACACTTTAGTCTTTGCAAAAAAAAAAAAAAAACCCAACTAAAACAGTTCACATTTTCAGCCATTTGTGACCCACTTCCAAACCATCCAAGCTCTTAGATCATTCCTGTCTTTCCTGACATCAACAGAAAGTGTTGCTGCTTGTCTCCTTTTGCTCTGCAGAAACTGATCAGTAAGCAGATTTATTCATGATCCCTGATCGTGCAGAGGTGCTGCAGGATGCCAGGCTTTGTCACGAGCAAACGTCTTTTCAATCCTCGAACAAAAACACTTCCTTATCTGTCTGCAGTCCCGACAAGCAGAAGTCTCAATAATACACGTCTTTTCATTCCCAGTGAAAAAGTTAAAAACAGAATAAATTAAACACAACAGCAACTGAATGTGCAGATTCATCACTCTGAAAAAGAATATTGCAAAGAACAAGAATGTAATTTATACTGTTAGCTATCTTACAGCTGTCATTTTTAGTGCAATTTCACTTGTTTCACACAATAGATCACGTTTTGACCTTGTTCAGTCAGAATCCTCCAGTGTTGGGAGGGTTCAACACAGAAATGTTCCCCTGCAGGACGAACTCTCTGCATCAGGGAGCCTCCAGAATGTCTCACTTCCCTTGTACAGAGGTTCACCACCTTGCCACTTGAATTTTGAACATGTTCAAAAAGATTTAGGAAGCAGAATTTCTTTCAAAATAGTCCCAAAACATTTGCAGGTGTCTTAAGCCCTTCTTAGTCCAGTTGTGTAAATTCTAGAGCTGCATTTTGACTTCTCCTTATGACAGAAAACATCTGAGGTTACAGCCTAGATTGACCAGAAAACCATGACATTTATAAATAAATTACAAAAAAAAAAAAAAAAACTGGCCCAAATTAATTTACCTTCATTTCAAAGTTGAACTCTGGTAGATTAACTCGTAAAGGTGGTTTCTCACTGGGCTGAGACTGTTGGCGACTAAAACTCAAAACTGTGAGAAAGTTTGTCTCTAACTTGTGATGTTTGCATCCAGGCGGTATTGCAGCCTCATGTTTTGCAGAAAACCACTGCTTTTTTTATGTGCACGGCTGGTGCAGGTGACAAAATACACCCGCTGGCCCCCCTGAGACGAGTTGCTGCTCACCAGCTGATCTTCAACGAACTTAAATGTGAGGGGAAGCAGCCAAGGTGGGCTACAAAATCTTGTGCACTGCCTAGAACAGGGTTTTTTGAGCCGTGCACACACAAAGTCTGATTTTCAAAGACTGAAATGTGGCTCGCTGGTCACAAACACTAGGAATTCAATGAAGCTGCACGTGAAAAACGGAACATTTTTCTCAGAATTATAAGTTTCCAACAATCTTAACTCAATGAGCCTTAACTAGTGTCTCAGTTCAGAAGTACCTAACAATGTCAGTTTTGTAGCTAAAGCCGGTGTCTCACTGTGCCGTGACTGTTGGAGACTCAGCATTACACAAAAAGAGGAAGATTTTGTCTCAATGTTGATATAAAACACGAGAATACAGACGGCACGAGGAGCTCAAATTATACTCAAAGGTTTCATTAAAGGTATAAAACTAAACCAAGAATGTACCAGTTCTTTGGCTCAGACAAAAAAAGACATGAGGGGGAAAAGCAGCAAACAATGACAGAATGATGATGAATGGAGACTGACAGAATCTAAAGTCTGGGAGAGTAATGGGACAGGGAACAGGTGTGAGTAGGCGGGGCTATCTGGAAAAGTACTGAAAGACTGAATGAGAAATGGAACAAAACACAAAGAGCAGAACCAAACGAGCATCACAAAACCAAGAAAATAAACAACGAACACGAGGAGAACTGCTGAAACAGAACCAAAAGTTCAAACCCTGACAGATCTTATGATGCCGTCTCACAGAAATGTATTTGTGACCAAGCCTGTTTCCTCTTCATTTGATTTTATTTTGAATGTCGCCAACAAGCAGCGAGGTCGCGTTTTGCGCAGTTAATTTCTGGACATGATCCGTGTGCACAGATCGCAAAATGGCCAAATCTGCATTCCAGTGCAGAATTGAGACCGCAGCTGAAAATCTGCTCGTTTCCTCACGTTTGAGTCTCCAGCAGCTGCAGCCCAGACACCGCCTTTTCAAAGTGTTTCAGTAAAAGTACGTTTTTTTATTATTTTTTTATATACAGTATATATTTCACCAAGCTGGGACTTCTGAGAACATCTGGCTTTTATCTCTGGTCAATAAAATCTGAAACACTATTTCTGCCAACATCTCACTCATTACTTTAAACTCCAGCTTTTGTTTTAGTCGCAACAGAAGCTAAAGTCCTTTAACGATGTCACATTTAGGAGAAAATCTGCAGAAATTCGAGGCTCGTGACAACTTTTTAAAATTGTTCTGGATAAAATGGTTCTGACATTGTCACAGCAACGTTCCCCCAGCAGCCGTAGCCGAAGGTTTCGGCCTCGCTGTGGGCTCCATCTCTGCCCCACTTCATCACTAATGAACCATTTGGAGTTTTCGTCCAGCTCAGGGTGAGAATCAGGGCTTTTAGAGTCCCAGGCTAACATTATCCTTCAGAAGTGCATCGGCCTGGCGTGCGTTCCAACTCACAGCTACGTTTCCTACATTCCTATGGTCATCCGTGCAGTTTCCTCCCACTTTTCTACAGTATTGCACATTTTTAACTTATCTGTCATCCTGTTTCAAACAAAACGGCGCTGTCGCCTGCAACCAGTGCTGAGCACTTACAATCAAATGGTATAAATATTTTTTTAATCCTGTTAATACACATTTCATAAAGCAAGTGTTCTACAACAAATGAAATTCTTCATAAACACCCCATTATACACTTATTAAAACAAAATTCCAAAGAATTAACTTTTTTTTTGGGACTGGCTCCAGGACATTTATGCATATTTGCTTTTGTTTTTGTGAAAGCATAAATATGCTGGTTTTATGAAGTTCAAGTTGCAGTCAGAAGATTCCATCTGCTCATATTATTTTTGGACTTTTAATTATTTGACATTATCGATGGTTTCAAAAAAACAAGAATCTGGTGCAGAAGTTTGAATTGATTGACAATAGGCTCTGATGGACATGGGCATCAGTGACCCCCATGACCTGAAAAAGAAGCAGGTAAAGATCATGGATGGATGGAAAATGGATCTGTTTGACAGCACTCAGAGCTACAGGAAAGTCCAAGAAACTCTGGGAAGATTTAAGAAGAACTTCAGAGCGATCCAAGTTGGGAAAGTCATTTGGAGCCACGTCTAAACAGCTCCAGCCTCCAGGATCATCAGGTCAACACAATTTCTTCTGGTGTGTCCCATGTGCCAAGGTCTAAACAAAGACCTGATCTGTCCCTGCTCAGATGAAAGAAAGTTGTTTCAGGAACAACCCAGGAACCACCAAGACTCAAGCCTGCCAAGAACTGGAACCTGCTGGAACACCAGAGCTCCTGTCCACCAGTTAGGCCAGTTCCACATCCCAGTGGACTGAAAGGACCAAGAATGAAGCTTCAAACCTTCAGCTGTCCACAGGGACAAGACAAATGTCTGCGGGTATGTACTGTAGTAGTATGTTGGTCAGATGAGACAAAGAACAAGCTTTTTGGACACAGTGAGAAGAAGGATGCTCGGAGGAGTCAAAGTGAGGCTTTTTAGGCGGGAGAAGGGGGTCCCAGTTGTCAGGCATGGTGGTGGCAGCATCATGCTGTGGTCATAAAGAAGAAGTACTACCTCCAAATGCTTCAGCTTCACCTCAAATTAACAGCTGGGCGGTTGAAACCTGGACACAGGACAGTGGTCTCAAACACCAGAGCTGGTTCCTGACTGGATGAATCAGGTTTCAGGAGTTCCCTTCCCAAAGCCCCAGACTCAACCTGATGAAAAATTTGTGGACTGCGGTTGAAAGTCGGGCCTGAAACGAGGAAACATCTCATTTAAATGAACGTCAACAATTCTGCCAAGAAGAAGAAGAAGAAGAGCCGCTGAATAATATTCTTCCAGAAGCTTGATGGTGGCGACAAAAAGGTCCAGTTGACACCGGCTGACGCAGATTTACCCAAATATTAGTGGGAGTGTATGACTTGTTTTAAAAAAAACCACTGAAGCTGATGTCAAACAATTTAGATAAACGAGCACCACAGTAGTTTAGCGGTTTGCACTGTTGCCTCACTCCAAGAAGGTACTGGGTTCAAGCCCTAATTGGGCCTGGATTTCTTGCTTAAGGTGCCTTCAGGCCTCCTTTGCAAAGGACCACTGTGGTGCCTAACGTGCTCATATTGATGGAAACTTCTGACTGCAGCTGTATGTTCCGTTTCCTCTCTGAAACGTCTCAAGGAGGAATTCTCCTCTAAACACCTCTGCCACTGAGGCTCGGTTTATTTTACACAAGCAGGTTTAGTGCAACAGTGTGTCGGCAAAAGAAAAAAGTGACCCGTTGTCGTTATTCCACCTAACTCTAGTAGAGTGTGCAAAAATGCAGCAGCATTTGTGTTTTTGTCAAATGAGAAGTAAAGATTTCTCTGTTTTCTTTGAAACAACACATTTAAAGAGACGGAAGAGAAATCACCTTTGGCAGATCTGAGCAAAAACACATGTAACGGGCGTTCAGGTGGGTTAAAAACCTCATTGTGATACAAAAACCAGTCGAACGGCACACTTTGCATCTTGTGCAACAGACGTATGAAGTGTCTAAGGAGCCTTACAAAAATTCAACTACAAACTGTCCTCCAGGAAAGAGGTTTTCAAAGAGGAACTTGCTGCTGTTTACTTTAAAGTCTAAAACACTCAAAATGTTATTTTTTTTAATCTGATCTGTATTAAATTCTTTATAGGAAGAAAAACTCACGTCTACAAGCAAGAGACTAAAGTGCGCAGAAGCCCAGAACACAGTCCGCATTCAGCTGGCTTTATGTAGGAACATCAGGCCAGAGCACACTTTCTCTGTGAATGTCATCAACAAATCCATGGCAGCCAGCTCACCAGGAAATATACGAGCCGATTCAGAGAAAACGGCTCGTGCGAGCCCGTTTGTGTTGCAGGATGGAGAGTGGAAAAGAAACAGGCTGGCGTGGCCTTGGGATCAGACTCATGTGGGGTGGAATAATGAGAGGAGCAGCAGTTTCTGCAGCCTGAGGAGACAAACGACAAGAGATGACAGAGGGAGTCTTTAGGCTCGTAACTCATGGAGAATTAACTGGCACTGCAGGTTAAAACCCAGCCCGTGACTTTGTCTCTGAAGGGATCAGTGAAAACACAGCAGGTCAGATTAAAGAGCAAATAAATTCAATTTTAAGGACAAGTTGTTACTTTTACGGTTCCGTTTTTTCTCTTTTGTCTGAATAAATTCTCTGCTTATTTTATGTTAACTATTTTTACATCTCACTTCTGATGTTTGCCTTTACGCCGATGATGGAGCGATATATTTCTGTTTCTGCACGCTTGTTTAGAATGAGTTTATAGTCATTTTGGTCACATTTAATCCTGAAATAAAACGTACCTTGTCTTTAGTACTGGTCCTTACTGCCTTCACTGATCCACATGAGAGCCTTCTTCACTTTACATGCTAAAAGAGTCAATCTTACCTTTCACTTCAAAAAGGACCGTCCACACCTCAGAGTCACTGTTCCTCACAGCCTGCAGCAGGAAAAGCTTCGGTTTCCTGGTTCTGGAACATGTACTGTAAAAATAAATACATCCATTACTTGAACCCAGTTCCTCTATACTCACAGTGATCATGCATTATAAGCTAATGCTACAAAAAGATATTCACTTCCTGTCTCCTAAGAAGGCGTGACAGAAGTGTTATGGGTGTTGAATTTCTTAACCGTGTCATGTAAAATATTATGGTTTGTCGAGATTTTTCAAGATTGGACCCAGGAATGCCCAAAGAACTCCAATGAAACTGAGTTTTTATTGAAGAAATGAAACAAAAGTTGATAGAAGAGACCGATGGCACAGAGGAATACAGAAAAACAAACAACTAAACACAAAGAACAGAACAAAACGAAAAATCATAAAAAGTGAAAAAGAGGAAAAAACTAACAACAAAAACAAAAAGAAGTGCCACAACTTAACCAAAAACCCAGATCTTGACTAGGTTTTTTTAACGTTTTATTGTTGAGACCTGCAGCGAGGCGTGTCCAGTTAATACAAAAATACATCATGGACTGTTCAAACAGACAATGAGCAACTGAAAAACCTGTGGAGGTCACCCAAAAAAGTTAAGTCAGGTCCTCTGGATGGTTTCTTTTTTTTTTTTGTTGAAACGTTTCATCTTTCATCCAAAGGACTTCATCAGTCTGAGGAGCCACAACAAATTCAGTCCCGCAAGCAGCACACCCACATAGTGGGTCAACCAGTTTGCTGGTGATTGGTTTCTGGAGTCCACCCTCTCCCCCGTCAACTCATCTGAGGCAGCCATGGCTTTTTTTTTTTTAACCTGGATTATTGAGCATGAACTTTGATCTTTGGAGTTAACCTATTTCAAGAAGGACACCACAGCCAATCAGTGGAAACCACAAAAATAATTGTATTTCTGTAAAATTTACAGATATTGAGTTGAACTTTGGTGCCACTTGGCTCAGGCAAAATATAGCATGAGAGTTTATTTTTAAGATTCGACCAAAATGGGGCAGCACGGTGGTGTAGTTGGTAGAGCTGCCACCTCTCAGCGAGCAGGTCGCCCCGGTTCAAATCCCGGCCAGGGTCTTTCAGGGTGGAATTTGCATGTTCTCTCTGTGCTGTGTTGGTTTTCTCCGGGTGCTCCAGTTTCCTCCCACAGACCAAAAATGTGCATGTTAGTCTGATTGGTAACTAAATTGTCTCTAGGTGTGAGTGAGAGAGTGAATGGCTGTTTGTCTCGTTTGTCTCTATGTGTCCCTGTGGTGGACTGGAGACCTGTCCAGGGTGTCCCCCACCTCTTATAGAGTGACTGCTGGATACGACACCAGTGACCCATGCGACCCAAAAAGGAAGAAGCAGGTAAAGATAACTGATGGATGGATGGACCAAAATGGCTTCAACTTCCTCATTTACCGTATTTTTCAGACTATAATGCGCACTTAAAATCCTTTAATTTTCAAAAATCGACAGTGAGCCTTATGCACGAATTCTGGTCCTCAAACCGATTTTATGTGGTTATTGTGAATGAGTTGAATAAAGTTTGACTTATCTGTTTTGTTTCACTTAATGCACCTTATAATCATAATCCGAATCATAATCTGAAAAAATATGCTATTAACATGTAACAATCTTAGTTTAAATCTTTAGCATAAAAAGTTGCCTGCATCTGTGCTTTTAATTTATTTAGCCAGTTTTATGTTTATTGCTGGTTTTAATTTCCTGTTTTCAGATTGTATTTGGCATTTTGTTCTTTGTTCTGTTCCTCTGTGTTTCTCCTGTACCTCACCTGTCTACACCTGCTGTCAGTCTCACCTGTCACAGCTGCAGCCACTTCCCTCATCAGTCCTGATCCACACACCCAGTCCTCGTTGGAGCATTGTGCGTGTTCTCACTTCACGCTCGGTCTCATCTGGGCCTCCCCGTGAGTTGTTCTGCTGCTGCCATGTCACCTTCGGTTTAGTTAGTTTTCTTAAATTTTGGAGCTCCTCTGCAGTCTTGGGTCCAAACCTCACACAGCCGTGACAAAGGCAGTGGGACACATGAACGCCTTCAGGAAATTCTAAGCTTTCTGTTTAAATTATGCAATTATCCACTATTGCTCTTCATCAATTCTTGCATTTTTAGGTTCAGATAAAAATAAGATATGCAAAAGTTAAGAGTTTGATGTCTGCAGACAGAGTGGTTTTTTTACAGTAATGAAGTGTTGAGACAGCTTTCTGGGTTTGTTTTTGCTCTTCCTCATCTGTTTATTCATGCCTGCTTCTCTGTTTGTTGAGCTCAAAGAGACCTTCAGGTTCCTCCCCTGATGATGAACTGACACGTCTCCGCGCAGAATAATTTACTCCAACATGAGGCCAACAGGAAGGACTGAGCAGACGAGCCTTGTGTGCTCTCTAATTACCGTTGACTGTCAGCGGCGCAAACAGAAGCAGAGAAATCAGCTCGAATTCAGACGAGACGTTTCGCAGAGACTCCGATTTTCAAGAGCCTTTGAAGCTGATGTGCACCCTTTCAGAGGCTTCTACTTTCTGTGGGATAATTTTGGTATAAGAACATTAAATATTGCACTACAGCTGGAACACTCTATCTGATATTTACTTTCCTACCAGACGCTGTTGGCACATTTTCCTTTAAAATTATTTTTTCTCTCTTCTTGGTCTGAAGCGTTCCAGCTACAGAAACAGTTTCTCTTCGAGGCTGAAGACTTGTTGGTTTGGTGATCAAACTGCAGCTGCTTGTCACCACATCATCATTCTGAGATTTTGTTTTTGGAAACGTTAATTCCTGTTTTCCTGGATGTAAATCACTTCTTTTGGATGACTGTTTCCTCTGGTATCAGATGCTGTCTAACTGGAAGGATTTTTACTGATACTTTATTTTAATTTTTGGACATTTGTTATGATGCGCAACCATAACACCAATGTGTTTTGTTTACAACCGGGAGCAGCTGATTAACATCTCAAAAGGTTAAATAAAATATCAGCTACAGTGCCAAATCTCAAATGAGTTGAAAAGGAGGCTCCATGGATGCATTCCCGTCTACCTGCCAGCTGTGCTTGTGTGCCTGACCACTGAGATCCTTAGATCTCCTAAGGAGATCCTGGAACTAGCAGGAAACATAGCTCGTGACAGCAGAAAGACCAGGATCGTCCCCCGGCACCTGCAGAAGTCTGTCTTTAGCAACGAGGAATTCGGCAGGCTGCTGGGAGGAGTGGCCATCATTCTGGGAGGAGTTCTGGCTGGTATTTGGGCGGTCTTGCAGCCCGGGGGAACTGAGAGGCCAGCCGAGTCCAGGTGGAGCGATCGAATGGCATCTGTGGCCAATTTCTTTGGATGCGTTGTGGGACAGATTTTTACAAGAGACCTTTCCTGCCTAAAGCCATCAGCATCTATAACAACTCTTAATGAAACAAGGATAATGAGTTACAACAACATATAATTTCCCTTTGGGATTAATAAAGTATTCTTGAATTGAATTGAATCATGTTACACAGATTACTTAGTCCAGCAGGTTGACAGTCAGAACCAACTTTACTGGGATTATGGATATCTTTCATGATCTGGTTCCATCTCCAGTCAAAGATCATGCACCCTTCCTCCCTTCAGCAGAGAAAAGTATTTATGTGTAATTCAGTCCATTTGTTGTAATGGCTGCAGAGAGTAAGTGAGCTTTTCACAGCTGCAGGAGTAAATCTTCAGCTCTGCAGAGGTTTACCTCTGAAGCTACCAGCAGCGTCCTGTCTGTTCAGTCTGAGCGTGGTGGAAAACCGGACCGCAGAAACGATACTGATTCCTTTACAATCGTGAGCTTTTAGTGCTCGTCATCTCTGAGGCTGGAAATGAAAGCAGGTTTTCAGTTTGCACTGCTGGATGGGAACTGAAAGAACCACACCGATCCTCCTCCTTTCTGCTGCTGCGATGTTCCCATCATTTCAATTGAATTTGATGATTTTAATGATTTTATTTTGTTAACTTTCACTCCATCACGATAGGTTAGTGTTATTATAGGGTGTCCAGCTTCAATCGTTCATATAATATTGGCCATTTTATCTCCATGCCTTCAGGAGCTAACATACAACTGCATTTTTAAGTAGGTTTACATTACCGTATTTTTTGGCCCGTAAGTCGCAGTTTTTTGCATAATTTGCACACCTTGCGACTTATACACAGAAGTGACTTATTTATGTTTTTTCTCATATTTACAAACCAAATTTTGGCTGAGATATGATCGTTTTCATTCATTCTGACTGAAAATATTGAACACTACCATTTTCAGCCGCTAGATGGCACTTGAGTAGTATGGCAT
>JARVGS010000002.1:9438044-9450082 GCA_031762315.1 Hypsolebias antenori
TAACACCACTACTTCACAGATTTTCACCTACCATGGGGGTCTCTGGAATGTAACCCCCCTGATAAGTGAGGGATCACTGTACTGACCTCCAGTTTGATTTGAGGCTGCATCAGATGTAAGACAGTTCACTGTCAGAAATTGGGTTGCCATGTCAAAATCCAAGATGGCCACCACCATATATAAGTAAACCAGCCATTTCAATCATTTGAGAAAACTATGGTTTGTTATTTATTTATTTATTTACATTGCTTCAAAATACAGTTTCCTCAGATGACTGGGTAAACCCTAACCCTGGAGTTATCCAGATCTGGCTTGCAGATTTTCACACGTCAGCTGATTTCTTTGAGGCTTCCATTTTAGTATGTGGTTTTGTCTGCATCTCTTTGGCTCGGTGATCTGGGGTGTCAGGTGCGGCTGTGTCGTGTCCTTGCCCTGCTGGGCTGCTGGCGGCGATCTTGACATTTCTTTGGGTCCTGGTTCTTTTCTCCTAGAGCTCATGCTTTGACATGAGGGTACTTCTCGTGGCTTGGATTGTTGCAGGATGGCGTTTAGATTCTGTGCCATGGCTGCAGAGGATAAAGGATCTTTCTATTAAATTATGTTTTAACTACAGTATTGCTATTATCACTATCAATATAAGATAGGATAGGATGTGGAGGAGTTCAAGTATCAGGGTTTTGTTCATGAGTGAGGGAAGAATGGAACATGAGATTGACAGATGGATTGGTGCAGCATCTGCAGTATTGCGGACTCTGTGCCGGTCCATTGTGGTGAAGAGGGAGCAGAGCTGTAAGCCGAAGCTCTCTGTTTACCGTCTATGCTCCTACCCTCACCTATGGCCACGAAGTCTGGGTACTGACTAAATGAACGAGATCATAGATACAGGCGGTTGAAAAGAGTTTCCTCCGCAGGGTAGCTGGACTATCCCTTAAAGATAGGGTGAGAAGTTCAGTAATCCAGGAGAGACTCAGAGTAGAGCCGCTGCTCCTCCACATCAAGAGGAGCCAGTCGAGGTGGTTCAGGCATCTGGTAAGGATACTCCCTGGACACATCCCTAGGGAGGTGCTTCGGGCATGTCCGACTGGGAGAAGACCCCGGGGAAGACCCAGGACACGTTGGACAGACTATGTCTCTCGGTTGGCCTGTGAACGTCTTGGGGTCCTCCCAGAAGAGCTAGAAGAGATGGCTGTGGAAAGAGATGTCTCTGCCTGCCTGCTCAAGCTGCTGCCCCCCTGCAACCTCACTTCAGAACAAGCAGAAGATGATGGATGGATGGACTATCAATATAAATATCATGAACATTTTTTTGTGATCACTGTTTCTTTCTGTTATTTGCTTCTGTTAACAGTGTTTTGGCTGCGGTTGGTACCTTCAGAAATCCTGGTTTCAACATTATTGCATCAATGCTGAGTCAGCACGTACAGTTTATTTTATTTTATTTTTTCATTGTTTTATGTCATTGTTTAAGTCGACCTACTTCAGGCATAATTTTTTGATATTTTAGCCATTCATATGTCAAAATGTTTAGCTCAGTCAGGAGATGATTACTACGCTTTTTTTCCCCACTTGATAATTTTTTTTTACATGTAATTAAAAAAATTGTTTTACTTTTTAGTCAGGTCATCTGGACAGTTTCTTAGAAACTGTCCAGATGACCTGATTGAGAGTTATCAGATTTGACACCTGGATTACTGAGTATGAACTTTCTTTACTTTTTAGGTTTCTTTTAAATTAATCTTTTTCTTTTGGTTGCCTTTTTACCTTTTGTTTTTTGTTTTGCTAATTTGAGGTTATGTTTTGTGAAGTTAGCTACTGTTTTGGCCACTGTTCTATCAAATTTAGGTTTTAGCTACTTTTCTAACCCTAGTGTTGTGCCAAATGTAGGGGTTAGCAATCTTAGCTTTAAGCTTCTCTGTGAAAAATCCAAGTTCAGCTGCTGATCTTTGTGCTAATTTTCCCTTTTAGCTCATGTTTAACTGATTTTAGCTTTTCTTACTGTTAAAAATGGCTTTAACTTTTAGCTATAGGTTAACTCATTTTAGCAGTTTAGTTCATTTTAGCATTTAGCTACTGTTTTGCTAAGTTTAGCTTCTGCAAGAACTCTGTTTCATATTTTACAAGCTGATCTTATTTGTGTACAAATGCCTCTTAACAGAGAAGTTTGTCTGATTTTTCTTTTTCTTTTTCTCTTTCTCTTGCATTTCTTTTTGCACTGTCGCTGTAAGCAACAATAATCATAATAATCATAATAATTAAATTATAATAAAACATTTGACTGACTTTGTGTGTGTGTGGTTCTATCAGCTGTTAAATAATGAAAGTTGATACTGGATCAGGAAAGAAGCGGATGATTTCCTCAATTTATTGCATATATTTGATCCTTCCACTGAATATTCATTGTTTAACTCCAGATTTTAATCTCTGTCACTGAATATTTTCTATAAATCTGCCTCAGAACTCTATTAGCTCCTTTTGTCTCCAGAGACCTGAACGATTTAAATCTTTTAAAAATGAGCCTGATTCGGCTGAAATGTGGCCGTAGTTGCCGTAGTTTGTCTTTTTTGTGTCGAGTAACGGAGAAATGTTGCGCTCTCCTCCATCTCTCTCAGCGCTGAGGAGGAGAGGATTTCCCCTCCTGGAGATTAGGATTAAAGTTTCACTACATCTGACTGAACATCACAGAGCACCTCCTTCTGCACTGATCTGCAGAGTTAGAGTGTAAGCATGAGAAGGCATCAGCGCCTCCACGAGATCATGTGCAGAAAATCTAATTGAGTCATTTTGAACCGATTGTGTGAGTCTGGTTCAGAGTGCAGAAATATGTGACTAAATGTCTGCAGAGGTCTGGATTTGGGTGCATGCTGGCTAAAGAACGCAGGTTTGCATGTGAAGAGGCTGGAGTAAAGAACATGTTTGTGTCACCATGATTTAATATTTATTATTAATGTTATTACTATTATTATTATTACAGAGATGGTGCCTCATTGACAAAAATGTACATAAAACATAATTCCTGCATGATCTGTTAGTGCTCAGACCAGGTGATGGGGTGACTCTCGGCTACAACCAAAAACAGATTTTAGCTCAGTGTCTGTAAAACTGACAGAGCTGCAGCCATATGTGTGTTTGGTAAGTTCAACCAGCTGTGGTGGCCATCTTGAATCAAGTTGGCTCAAAGAGGTAATGAATGGATGAATCCATCCATCTTTCAATACATCCATCCATACGTTCATCTGTCCATCCATCCATCCATCCATCCTTCCAAACATCCATTGATCCATCCATCCGTCTGTCTTTTCATCTGTCCATCCAACTATCCACCCAACTACACATCCATCAATCCATCCATCCATTAATCTGTCCATCCGTTCGTCTGTTCAGCCATCATCTATCTATCATCCACCCATCCATCCATCCATTCATTGATCCATTCTTCCATCCATCTTTCCATTTGTCCATCCATCCTTCCATTCATCTGTCTGTTCATCTGTCCATCCATCCTTCCAAACATCCATCCATCCATCTTTACATCGGTCTGTTCATGTGTCCATCCATCCTTCCAAACATCCATTGATCCATCCATCAATCCATCCGTTTGTTCATCTGTCCATCCATCCTTCCAAACATCCATTGCTTGATCCATCCATCCATCTGTCCACCTGTCTCTGTTCGTTTGTCCATCCATCCATCCATCCATCCATCCATCCATCCATCCATCCAGTTGTAGATGTGCATCCAGGGATTTTTTTTCTGTGATTTTTATTAAAAAGTGGCTCATGAGGTCCAGTGGCTCATGAGATATTTCGCTAACAGGTGGACACAAAGAGGCAGTAAAATGACTGCTGAACTTTCGCTGCAGCAGGTGACGAAGATGTTTCAATCGGGGGGGAGAAATGAGATCTTTCTGAAGCACAAAATGCTTCACGGTTATGGGTCTTAAATTCAGAGCATCATCAGTGGTGGGGGTTTGATAAAAGTGCTTTTCAACGTGGTCCAAAAATAAAATGTCTGGTTTTCCCCAGCAGCACGAGCGCTGCAGAGAGCGCAGGCATAGCCACTGACCTGTACATCGGCTTAATTATTACATATTACATTTAGATTAAGAGTAAACATAAAAATACAGCCATGGAGCATCATCCTACTTAAAGTCCACCGTGAGATATATATAAAAAAAAAAGTAAATTCACAAAGTGTTACCATGGCAACTACAACAACCCTCTGTGCTGTAAATGCTCATTTTCAGCACAAAGGTGACAAACACTTCCAAGCTGAGCACAAAACGTGCAGGTATTGGGAGCTTACGGGTTTCTGACTAAATATAAATTTGTCATGAATCTGTTTGCAGTGGTTTAAAGTCAAATGATGCTGTGTTGCACACGCAAGGAGTGGATTCACACATTTCTTATTTTAAAACAATATGTAAAAATCAGCTGAGAGCTGATCCCTATATGCTCTGATAATAAAATGCAACACGTTATTAAACTGACATATTTCTTAAAGGCATGAATATTAGAGTATTTGCTTCTTATGTGCAAATTTTGAATAAATATATTTTAGATCACCATCAGAAATTGGGCAGCCACTTCAAAATCCAAGATGGCCACCATCAGCCACCCCAATCATTTGAGGAAACTATGCTTTTTAGTTTCGATATTACCATCTGTTTAGGTCTATAGTGAAGTGTTAAAGATGCACCTCGCAGAGCTGATCGGCACTTTCTTTCAACACTTTCCCGGGGATGTTGTTTGGGCCAGTTGCTTGATCCTCCTGAAAGTTCTCCTTACCTCTGCTGAGGTCACTCTGCAAAGATCTTCATCCAGTGGTGAGGTGAATCTGGTGCTGGGTGGTCTGTTTGGGTCTTCAAAGTGTGCATAGAACTTGTTGCGGGCATCAGACAGAGATGGGTCATTGGGTTATTGTTCGCTCCGACCTTTATAATCTGTTGTGTATTTAATGCCCCTCCACATGCTCTGTGGGTCTTGTGAGGTGAATTGACCCTCGATCCTCTGTGCATATGTGGCTTTGGCCCTCTTAACACCAGCAACCAGCTCTTCCCTTGTCCTTCTCAGCTCCTGTGAGTTTCCAGATCTGAAGGCGGTGTTCCTGGCTGCCTGCAGGGTGCGCAGCTCTGCATTCAGCCAAGGTTTTCTGTTCAGGTATCTTTTAACATATCTTATGGTGGAGACAGTGTCAATACATGTGCTAATGTAGCCCAGAACTGAGGATGCGTATTGGTCCAGATCAAGCGAGCCTCCATTTTTAGCAGCTTCTCTGAAAACCTGCCAGTCTGTTCGTTCAAAACAGTCTCTCAGTATGGGGCCACTGTCCTGGATCCAACATTTAACTTTCTTTTGTACCGGTCTGGAGCGTGTCAGCTGGGGTAGGTAAGCAGGGGCCAGTAATATTGAGATGTGGTCCGACAGTCCTAGGTCAGGGCGGGATTCGGCTTTGTATGCATCTTTTATGTTCGTGTACACACGGTCCAGAGTGTTGTTTCCACGTGTTGGTATGCACACATGCTGGTAAAAACTTGGGAGGCTTTACATCATCATGTACAAAAGATCCCTTTGTTTTTTTGCACCAGTAAGTTCTGCTACCTTCAAGCTCTAGCTGCTGATAAGTGAGGGGTGTTTGTTGCTGTTATAGATTTCCTTCAGGTTTTATCACCTTCTCCTTCACCCAGGATTATTAATTAAATAAAACTGAGTGTGAGAGAGAGCGTCAAGCTGCAGGAAAGGAGGATTCTCCACCATTCACACAGTTCCACAAACAGGTGTGACATCAGTTTCTGCTGGCAGGAGACGAAAATAAACTATGACACTTTTTCTCACCCCTCCCTCCGGTAAAAAACTTGTCTCTCCTTCTTGTTTTTTTTTTTTTTTAAACAATACAATCGAATCTAACATTTGTCATTTGACAGTACTTCATGGCTCCTGCACTGCACTCGTTTACATGCACTCACTGCCCCTCACACTTTTCCCCTCTCTGTATGGAGAGCTGCATGCGGGAAACAAAAATGGAAAATCTGAACGTTTTTCCTGTTTTCGAGGGCAGAGCTAGAGGAAGGGCACAGAGAAACATGCAATGTCTTCCTCACCGTAAACATGAGCTGGCATCCTCCAAGGATGTAATCCAGGAAGGTGTAGTTGTGTGCAATCTGAAACAAACACAACACGGCGTCTGAGTTGTAACAATCGCTGTAAAGAAATAAGTTCCAACACAATTATGTCATTTTTACAGATCTTTCAGGCTTTGCATGAAGAAGTAAAACAATAAAAGAACACTTATAAATGATGAGTTTACACTACTGAGCTAACGCACAGCTAAAGAGCTCCTGTTTCAGCTGAGTGTTCAGCTGGGTGTGTCCTCCAAGCTGCAGAAATAATTAGTTATTAGCGGTGGTTCTGAACGCCTCATCGAGTGAGAACGGCCTAAATAAGAAGTGTTTGAAAGCTGAATCGTTCATGTGCTTTATCTTTGGATTTAAGAATGTTGAACAATCGGTTTTACAAAAAGAGGTCAGAAATGTGAGGAGAGGTTTTGTTTAGAATACATAAATTGTCTAAAATCCTGTTTTTACTGTTTTAAAGTCTAAAGTGTTCTGATAAGAGGACACTGCAGCAGATAGAGCACACGGCATCCAGGAGTTAATATGCAGGATTAAGTTGGGTTTTTTTATGATAACTGAGTAAAACGTTAAAATTTTACATTTTGTTTTTATATTTTGAAGTTTGTAAACTTAACGTTGCTCTGATTGGTTGATGTCTGAGGTTCAGAGATCACCAAAAGTTACAGAAACATCAACACACGGAACAGACGGAGCAAATTATGGAGCAAAAATGAGCTTAAAATAAGATTAGTGAATGTGATGTTATTTATTTATCCATCCATCCAACCATCCGTCTGTCCGTCCGTCTATCCGACAGTCCATCCATCCATCTATCTATCATCATCCATCTTTCCACCACCTCATCCAACCATCCATCCATCAGCCACCCATCCACCATCTATCCATCCATCCAACCATCCATCATCGTCCATACTTCCATCACCTCATCTGTCCATCCCTCCATCCATCATCCATCCATCTATCACCTCATCCATCCACCCATCCATCATCATCCCATCCATCCCATCCATACATCCATACATACATCATCCATCCACCCATCCATCCATTCATCATCCAACCATCCATCATCTATCATCCACACATCCATCCAACCAAGCAACCATCCATCATCACCCATCCATCCATTATCCAACATCATTCGTCAACCCATCCATCATCCATCCATACATTCATACATACAGTACATACATACATAATCCATCCATCCATCCATCCAGCCAACCAACCATCCATCCATCATCACCCATCCAGCCATCCATTATCCATCCATCATCCACCCATCCATCCATCCATTCAACCAACCACCCATCCATTATCATCCATCCATCCATGCATCATCCATCCACGCATCCATGTATCCATCCATCCATCCATTCATCCACCCATCATGACCCATCCATCCATCCATTATCCATCCATCATCCATCATCACCCATGCATCCATCATCCATTATCCATCCATCAGCCATCATCCACCCATCCATCCATCCAACTAACCACCCGTCCATTATCATCCATCCATCCACCATCATCCAGCCATTCATCCACTAATCCATCCATCCATCCCTCCATCCAACTATCATCATCCATCCACGCATCCATCCATCCATCCATCCATCCATCCATCCATCCATACCTTACAGGACTTGACGACAATAACTCCTGAGTTCTTGTAGTTCTTCTTCTTCTTCTGTTTCTTGGGGTTGATGCAGTCAAACTCCACCTGAGGAGACAGAGAAAGTGAAAAAAAAGACAGAAAGAAAGAAGAAGAAAAGAAAGTGTGTGTCAGGAACAGAGGGCAAAGTTAAAGCGAGACCGAGCACAGATGACAGCAGAGTTGGTTGGAGGGAGCTGAGAGAGCGTCGGGTTTGAAGAAGCTGACTGAGAGGCTGTGACAGCAATCGGCAACTTTCCAGACGCCGCCTACGGTAACTTCAACATGACTGACACACTCAGAGCTGATCAGCAGCACACTGTACTATGCAGAGGTACAGTACGGACCCCTGCTGTACACCTCAGAAGGAAATGGGTTAATTCAATGCGATGCAGAAGAAAGAGACGAGTCTTTAATGCGACAGACTTTGATCACGACAGACACTTTCTGCACAGAAACACCTGCAGTCAGAGGCTGATCAGTCCGACAGGTAGCTCTAAACGCCCCGTCGTGTCACCGGAGCTCAGCTAAAGGCTGCTTTACATCTCAATAGCACCTCTCACTTCGTTTTCCTACTCGTAGTCTTTCTCGCTCCCTATCTCCATTCTGCTTCTGTCACTATTTGCTTGATATTTTGCACCCCCCTCCCCAACACGCACCATTTCCACTCATGAAAGGTCTCGGTGGGAGAAGAAGTGATGAAGCTGCTAATGAATGAACGGTGCTCTGATCTGTGCAGCTCTAAAGCTTCAGTACAAATTTTAAAAAGCAAAAGGAAGGAAATCTCAGCAGAAGCTACTTGTTGGAGCGAGACGACTGGAAATAAATTAGGCTAAATGTGATTTATTTTCCAATAAAAAACAAAAATGCTACATTTTAGGAATTCTACACAAAATCAATGAGAGAAAGAAATAAAGTTTTAAACTGATAATTTCATGTTGAGCCCGTTTGACAGACTTGTTTTGGTTAAACCCTCAAAGTAAGTCTCCAGATTTAGCTTTCAGGCTGTGAGTTGTGGATCACCATCAGCTACTACCACATCAAGTCTAAGCTCGGTGTCTGTAAAACTGACTGAATCAGAGCCATTTTTTCCGTTGGCATAGGTCTGCCATCTTGAATTGCTTGGGGCTGTGGCTTTCCTGAAATCCACAGTTATCTCCACTGTCTTCTAGGCATTAAGCTCCAGGTTGTTGTCGCTGCACCAGGTCACCAGCTGGTCCACCTCCCTCCTGTAGGCAGACCCATCACCATCCAAGATGAGCCCGATGAGGGTGGTGTCATTCGCAAACAAGTTTTACAGAGTCATGGCTGGAGGTGCAGCAGTTGGTGTACAGGGAGAAAAGCAGAGGGGAAGGTACACAGCCCTGTGGAGATCCTGTGCTTAAAGTGTCCGAGACAACTTTCCCCAGCCGCAGGCACTGACTCCGATCTGTTAGGAAGTCTGTGATCCACTTGCAGGTGGATTCAGGTACGTGGAGCAGAGAGAGCTTGTCTCAGAGCAAAGCGGGAAGGATGGTGTTAAAATGATATGAGACAAAAAGAAACTGAAGTCCATGAATTGTTTTATTATACAGATGTGATAGAAAGAGCTTGAAAATCAACAATACTGACACTAAGACTCGCTGGATTGGTGAAGAAATGTGGAATTCATGGAAAGTTTAGGCTTGAAAATGTTTAATATGAAAACCACGAAAACCTGTGATCGACCTGCAACAAAATAATTTCCTTATCTCTTGAGGTAATTGGACGAAATTTTCAAGGGAATTAGAAAATGACTTGTTCTTTCCATCAGCTACCTATGTTTGTTCTTAAATAATTTATTCATTTTTAGCTGTAAACTGTATAATCTAGAACTCTTATGCAAAATAAATATGCACCAATAATAAACTAGATGGAGAAAAAAGATTAATCTGGGATCAAAAAGAAACTTATTTAGCTGTTGTTGTTGTTCAAGACCACCTGATGAGCATCGACGTACACTCGCTCCACTGGCTTCCTGTAGGCAAGCGCTGACTACATGATCACCCTCCAGTGCACCTATAGAAGCACTTCCCCCATCTGAAAGACCTTCCAACTCCACAACCTCCACACGTTGTCTCCGATACTCATTCAAACCACCTCCACTTTCCCAGGGCGAAACCGCCAACCACGAATGATGGCGCATTTGGTGCTTCTGCAAAAGGACAGCTGTAAAAGTGAGAGCAGCCACCATGGTGGCTACAAAGTGGGATGAGGTGGTTAACGATGCAGGCAACAAAATAATTTGCACAACCTGGAGTACAGCTTTTCAAGCCGAGGGCACAAAAATGTGGTTTGTGGTTTTAAAAACCCAACAGCGTGGCTTCCAGGTTGCTTGGTCACACATTTTGTGCAAATATGTCATATGCGAGTCCCCGATAAGCTGGAGCTCTTAAAGAAACCTGATGTAAAATGGACCTGCTTTGCGATGTAGAGCCCAGGACGATAGAGCACACACACCTTATACCCATGTGTTTTACCTCCACTGAGTTCTGCGCCTCGCTCATCTTGGCAACTGCTGTCTGAAACTCTCCGATGAAGTCGTGGCCTCCGTCGTTGTCGTAGTCATAACACAGCACCTGTCATTGGGCAGAAGGCATCCCATCATCCTGTCCTGAGATATATTCAAATCCTGGGATTTATTCTCGGGTTCCTTTTAAGGCCCGTTTCCATTTTGAGTCTTACAATCGAGGCGGGTGGATGGAACAAAGCAAACGTTCAGAGAAGAGGAGACTAACCTTGATGTTTCTGTCCACGTCTCCGTTGCAGAGGGAAATGAGAGGCACAGTGAAGGGCTTCCACACCGGATCCAACGTGTTCTTAATGACCTGGTCGTTAAAACACACTCATGAACTTTGGTTTATATTAATCTGGCAGGGGACAGTGATAGGCCGTGTAATGACTCACCTCAGTCCGGTGCACCAGCATCCATTTACCGTCTTCTCCCTGTTTGTGAAACTCCAAGTATGGATCTGATTTACCGAAGAAGTCCTGTCATTGGAAAGATTATCCTTATTATCCCCATTTCCCCCAATTTAACTAATCTTCAGCTGACCCCCTCTGTTGTGTTGTGATCGTTTAAACAGCTCTTCTAAAGAAGGTTTTATTTAAAACGAGACACTCAGAGCTTCTGCAGTCAGTGTTTTTGTGCGTCCTGGTGGTTTAACAGGAGCGTGCACAGCAGGTGGATTCATGGCAAACGGCTCCTCTAACGAGCTGCAGCTTTATTTTCTGTTTTAATGTGGAAGTTACATAATGATAAGATAATCACATTTTCCTCAAAAGGTGCCACAAAAGCCAATCCAGTCCAACAAAAGAATTAAAAGCAGCTCTTCTCAGCAGAACCATTGTTAAAACCTTATTATTAACAATGTTTTGTTGTATTATTATTATTAAATGTCAAACATGCTGCACCCTGGTCTACTTCTTTGTTGTTTTTGAATCAGCTTCATTGTCATCCCCACAAACAAAGCTTTTACATCAACAAGTGTACCGTATACAGCACATTACACAAAAAAATTGTAAATTTATCTGTAAATTATCGCACATTTACAACAATTAATAGCAGTGGTCTGGACAAGCAATAACCTTGTAAAACATTTGACCTTAATTTATGACCTTGACCTCAGAGCTGGGTTGATGAAAATTGTACATGGCCTTCATTTTGATGATGCATGAGCAGCTCAAATTCCGTTCAAATATGTCGAGCGAATCAGAAGTTAAGAGCGGGACAAGAGAATATTCAGGCCCTCTTTACACGAAAAAGATTTCTGGTGAAAATGGGAGAGTTTCGTTGCGAATGTTTTCTCTGACAATGGAACAATTTGAGAATGGGTTACAGAGTGCAATGGTTCAAAAATGTCCCTGTGTCCGTTGCTGTGTAAACAGAAAATATATATATATATTTTCTGTCTGGGAATCCTTGGCTCATGTGCATTACGACGCAAAACTGTTACAGCGGGAGCTGAATGTGGGCCCCGAGCTACTGCAGCTAGCTGTTGCTAGCCGTGGGCCTCAGGTCTCCTCTCGGACCCCAGGCCCGCCTCCAGCTCACACTCCCCACGGCTCAGACCTCCCTCAGAAGCAACAACTCACACTATTAAAGAGGAACTTACCCCCAAATTAACTTTTTTTAGCTGATAAACTCCCTGGAATTTGTGTAAAATGTTGTATAGCACTATGTCTGTGTTAATTTTCATGTTTTTGTGGTATTTGTTCAAATCGGCAATATTT
>JARVGS010000002.1:9463496-9476034 GCA_031762315.1 Hypsolebias antenori
ACTTGTATTTTTAAGTTTGCAGGTTTTCAGTTATCTTGGGGATTCAGGGTTCAGATCCCCTGAAATAAATGAGGGACTACTGTCTCTATGTTTTAAGGCTTTACAAACCCTTCCCACACTCTTGTAATGTTCTAACCTCTTAAACCTACGTAATTTTAACAACATATGTGTAATGTACAGTATTACAAAATTCTACTCAGCAACTCTGCAGACCAGTCTCTCAGTTCAGGTTGGACTCGGATCTGGTTCAGCAGAACTACGCTGCAGCGACAAAGCCCACCGCCCCGTCCAGGTTGATGTGCGCATGGATAATTTAGCTTCAGGATTATTTGTGACTTTCCTGCCATTTCTGTGAGCTTAATAGATCGATTGTTATTTCTGACTTTACGTTGCAAAACTTTTCCTCCATTTCGGCAGAAAGCAGTGGCCGGAAGCACTGTTGGCTTCTGGGTAGTGTAGTTATTTCGACGTACGTTACAGTAAAGACTTGTTGAAAGAAAACTAAAATGGCAGCGCCTGGCCGAAGAATTTTAATTTGTTAACTTTTGATCCCGTATCGTTCCGATCACGAGTTACATTAAAGTTGACAATTGCGTGTTGTGCACAATCTTACGCTGAAAAACTGCTAAAGAGCGAGTCTACCAAGGTTGAACCGCGGCATATCGAGGGACTTTAGTAAAGTTTCTTTGATCCTGGTTCTCGTAGAAACTCATCTGAAAAGGTCTGAGACCAGTTTGAAACTCTGAACTAATAAAAAAAAAAAGTTGCACGAGATTTATTGTTTTTACAACACGAGCGCAACGTTTTGAGAAACTCCCTCCCAGTGCTGTTTACAAGTTGCTCAGAAAAATGGTGGCTTCCTGTTCTTACTGCTTCAACAGGAAGTGTTTTTAGCAGCAAACATCTCTGCCTCTTCGTCCTCACTTTGCCCAGGTAAAGGTCAACGTACCCCGAGCAGAACCTCTGACCCGATTCAGAAAAATCAGAGAAGCTTCTTGTTGACTTCCCACCCTGACATTGACTTGAACCAGACTCGTTGTCTTTCGTTGGATTAAAGCTCATAAATTTTTCACGGCTTCTTTGGACTCAGCACGCCGTGACTGAAGCCAGATGGTCAAAACTTCACGTGTTTGGATCTGGATATCAAACTGTAGGTCGCCGCCTGCAGAGCGGCACAAATAAACTGTTTCTTTGCTGGAGGAGCCAAAATGTATATTCACTTCTTTCATCCTCACTTTAATTTTTGTTCAGCAGCTGTTAGGAACCGCTTCACTACCTAACATCTCAGCTCGGATCAGTCTTTAACGATTCTGGCCCGTCTTACAGCCGCCGGACCACACCTGTTTCCTGTTCCATCGCCAGCTATCGTACCTCCGCCCAGTTTCCATCCACTTCCTGGAAGAGAACGCAGAACGGGTCAGACTTGGAGGCGACGTCCCGGTCCAGCAGGCTGGACGCCGTGACAGACAGCTCCACCCGAGTGACGCAGTGCTGAGGTCCGATGCTGCGGGTCTTCTCATCAGGCGTCGAACCCAGAGTGTAGGCCATGATCCCGAGGTCAAAGGGCGTCAACCTGAGGGAAAGAAACAGGTAGGAGTCAGAAGAACGATGGTCCATCCCTCTAAACTAACCCGCAGAACTCTGTTAGAGGTTCAGAAAGAAAAGCTTCCTTAAAAAACTAACAGTTTCGTTAGACAAGAAGAATCACAGATTGTCTGTAGCTCTGTGATTATCTAAAGGTTTGTCTGGGAACTAGAGAAACAACTTTAAACAAACAGAAACCCACCAAAAATCTAAACAAACCCTAAACATTCTAAAGAAAAAAGTCTGAAACTGAAGAATGGTCATTTTCTGTAAAAATACAGAGTGAGTGCTAACAGATAAAGGACTGCTGAATTCTGCTGAAGAAGATGAAACTGAGTTGGTGAAGCTAGATTAAAGCTACAGGACGCAGCACACATCACAAAGCTAAAACAAACATAACACTAGCAAAAAGCCAAAACAAATGAAACACTAGCAAAAAAGCCATAACAAACACTAGCAAAAAGCTAAAACAAACAAAACACTAACAAAAAATGAAAAACAGACAAAACACTAACAAAAAAAGATAAAACAGAAAAACACTAACAAAAAGCCAAAACAAATTAACCACTAGCAAAAAGCTAAAACAAACGAAACATTAGCAAAAAGACATAACAAAACACTAGCAAAAAGCTAAAACAAACAAAACACTAAAAAAAACAGACAAAACAAATGAAACACTAACAAAAAGCTAAAACAAATGAAACACTAACAAAAAAGCTAAAACAAATGAAACACAAGCAAAAAGCTGAAACAAATGAAACACTAACAAAAAGCTAAAACAAATGAAACACTAACAAAAAGCTGAAACAAACGAAACACAAGCAAAAAGCTGAAACAAATGAAACACAAGCAAAAAGCTAAAACAAATGAAACACAAGCAAAAAGCTAAAGCAAATGAAACACAAGCAAAAAAGCTAAAACAAATGAAACACAAACAAAAACCTAAAACAAATGAAACACTAACAAAAAGCTAAAACAAATGAAACACTAACAAAAACCTAAAACAAATGAAACACTAACAAAAAGCTAAAACAAATGAAACACTAACAAAAAGCTAAAACAAATGAAACACTAACAAAAAGCTAAAACAAATAAAACACTAACAAAAAGCTAAAACAAATGAAACACAAGCAAAAAGCTAAAACAAATGAAACACTAGCAAAAAGCTAAAACAAATGAAACACTAGCAGAAAGCCAAAACAAAAAAAAAAAAACCTCACAAAAAGATAAAACAAATGAAACACTAGCCAAAACAAACAAAACACTAACAAAAAAAGCTAAAACAGACAAAACACAAAAGCCAAAACAAACGAAACACTAGCAAAAAGCTAAAACAAATGAAACACTAGCAAAAAGCTAAAACAAAAGAAACACTTGCAAAAAGCTAAAACAAATGAAACACAAGCAAAAAGCTAAAACAAATGAAACACTAGCAAAAAGCTAAAACAAAAAAAAATAAACTCACAAAAAGATAAAACAAATGAAACACTAGCCAAAACAAACAAAACACTAACAAAAAAAGATAAAACAGACAAAACACAAAAGCCAAAACAAACGAAACACTAGCACAAAGCTAAAACAAATGAAACACTAGCAAAAAGCTAAAACAAAAGAAACACTTGCAAAAAGCCAAAACAAAGAAAACACTAGCAAAAAGATAAAACAGACAAAACACAAACAAAATGCCAAAGCAAATGAAACACCAGTAAAATGCTACAACAGACAAAACACTTGCGAAAAGCTAAAATAGAAATAGCGTTAAAAATAAAATGTCACAGATGAGCTTTAGTTCTGTTACTTTATGACTTAGCTAGACTTTTGCTGTTTTAACTTCTAGCTATCTTTTTCATACTTTTAGTTGGTGTTTTACCACCTTTAGCTTTTACCTAGTATTTTGCTATTTTTTGCTTTTAGCCAGTCTTGAGCTTTTTGCTTTTGCCACTTTTGGTTTTTAGCTACTACTCCTCTACATTTAGCATTTAGCTACTATTTGTCTACTTTTAGCTTTTACCTACTATTCTGCCACTTTTTCATATCTTTCATACCAAACTACCATTTTCATAATGTGGTTTTTTTTTTACTAGCTTTTTGCTATTTTGAGCTTCTAGCTACCATTTTCTTACCTTTAGCTCTTAGCTAGCTTATTGCTGATTCTAGCTGTTAGTAGACATTTCACTAAATTTAGCTTTCAGACTTTTGTTACTTTTTTCTCGTAGTTCCTGTTTTGCTACTTTTAGCCAGTGATTTGCTCAATTTTGGTGTATTTGTATTTTGTTGTATTTTACTCAATTTGTCAGCTTTTAGCTGATGTTTTGCATCTTTTAGCTTTAACAACTTGGTTACAGCTTCTTCAGTAAGTTTCAGCAGTTATTCCGCGTTCAAACTTGATTTTTACCTACATTTATTTTTCTCTATTTCATTTAAAAAATGAAACCAAAATGTTGAAGCTGTGAGTGAAAAACTAGATCCAGCCTGACTGCTTCTGGATCATAGAGGTTCAGAATCAGCCAGGACGTTCTGCTGCTCTGGAGCATACAGGTGTGTGTTAGCACAACGCCAAGATGGAAGGACATCAGCAATGACCTCAGAGAAGCAGCTACTGCTGCCCATCAATCTGAGAAGGGTCGAAGGTCATTTGGAGTCCACGTTCTACAGAGAGAACGTTGATTCATACGTGGAAACATTTCAGACAGCTGATTCACCCTGAAGGTCAGACCATGCAGTGACACTACAGGTCTCAGTCGACAGGTCAAAGGTCATGGCCTCTTCTCTGTAAAAACAACATGGCAGTTCGACTTAGGTTGGGACTGTTTCATCTGAAGGAACCACAAAACTTCTGGACCAGAACCAGACCAGAGGACAGCTGTTTACCCACAATGCACTGCAGCAAACAGCTCCTCCCAGCTCTCAGTACGGTGGTGGAAGCTGATGGTTGGGGCTCCTGTCAGTCACTGAGTGGACCAGGAACTCCTCTGTAGACCAAAGGGTTCTGGAGTCAAATGTGAGTCCATCTAGCTGAAGCTTGGACCAAACTGGGTCCAACAGAACCATGATCCCAAACACAGCAGCTGATCTACAACAGAACGGGTCAGAAAGAACAGAACCACACACCAGCGAGCGTCCAGAACCTCAACCTGACTGAAACGCTGTGTTGGACCTCCAAAGAGTTTAGCAGAACCTTCAATGAACAGAAGCAACGATGGAAAAGAAGAGTGTGCCAGAACTTCTCCAGAACCAGGAGAGAGGCTGACACAGAGAACCACTGAGGGTTCTGCTGGTTCTGTTGGATCAGGGGCCGAAATCTGTGGAGCGTGTTTGATTATTTGAGAACCTGGTGAGTCCCGATTATTATCGTCTTCTGACTCGCAAAACCGAAGAACCGAAAGAAGGTGGACTTTGTTTTTACCCTTCGGCTGTTTAGAAGTCCACAGGAAATGGACTGAGGGTTTGGCCACAATCATAGTGTGGATTAATTGTCACACACACACACACACACACACACACACACACACACACACACACACACACACACACACTATCTGTGTCTAAACCAGATCAAAGCCACACCACTCAAACAGAAAGAGATGAACAGAAGCAGGAATCAGAAACATCTTCCTTGAGTCTCCGAGCTGCTTTTAGCCAGAAACGGCTGCTTGACAACAACAAGAAGGAAAGCAAACAGCACTCCGTGTCCTTAAAGGTGGTTTTGTTCTCGGAGCGGCGTTGAAAGGATGCGGTCTGTTGCTAAGAGACTAATGTGTCATGGCCAGCGTGCTCCTCCTGTGTTGGTGATGTCACACTGGAGGTTGTGATGTTCTGAAAACACTACAGCCTCCCCCCCGTCGTGTGTTCCCAGACCTTCTGCTGGTCCCTCAAGGGGTTCTGAGGAGTCCTGAAAGCACTGACAGATAAGCTCGGCTTCCTCCTCACACCTGCTGCTTCTCCTGAGCGCTTCGGCTGATAAATGAAGAGGCAGACGGGCAAGAAATAAATTTAAAAGGCAAAGCAGGATGAGAAAAAGAGTTAATGCATGAAATGTTTTAGCTGCTTAAACACTAAATTTGATGTTTCTCTGGATTTTTTTTTTATTACTTTTTGTCTGAAGATCTCCAAACTGCCCCAGGTTTTGTGTCCAAGACCTTCAGGTTCAGGTCAGACCTGAGTCAGGACCTGGATGTCTGAGGCGCACTCTCTCATTAGGTCTAATAACACCTCCTGTCTGCTGCTCTGGACTCCAACAAACCAGCTGTGAGGATGTAAACAATCATCAGACACGAGTCAACATATATAAAAATAAAAGTCCAAACTTGTCTTTGTGTGACGCGTTTCCTGCGAGGTCTCCCATCAAAATGTCACATTTTCTCCACAGCACCCTGAAACACGCACACGCACGCACTCAGACTTACCTCAGTGAAGGAACAACAACTTCTCAGCCACGTGGGATCTGGTTGCTTCTGGCACAGTGAAGAAGAAACAAAAAGTCAAATGTTTGAAATGTGACTTTTGTCTCTAGAAGTGCGCGGAGAGTCTTGTTGGCATGTTGGAGGAGCATCCGGGGAGGCGCGCAAACCGTCCTCCGTGCGCGCGGACTGTGCAGCCTGATCTGAGCAGAGCCGCGCAGACTGATGGAGCCGTCAAGATGACGGCGATGACCGCATGCAGGAAGACGGGCGTTCTGGCTTTCAAAATAAAAGCCAAAACGAAGAAAGGTGCTTCCGGGTTTTTTTTTTTTTTTTGACAATAAGTAAAATATAACTTCCTAGTTTCCGTTTGTCAGGTATGAGTAGATCATCTGGATAATCTGTTACATATGTTATAAACAATACCATATGTGGTAATAGCCTACCACCAGGTACTACCTACCTGGAACATATCTAGGGGTACTTACTGAGTACAACATGGACGCTTACAAGGTACTTACAGGTTGCCTACTGGGACCAGATTAGATTATGTAATCTGCTGTTTTTCTGTACTAATACCTAGTGTTGTAGTCAAGACCACCTAACCCGACACCAAGTCAAGACCAAGACCAGAGTGCAGAGACCGAGACAAGACCAAGACTTTTGGGGTCTGAGACCAAGACCTCAAGTCTTGGAGCTCAATCTTTTCACAGATTATCCGCACCGGCTTATTTTCACTCCTGGTTGCGACATTATGTTCTGTTGTCTGTATTGTTCTGTTGGTACAAAACCACATGCGAGTGAAAGGGGGTGGGTGTGACAGCAGAAAAATAAACATGTATTTAGCAATGAGTCACGTTATCATTTGGATTTGAATCATTATATTTTGCATCCAATAAAAACAATTAAACAAATAAACTGGACGATATGTTTGCAATTTAGTGATCTTTCCACAGTTGTGGCCTTGACTGGTCTTGAAATAAAATCCAGAGTCCTTAATGTCCAAGACCGAGATAAGACCTAGACCAAATTCGGTCAAGTCCGAGACAAGACCATCAAAAAGGGGTCTTGAGACCGGTCTCAAGACCAAGACTGATCTCGAGTACTTCAACACTGCTACAGGAGGTACTTGCAAGGTAAATACCTGTTTTTTACAGAGGTCCTCACTGGGTGCCTGTTACTCTCTGTTACTTACAGGGGTATGCAACGAGTAAATACCTGGTGTCTAGAGGTGTGCCTACAGTGTACAAACCTGGTACTTATTTGGTTTATACTAGTACTTGCAGAGTATATACCTGGTATCTACACAAGTATTTGCAGGATATACACCTGGTACATACAAGCTGCATACCTGCTTATAGGGTAACTATAGGGAGCAGGCTGTATTTGAAAGTCATTTTGTATTTTGTACTTACCATGTTTATTCCCAGTAAGTACCCCCAAATGTGTTCCAGCAGTTGCCTTCTCAACACCTGATGTGCATCTTGTAGGCACTCATGTAGGGACATATATCCTGTAGATAACATGTAGGTATCAGATATGTACCCTATAAGTAAGTAAGTACCCTTTTATGTGCCAAGTGTGCACACTGCATGTACCAGGCTGTATTATGTACCTAGTATCTTACCTTAAGGATTATTTAATTCTGACCTCAGTGATGAGTTAATGGCTAGTCTGAACACACTTGAGATGAGGGCCCTGGTCATCACTGCAGTTTATAGTGGTTCATTCAAACATAAACTTTTGCATCACAGACTTTCTCATAACAATTTTTTTTACACAGACATTTTCACACGCACAAATAACAGCAACAGCAGCTAGCTGTAGCACTTCCTGCAGGAAGATTTCTGCTGGAATAACAGTGAGATGATAAATAACCTGGTTAAACTGTAAAATATGTTAAATTCAATCAATAAAACCAGTTTTTGTCCAAATTAAGGTTAAAGAGCTATCTACAACAGGTAAGATATTAACTCTTCACAATGCTGACAGAACCCATTCAATTCTCTTTGGTCTCTTTAATGTGGTCTAAAACTGAAGCAGGGAAATGATGGCAGCCCTGATTAAATATTTACCCCTGGGATTTGCTCACTGTAACACTTCCTATAAATAAAAAGGTCAGTGGAGTCGTTTTTCAACGTCTGGTTGCTAAAATCAATCGTATTTGAGTAAAAATAGAAAATGGCGCATCATCAGTTGGATCAAGTGTTTCCCAGCTAAAGGACAAACTTTCTGATGTAAAAAAAAAATCATCTGGGGCTCATGGATCAAAGTTTCAGCTCTTTAATATGGAAACAAGAAACAAACAGACCAACAGGATTATTATTATTAATGTAATTATAATAATATTTTTATTATTTTATTGAGTGACTCATTCAGGACATTCCTGCTCTGACTTCTGGTATTTGTGCAGTTTTTACTTTCTGAAACATTTAGCCTTGTCGGCCATGTTTTTCTCTTTGAAAATGAATGGAGCTCCACATCCTTCAAAACTTTTAGCTGTTTAAATCTTTTATGCTCATTTCAGCCTTTATTTCTTTTAATTTTGGCTATTTTTAGCTACTTTCCACCTTTTGTGACATTTTTCTAATGGTTTTAGCTTGTGCTTCTTTCAGTTACTTTCTGTTAATTTCAGCTTTTTTTTTTTTTTTTTTTTTTAGGTTTTCCGATATTTTTTTTTTGCAGCTCCTTTATTCAAATTTTATCTTTTATGCTCCATTGAGTTTATTTATTGTAAATTAAACTTTTTCAGCTACTAGGTGTTTTTTGCTAACTTCTGCCATTTGTGATCTCTTCTAATCATTTCAACATTTTATGCCCCCTTCAGCCACTTTTTACTAATTCCAGCTTGTTTTTTTGTAATTTATTCAACCTCTTTCTGCCTATTTCAGCTTATTCTGCTACATTTTTGTTCTCTGCATTGAATGAATGAATGAATGAATGAATGAACTTTATTTGAAAAAGGGAAAATGTACAACTCAAACATAAATGTCACCATTTGATGCCCTGTACCAGATTATAGCAAAAGCTAATTCGCATCTGCAGTCCCTTGACAATAATAATAATACTTATTCTGCTACATTTCTGTTCTCTGCAGCTTTTTCTATACATTTCAGCTGCTTTCAGGGAGGCTATTTGAAACAACACAATGTTTTAAATTGCAGCTGCTGGTTTATTTCTTCAGAATTACATGAATTAATGAATTACAAACAAGGTTGGTGCAAACAGAAGGAAATGCTCTGAATAAATTAATAACCTGTCTTACTGATGTTTAAAATACTTGTCTCTGTTTCAGACAAACAAACTTTAATGAACAGACTCGTGTGCATTCTGGAAAAAAAATGGTTGTCAGATGTCAATAAAAATAAAAAATAAACTATAATTTTATCATCTTTTGTTGCATTTTGAATGAAAAATGTTTCTAAACCAACAGGACCAATCAGAATGAACACCAACGAGCAAATCAATGAAAATTAAGACAAAAATCTCTAAGAAGTGTTTTATGAGAAATAATATAGAACTCGGAGATAATTTAATTAATAAAAACAACATAATTTGCCCAATGTCAAATAAAAAAGATGATGCAATAAAAATTTAAAACAGTCATAATATTTGACACAGCAGTCAGTAATCAGTGTTGTCGTTTTAAATTAAACTTTTGTCACATTTCATTATTTTTCACACACAAAACAAATATAAAAATATAGAATTAATGTTTTTTTTCTACCATAAACAGCAGAAATAAATATGTTCTCCTGCAGAGACCACAACCTATAATGACCATGAGAGGAGCAAACTTTTCACTGCAGATCTGTGATAAATTGTGTTTTTCACTCATGTGGCCTCTGCTTCAGTGCAAAGTGGCTTCCTACAATCACAATTAGAATAAATAGAAAACAAAATATTTAGTATTTTGTGCTAAAAATGTAAAAATAAGAAACATGCTCAAGCTTCACAGCAGTAGGAGACGTCTGGACCTTCACTTTGTTCAGCTGTTTTTAAGTTAAATGAAATGTTCATCACACGCCACCAAAAGGCAAAAGGGAGCTAAAGTTTTGCCCATGTCTGTCTGTGCATTTAGATGTTTGTACTGTTAGCAAAATATCTCTTGAACCGCCAGACGTTATATAATTGAACTCTTAGTCAGTGGTCACTGGATGTTCCTCTGTAGCTGATAAACTTTTGGAGTCAACCCAGTTCAAGCTGGTTGCTGTAGTAGGGTTTGTGCTTCCTGGTGTCTGGCTCCATCTTGTGTTGTGTTTATGTCTTGTGTCCTCCTGCCCCTCAATCTCTGTCCTGCACCCTTGTCTCATTACTTCACTTCCTCACACCTGTGTGAGCCTGACACGTGTTGCGTTCTCGTTAGTGTCTGTATTTAAGCCAGTGTTTGTCTTACCCCTTGTCCTGATTCATACATGAAAATGAGAATGGGTTGGGGTGGGAATGCATCATTTGATGTGTCAGTTCCCCTCTGACATCACTGAAGACCACACTCCAGTTTGGTAGGTGGCGGTAAATGCACCTTAAGTTGGTTGCCAACTGCCAATAAATCCCAAAGAAGAAGACCCCCTTGTCCTGGCATTGCTATATGTCTTCTGGTGATGTCCTGTTCTGCTTCCTGTGAATCCCTGGATTATTTACTGTATGTAAGTTTTCTGCACTGTCAGCCTTTTTGCTTGTAAATAAATTCTCTCCTGAGTCACTGCCTGCCTGCACCACTGGGTTTACCGGCCCCAATGTGACAGCTGCCACAGTTAATTGACCTTAGCCAACACAAAACTGGCTATACCCCAATCAGTTTACAAATGCTGAGCTCAGTGTTTGGTGTGGTAGTAGCTGAGAGTCATCCCCAAGCACAGTGTCATTTACAAGGTTTGACTAAAACTCTGCAAGATTTCATTATAAGATTTTGTTTAAAGCTGGCATGAAAAGCGGCAGGTGATAGGCATTTCTTCAAGGAATGCTGGGCATTCAACTTTTTTTTTTTTTTTTTTTTTCAGGACATTTAGCAATCAGTTGTTTCCAAATCGATGAGTTTAGTATAAATGAGTCGGTTGTTTTAGGACTACTTCTCACATGATTTGTAGGAGTTCCAGTTTTTTCCCTACAGCTCTTTGACACTAGATGGCGGAGTACAGTATAAATCGCAGTTGGTGACCTCATTCTGACGCTGGTGCATTGTCTGCCTACCAGTAGTTGTGTTCCTGGCCACTTTACCATTCCTAGTGTTTTGTAACGACTAAAACCTTCATCTCAGACTGAAGAAGTCTTTCGGAGGAAAGACGAAACGTTTCTACAATTTTTCTTTTGTGTGTGTTTTGTTTTTTGAATGTCCAGAGGACCAGAATTAACTTTTATAGACTCACAGGAAGAGATTCTAAAACCAGAAGTAAAGACACTTCTTGAGCAGAGGAAGACATCTTATCTCTGCTTGTGGCTGAAGCGGGTCACCTCTGGTTCTGCAGAACCCATCACATGATGGTGGAGGAGAAGTTCAGCCTCCTCTCCCTCAGATTGAAGCTCTGAGCTTCTCTCGCCGACAACCGGTTCCTCCAGAGCCTGGGGGCACAGAGGAGGAGATGAAGTGTGCATTAACAGATCACACATCTTCACAAACAGCTGACTGAGCTGAACGTTCACCTGATGATCTGCAGAGCAGGGCAGAACTTCAACGCTCCCTCCAGGGCCTCCACTCCAGAAACACTCACACTGTTGCACTCCAGACTGGAAGACAAACACAGAAACACTCACCTCCTGAAGCAGCACACACCTTTTGCCATTTACAGTTAAAGCTGCAACAGGGTCGCTCACACACTTCCTGTTCTGTCTGACGGTGAAGCTTAAGGGATTTAAATTTTGTCATCTTCACAGAACGGGTCGAAACCCGGGAAGAATGAGAGGTCAGGGTTTTTGTTACCTGACTGACTGTGTGCATCACAGAATCAAGAAGAAGAAAATAAGAAGTGTGAGGACAAGAACAACAACAGCAAAAACAACAAGAAGAACTACAAGAATAAGATTAAGATGAAGGAGAATAAGACCATGATGAAAAAGAACAAGAAGAACCAGAAGAATAAAATTCAGATGGACAATAACTTGAACAAAATGGAAAAAGAACTAGAAGATGAAGAACAAGAACAAGAACTACAAGAATAAGATTAAGAGGAATGAGAACAAGACCATGATGTAAAAGAACAAGAAGAACCAGAAGAATAAGACTCAGATGAACAATAACTTGAACAAAATGGAAAAAGAACAAGAAGATGAAGAACAAGAACAAGAAGAACTATAAGAAGATGGAGAACAAGACCATGATGACAAAGAACAAGAAGAACCAGAAGAATAAGATTCAGATAGACAATAACTTGAACAAAATGAAAAAGAACTAATATGCAGAACAAGAAGAACCAGAAGAATAAGATTCAGATGAACAATAACTTGAACAAAATGAAAAAGAACAAGAAGAACTATAAGAATAAGATGGAGAACAAGACCATGATGACAAAGAACAAGAAGAACCAGAAGAATAAGATTCAGATAGACAATAACTTGAA
>JARVGS010000002.1:9504343-9517048 GCA_031762315.1 Hypsolebias antenori
AAGGGATGCATTTTGCCCGCTGCCTTCAATTCCAGTTTTAAACCAAGCTCAAATAAATGTAAGAGTTGTAGTCATTTTGGTCAGCCTTGAAGCAACGTTCTGCATGTTCAGAGCATATGCTGGGAATGGCTCTTAACTACTACTACACATAATTTCTCACCAGATTGTTCAAAAAAAGCTATTTTCCATCTCACTGCAAGGACTTCTGGCAAAAGTGCCAACGTTCACACAATACTAATGTATTTTCTCTTCATTATATTTATGCAAAACTGTAGTACTGAGTTTGCAAAATGAGCAAACTTGCAAAACAGTCAAAAGATTTACAAGTTTACAAATCAAAAACAAGACAAGAAGAATCTGAATATTATAAAACTGCACTGACAATGTTCAAACATCAGATCAGCCCTGGTTTTAGTGGCTGTTCTGCTCGTTCAGCCACAAACAGAGAGGATCTTATCTGACCTGTGAGAAGAGTCCGGTTCTGACTGAGAGCTCCAAAACATTTGGTGGAACTTCGTTCTTCAAAAACAGGATGCTGCTTTTCTCCAAACCCTGCCAGGCCAGCTGACTCAACTCACAGAGCTGCACACTGCACACGGAGACACAAAACATCCATCATTCCAGCTCCATTTTAGGGTTAACAGGAAACCATTTTACATAAAATAGGCACACAAAAAAAAAACGCAACAAAAAAATTGAAACATAAATAAAAATAGAAAAACTTAACGGGGGGGGGGGAAGCAAAAAACATAACTCGAAAAAAATCTAAAATGTATTTGAAAAAAGCAAAAACATAACTCGAAAAAATCTGAAATGTAACTTGAAAACCCCACAAAACTTAACGTGAAAAACGCAAAAACAACAAAAAAATTTGTGAAAAAAGCAAACATATAGTTCTAAAAAAAATCTAAAACGTATTAAAAAAAAATGTTTAATTAACGCAAAATAAGCAAAACTCTAACTTATAAAACAAAAGAGCTTCATGTGAAAAAAAAAAGCAAAACATAACTTAAAAAATATCTGAACTATAACACGAAAAAAGTTACTTAAAAAAAAGCTAATATGTTACTCCAAAAAAAACGCGTATTCCCTATCATTATCTAAGTGGGACGTCCCGCCCTGTCAACAACAAACAGCGTGCAACACAAACGTGTCATCGTCAAAAATCGCAGAAGAGATGAGCACCTTGCCAAGGCACGTGACCTAGGGAAAACACTGAAAACGTTACTTGAAAAAAAAAAAAAAAACCTAACACGAAAATTGTTACCAACAAATTTAATACAAATAACTTAATGTGGAAAAAGTAAAAACTCAGAAAAAAAAAAAAATCAAAAACGCATCTCAAAAAAATGCTAATACGAAACTCAAACCACCGCAAAACTTAACGCAAACAAAGCAAAAACGTTAACACCAAAAAATCTAAAAAAGACTTGAAAAATAAGCAAAAACCTAACTAGAAAAATGGCTAAAATGTAAATAAAAATGTAAAAAAGTTAAAACCTAACTCCAAAAAAAAAAAATTATAAAACTTCACGAGAGCATTTAAAGTATTGAAAACTGTTTCAGTGAAGTTTTACCTGTGAGGGAACGTTGAGGTGGTTGTCGGGTCCTCCCCTCCTCCTCCGTGAGGCCGTCGGCTGAGAATCGCAGAGACAACAGCGAGGTAGAGCTGGGTAAGAGTGGGAGGAACTTTGGCTGATGAGGACGAAGTCTCCGCTCTGTTTGGATCGTTTCTTTGTCCTCTCGGACTGTCTCCATGTCCGTCCTCTTCCTGTTTTACTTCAGGATTTTGCGCTCCTTTTTCTCGTGTCTCCAGAGTGCTTGTACTTTCTTTACGTCGTTTTTCTTGCAGTAGATGCTGCAGGAAGATGCAGCAGATGTTGCAGAGGGCAGGGAGGGACGACATAGCGAGGAGGTGTCGACTGGAGAACAGGAGATCCGCTGCCTCTGATCCAGGACTTCCATCTGGTCCAATAAGGAGAAACAGGGTCAGGGGTTAGGTCTGAGGCTAATGCAGATGTTCTTCCCTAAAAACATCCACTTCTACATAAACATTCAACAAAATGTAAACCTAAGCTGTTGGACATTGAAGAATCTTTTTGTACCTTTTACATCAAAGAAGCTGTCCACATATTCCTTGATCTCTTGATGGTCCCACGGCAGCAGCTGTCCTACTTTGTCCGCCAAGCCGTCCACATCGGAGACGTCCCGGACCCGACAGGTGAGCAGCACGGTACTTCCTGGAAGGAGCTGACGGCTCACCAGCCCTGAGACCAGGTCTGCAGCGGGAACAGGAGTTTGTGGGTCCAGCGGCTCGTCTCGCCTGCTGAGCTTCCTGTGAAACTCATCGTAGCCGTCCAGCACCCAGCAGCTCTGCTCCGGGTTGGACAGGAGGTAGTCCATGACGGCTTTCTGCTCAAAACGCAGAGAAGATGGACGAGAATCAGTTGATCAAAAAAATCAATTCTATTTTCTGTTTTCCTTGTGCTACCTTTGCTTGACTGTCCCCGGTCGGATGGGGGAGGTAGTGCTGGAAGAGCAGTTCGGACAGGGACAGTGGGGAGGACAGCAGGTTGAGCTGACGAAACTCCAGCAGGACAAACAGGTACGATGAAGGGATGGGGCCCTGGATACAAACAGGTGAAAGGTGTTCAAGAGATGATGGAGGAACAATTGTTCTGTAGCTCTGGGCTCATGGTTGTCGATCATTCTGCGGCTATAATTCGTCATAATTAATTTGCTCTGCTACTTTACTTCATTGAGCTTTCAGGCAGCATTTTGGTACTTTTAGCTTTCAGCTAATGTTTTGTAACTATTAACTTCTTTGAGTTTTAGCTAGCTTGTTGCTTTTTTTTTTTTTTTGGCTTTGAGCCAACGTCCTGCCTCTTTTAGCTTCAATTTGTTTCATTCAGCTGAAAACGTCTTTTCTTTTGTCCAACCACTTTTACAGACGCAGAGCTACAATTCTGTGTGGTAGTAGCTGAGAGTCATTCTTAACGCAAACTCCGAGGGCAAACACGTTTAGCAAAATCTTGCACAGATCACTCATATCAGACTTTACAAACTTCGACCGAAATGGCTGCGACTCGTTTCCCATCAAAGACAGTGAGTTTAAAACTTTGTCGTGAAGGGCGCTATCTCGTCCAAATGTCCCTCGTCTCTCACGTGATGACTGCTGAAGACAGACACTATCTCCCATAAAGAAAGAAAACGGATTAATTTTGTTGTGTATTTTCTTCTTTCATGCCTCGATTTGTGCCTTTATTAATAAATTATTTTGATTTGCCGTCAGGTTCTGCCTCATGTCTGGGTCTTTTATATTTTATGAACCTTTATTTAAAAACACAAATCCCACCGAGATCACAGATCTCTTTTGTAAGGGAGGCCTTACAAGAGAGACCTGGTTTTAACAAAGAGTGATGACAACGACAACAATAGACAATCATAAAAGATGCATACTTTTTTTAACAAGTGAAAAAAAAAGGTAATTAAAAGGAAAAGTAGCAACAAAAAAAAAACAGCTAGCTTGTAAGGCAGTGTAGAATACTACAACCAGGAACATGTCTGCATGGATTGTGGGAGGAAACCCATGAGGAGAACAAGTAAACTACATCCTAGGTCCAAAATCTAGATCTAAGTCCTCGGTCCAAACTGGGGATTGAACCCAGAACCTTCTTGCTGTGAGGCAACAGTGCTAACCACTGATCCATTGTGCTGCCACAATCTTCAACACCAAAATACAGGGAGATTATTGTCTCCACCTCCATTTTCCACAGCTTGTTTGTAGTTGGGTCTTGACTGCAACTGGTCCAGGAGAGGAGCTCACCTCCCCCTTTCCAGAGACACTCTCTAACCCCTCCTGGGGGACTTCAAGGCATTCCCAGCCCAGAAAAGACACACAATTCTTCCAGTCAGTAGTTCTAGGTCTTCCCCCAGGGTTTTCCTCGCAGTGGGACGTGGCCAGAAAACCTCTAAAGGGAGGCGTCCTAATCAGAACCACGTCAGCGGAATCATCTCATGAAGGAGCAGCGTCTCTACGCCAAGCCTCCTCCGAGATATTTTAGGTTTATTTCAGCCTGTTGATCCTTTTTTTAGATCTTCTACAATTGTATAGCCTTCTCTACAAATCTGATCCGTAAATAAAGAAATGCTGTGAAGACTGAAAGTAAAAAAAAAAAAGGTTAATAAATAAATAAAAATAAACAGTTACTGCGGCAAACTGGGTCATATTTACTTTCACTTTTGATTCATTTTTAGAAAGAAAGAAAGAAACGACTGAAGAATGAAAAGGAAGAAACTGGTGATGAACCAGTGACTTCACTGAGCTGCGTCTTTATCAGGTACTTTCCATTTGGAGGAAGTTGACAGTAATCTGCTGAGATCTGTTAATGTGAATGTTTATAAATCTTTCTTTCTTTCTGTTACCTTTGTTCTGCTTCAACTCATCATAGATCAAACTTTCGGGTCATTCAGGATGTTCCTGCTCTGGCTTTTGGTTGTTGTGAAACGTTTACTTTTTGAAATGTTTAGCTTTGTCGGCCATGTTTTCCTCACTGAAAATGAATGGAGCTCTCTTCACGTCCTTCAAATCCTTTAGCTGTTTGAATCTGTTACTAATCACTTCAGCTGTTGTTCTCGTTCAGCTTTTTCAGCATTTTTCTGTCAACTTAACGTTCTTAGTTTTCAATCAGTTACCGTAATTTTATCTTTTTTTTAATGCTGCTTTCAGCTTCTGTCTGATTTTTCAGTTACTTATTTTGGCTAAAATTATTTTTTTTATTTTAGCTTTTTTTTCTGTATTTTTTCAGCTACTTTTCAGCTAATTTCAGCTTTTCTCTGCTTTTTATACTTTGTTTTAATTACAGTTGTTTGTATATGTTTCAGCTTTGTTCGGCTTATGTAATCTTTTTTTATTCAGTTTTTCTTGTTGAGCTTGGTGAGCTGGACTGGAAAGCTCAGTGGAGAGCGTCCTGTGCTCCAGCATCAACGGGTGGCATGGAGGCTGTACAGCTGGAGAGAGAAAAGCTCCCCAGAGAGTGGTGAAGGCTGCACAGAAGTCTGTTGGAGTCAGCCTCCCCACCATCACAGACATCTACACCTGCAGGAAGAGGGCCACCTGCATCACGAAGGACTCCACTCACCCAGCACACACACTTTTTGCCCCGTTCACAGGAGGTTGCGGAGCATTAAGTGTTGAAACACTAGACTGAGGAACAGCCTCTACCCTGAAGCTGTTAGACTCATGAATGCCTAATAATCCTCATAATCCCTAATCTTTGTAGTCTTTATTAATCCTAATAAAGACTCTTAATCCCAGGAAAATCACTGTACTGTCACTTTAATTGAAGATTTGATACATTTTCCATGCTGCTGATTTCTTACCCATAAGCTGCTGTATTTATACCCATCTGCTCACAACTGACTCATGTCCAGGCTGCTGTTTAACACACCATATAATATTACATTAGTATTGTTTAGCGTATGTTTTAGATCCTTAGATACTGTTTATTTTTTATGTACAGGTACTTATATATTGTTGCTATTATTGGGCATAACTGGGACCTTGACTACACTATACTGTTCCACCTCATGAACCACATGTGATGTGAATGATAATAAAGAACCTTGAATCTTGTTTAGGCTACTTTCAGGCCGTGCTTTCCACTTTTAGCTGTCGATGTATTTCAGGCAAGTTTCAGCAAAATCACTCTGCAGTTAGCGTCCACGCAGCATTTCCACAGGAAATGCAAATTATTTCGTTCTTGTTTGAGTCCAGATCCATCACCTGCATATTTTACAGACTCGGTCCATTAATCAGACATTTTTTTTAATTAATTTTATTTTCTTTTGAAGCTGAACAGATCAGCAGCTCAACAAGAACCTCCCTCTAGATGCAAACTGTTTTCCAAAGTGACTGAACAGAAATCAGGACCTTACCAACCCGCTCGCACACTGATGGCCGAGACGCGACGTCAGCAGAGTTTTTCCTGATCCGGCCGGGCCGCACAGAACCGTGACTTTTCCTGCACATCCCTGCAAGAAGGTCTCCAGAGTCAGTCTGGACTCCAGACTCCCGTAATCCACGTCAGGCTCTGATCCGGGTGACAAGAGGAACAAAAACATCCGTTAGGACCGAGTTTTGAAGCTTAACATCATTTTTTCTTCATGCATTTTTTTAAATCTTCTTTTTATTTGTGTCACTTTTTGTTAACTGTGTGAAAGTTCATAAATCCTGAGATCAGTTTGTCATCAGCTGACTCGTTCCACAGCTTTTGTTCTGTGTCAACTCTTCATGTCTCAGAACGTTCGGCTCTTCAGGACTTTCCTGCTCTGACTTTTGGTGTTTGTGCAGTTTTTACTTTTTGAAATATTTAGCTTGGTCAGCCATGTTTTCCTCATTGAAAATAATAATAATAATAATAATAACTTGTATAGCACTTTTTTAAACAAACAAAGTGCTTCACATTAATCAATTAATCAATAAAACAACATAAAAATGACACCAGAAACACAAAAAACATACCAAATTAATTAAAATACATAATATAAGACAAATGAAAATAAAAATATGAAGAAATTCTGATATTAAAAGCCTTATTATACAAGTACTGTAAGTTTCAACTAGTGAATGGAGCTCTCTTCGTGTCCCTCGAACACTTTCAGCTGTTTACAACTTTTTACTGCTCATTTCAGCTGTGGTTCCGCTTCAGCTCCATTTAGTATTTTTCTGCTCCTTTCATCTGCTTTCTGGTAAATTAAGTTTTATTCAGCTACGTTTTAGGTCCTTTCCGCTCATTTTAGCCATTTATGTGCAATTTATTTAGCTGATTTCCACCTTTTGTGCTTCTTTCTAATAATTTCAACTTTTTATGGTCGTTTCAGCTTCTTTCTGCTAATTTCATCTCTATTTTAAGCCTTTTTTTTAGCTATTTTTCTGTCTAACTTCAGTTTTTTCTGCTCATTTCAGTTTCATTTTTGCTGAGTTCAGATTGTTTTGGTAATCTATTCAGCCTTTCTCTGCCTTCTCTACACATTTCTGCTTTTATTTTCCTGCTTTCAGCAAATGTCAACTTGCGTCACCAGTTCAGCGATGAGACTTTTCAGCTGCTCTCAGCAGAAATCATTCTCACTGCATTTCTCCAAGTATGTTTTGTTTCATCAGTTTTAAATAAATGTTGTGTTCAGTATTTCTGTGGTTAGATAAGAGGAAGGAGAGGAAAGGCCTGCTGACCCGGTGTCCTGCTCCCTCGCTCTGCAGGTCCTGGGGTCTGATCAGGTCGTTCCCTGGTTCTGCTGGTGATTCTAAGGCTGACCCAGACTTTGTCGAGCTGCAGGTCCCTCAGCCGGCCTTCGGACAGTCGCTCCCACCTCTTCTGCAGGAAACCTGCTGCTGCTTTAACATGCTGCTCCCAGTGATCTTTGGACAGAACCAGAACTTTATAAGAAGTCTAAATACATGCGAATAATCGTTAAAGTACGGCAAGCCAGAAGGGTCTCACTGATGTTTTTCTAGATTTTGTTTAAATGATTTGAAAGTTTGAAAATTTAACATATTAAAAGTCTGTCTTTTATGTTAGAGTTTAGAACAAAGATCCTCTAATGTTGTTTACTTAAAAAAAAAACAATATTTAATCTGTTAGAACTCAGACGATGAGTTATTAATGACTCTCAGCTACAACCACACCAGATTATAGCTCATAATCTGTGCATGTATCAGAGTATTTTACCTTTCTTTGTTTTTATAAAGACAGTTTTCTGCTGGTTTGGATGATTAATGTTCAGAACTGAGCTGACAATAATAACAAAAAAGCAAAATAAAATAACTATAAATGAGCTGCCTGATTAACTGTTCATATTTAAAACATTTTCTGTTTTTCTGTAAACTTCAACTCATTTCTAAATGTTTGAATGAAGAAACGTTTCCTAAAACTGCTCATAGAATCCACATGAAGTAAGAGTATCATGTCTAAACATAAAGTGATTCAGTCTCTGTAACGTGCTTAAAGAAATAGTCTAAAATCATTATTACTGTTAGAAATATTGATAATTATGAAACGTTCACATCTGGTTTCATTTAAAGCTGCTTCACGTCAATGTTTGTGTTTTTTCTGCGTCTTTTTCTTTCATATAGATTGATAAATAAGTTAATTCTCAGGTTGCGCACGTGGATGTTGCAGAGATGAGACGTGTGCACGTCGTACCAATCCGTGGGCGTTTGACGAGCTGCTCCTCCGCTGGTGATCCCTGACCCGTTTCACCGAGACTCGGGTTCTGACGCCCACCTGTGGGGCAGAAGACGTGAAAAACTCTGAGACACTTTCAGGACGTCTTATTCTTCTCCCCAGTCTGAAATGATGTTTAGATATGAAGGAATCAAAGGAAACGTCGGGGATTTCCAGTCAGAAAACAAAACAGAAAGAGTGGTCAGCCGCCCTGACTGAACCCAGATCAGTTCAGGACAAACAGCTGCTTTCGTTTTCAGCAGGACCTGCCTCTTTGTCATCAAGTGGAATTAAAAGCTGAAGAATAAACTCGGCTCGACAACAAATCCAACCTGAGGAGGCTCGTTGGTCCGGCAGGGAAGACTGCTCCCACTCGCACGTAAATGAAAGGATCACATTTGATTCTAGTCCCCCGTTGCTGAGGGATTTGAATAGTGAGTGTTTTTCTGGACCAGAACTAAACAGAGAATGAAGTAAACCTAAATGTTTTTTTTAGTCTAAATGATGTTCAAGTGTGGAGGAGTTGTACTGCGGAGAAGGAGAGGGAGGTTGCAGCGTGACCGATCCTGAGGAGTGGAGGGAGCCATTTAATCCACTACCAGGTGCAGAGGCGGAGCCAGGAGGTGGCCAATGGTGGCCTCTGCCTCCAAAGAGTCATCTACAGCCACCCCAATCACTTGAGGAAACTACGCTTTTAATCAATATTAAAACTAGAAATCAGTTTCATTAAATGAGGGGGTGATCGGTTTACACACACATATATTTGTGTGTGTGTGTGGGGGGGTGTATGTGCATTTAGAAATATAAATCCAACAAAGTTCGGTCAGCTCATCTGGTTGGTTTGTTGAGATGTTTCGTCCTTCATCCAAAGGACTTCATCAGTTTGAGGAGCCACAACAAACTCAGTCCCACAAGCAGCTGTGCGTGTGTGTGTGTGTGTGTGTGTGTGTGTGCATGCATATAGAAATATAAATCCAAAAAATTCAGTCAGCTCATCTGGAAGTTTCTTTTCTTTTATTTACTTTTTTTTTTTTTTTTTGGAGATGGTTTTGTCCTTCATCCAAAGGCCTTCATCAGTCCAAGGAGCCACAAAAAACTGAGTCCCATAAGCGGCGCACTCACACAACTAGTTTGCTGGTGAGAAGATGGTTTCTGGGGCCCACCCTCTCCCCCATCAACTCCTCTGAGGCAGCCATAGCCAAAGTGGTTGGCTCAGAGATCACAGAAACCATCTCATCACCAGCAAACTGGTTGGTCCACTATGGGAGTGTGCTGCTTGTGGGACTGAGCTCCCCTGACTGATGAAGTCCTTTGAATGAAGGACGAAATGTCTCAACAAAAAAAAGGAACCGTCCAGATGACCTGAATGAACTTTGTTGGATTTTTTTTTTATTTTTTTACCTGGATTACTGAGCCTGAACTTCGATAGAAATATAAAGTTTTTATGATCAGAATCGAACCTGATAAGGTTGATTCTGTTGTTCTGGTCTGTCTAAACTGAAAGGGAACGTCTGACCATGCCCCGACAGCATCGAGAAAAAAAAAAAAAAAGATATGAAAACACTTTCGTGTTCAACAAAGAGATCTAAACTACAACCTCTGAGGGGGTTTATTCTTTTATTCTCTCTCTTCTCTGCTAAAACCTGAGGTTTGATTAAAACTTTATTGCTCCCAACAGGAAACAGTGAGTTTTTAACTTGTAGCAGAAAACACAAAATGCTGATTTCATTCAGTATAAAAAGCACTCCGGCTTGATGAAGAGTGGTGTAAATGTTTTCAGAAACAAACTGAAGGGATTTTATTTAAATATGCCGTTTTGGTGTTTCGTACTCACTGAAAAGGTTTCCAGCCACAGACATGAGCTTGGACTCCAGGTGCATGGGCACGTTGTCACACAGCAGACAGACCCTCTGCAGGAAGCTGCAGCACTCTGCAGCGCTGCTGCGTCTGAAGTGCTCCAGCATGGCTGAGACGTGCTCTGGTACCGGCGCCGACGCTGCTGCAGAACCGAGCCGGCCGGCGTCGCGGGGCGTCGTCTCCCACAGAGACAGTAAGGTGGTCTGTGACTGACTGCAGAGGATTTCAAACAGCTCGGAGGACTCCTGAGCCAAGACGGAGTTCACGTTTTCATCGGCCGGGTCAAGCTCGTCATCCATGGTCCGACTCCATCAGCTGGCAGACAGAAGCCAGAGGCAGGGTGAACACGTGCAGCCTGGCAGGACGAACAGCAGGGAGGCTGCAAACAAACACACCTGCAGACTCAAGAAAACTTTATTTAGTTAGAGACAGCCCCGGCAAACTGGGGGGTGCAAAAGCCGTTTTGTTGTTTATACCAGGGATTCTCAAACCTTTTGTGCTTAGGGACCTTACAGGAGAGAAAAAGTTTCAGGGACCCCCCTCATAACCCTCATAATTTATTCAGTTTGTCTTTTTAATGCAATAGAAATATTTATGTAACATAAATACTGAAGACCTGCTCTTTAACAGTGTTAATACATTTTTTTTATTTTTCATTCAAGACACAATTAACAAAATTTTTAATTTCATCTTTCAAAAATTACAGTTTTGAGAAAATTAACAGCATTAAAAAAAACACTTTAAACTTTACCTATTCACTTGATGAACATAATAAATGTATCGTCACTTCTTCAAATTATTACAGAAAACTCTTTTTATATAAAACTGAAAAGAGCCATAACAGCAGTTGTTAAACCAAGGAACAGCGATTAATTTGTAAAAAGATCAGTGCTGGAACACAAATAGCAGGCGGGCTGGTGGACCAGTAAGGGTGGGGAGGGGGGGGTCCTCCTCCAGAAATTTTTGGAAAAAGTAGATGTAATTTCCTGCATTTTGGTGTATTTTAATGGGTTGTGCGTGTAAAAATAAATATATATATATATATATATTTTTTTTATTTTATTTATATTTTCTGCGGACACCGAAACACAGGTTCGTGGACCTCCAAGGGTCCAGGGACCCCAGTTTGAGAACTACCGATTTATACGAACTGGAATTTAAGTGGAATTTCAGGCGTCTTTATTTATAATTTAATACATACAGTAACTAAGCCTTTGGAAATTAAACATATATTTTATTTTTTTTTAAATTACATTAAGTTTTCTGTCCCCAGAGACTCTTCGATGGACTGAGGACCTGGGCTTTGACTGGTCCAGACCAGAACCTTTATGTGGTTCTCCTGGAACCAGAGGAGTGTTCTTCGGCTATCATGCTGGAGGAACTTCTCTGTAATTTGCTCCATATTTCCCTCAACTCTGACGAGTTTCACAGTCCCACAGCATGACGCTGCCACCACCGTGCAGGGACAGCATGACAACTGGTGCTAGACTGGCCTCAGTGTTGTCCTGAATGTTTTGGTCTCATCGGAACATGGAACCTTCTTCCACCTGATTTCACTAATCCAGTAAAGGATTATATTTGCCACTTTTCTGTTTTAACATTTTTTTATAGAATTATTAAAAATGTGTTTTGTTTCCATTTAACTTGGTTAATCTGGATTAATTAGCTCATTAATTATAACCAAACATTTAAATTCCTGCTGTTTGGCAACAAAATCTAAAGAAGGGGTGAATACATTCCCGTCCTTCTATCCAGGAGTCCAATCACGCACACGCTCCTCTTCATTAACCTGACATGAACCTGCACATCTCATTTTCACTTGATTTCATCCATAAATCATTCTGTGAGCTTATTTTGATATTTTCATTTAGTTGTGAACAACAAAATTAAGTTTCAGTGAAAGTCTAACCCAGGGGGTCTGCAACCTTTATGATCAAAAGAGTCATTTTTACACATTCAGTCACTAAATTAAACGTGTCCAGAGCCACAACAACCTGCTACTTCTGTGGTTATCAACTGGTGGCTCATGGGCCACTTTAAGTTTGTTGGAGGAGAATTTTGTGGCCATTTGGGGTCACATTATAAAGCTAAAAATATCTGATTATCTGATGTCTCCCTTGTAAATGAGTCCTCGAGGCTCAGTGAGATTAACCTGCCTAAGTAAAGGTTGAATGAATGAAAAAAAAAAGAAAAAATATATATATTCAGGTAGTCCCCGAGTTACGAACGAGTTCTGTTTCTACGCCCCCGTTCGTAACCCGATTTTGTCGTAAGTCGAAGCGCTACCCACGTGGCTGCCGTAACTCCGGATTTTTGCCGTAAGTCGGAAAAAGAACAGTAAACGGCGTTTTAAACACGATTTTTTTTCTATGTAACACAGCACCAGCGTACTTAAAATGCCATTTTACTGTATTTCCAAGCAGTTAGCTAACACAGTACCCTCAAAAAAATAAAAAACACATAAAATACTGCATAAAAAAGTCAACGGGAGGTTTGATGATGTCACTGGGGGCGGCGCTGTAAGTCCGAAATGCCGTAAATCGGGGGGGTAACTCGAGGACTACCTGTATTATATATATATATATATATATATATACAGGTAACCCTCGGTTTCCGGCCGAGTTCC
>JARVGS010000002.1:9558071-9571290 GCA_031762315.1 Hypsolebias antenori
TCCCTTCAAACTGGTTCTATATTTAGGTTTCACAAACATATCAGTTCCCTTAAGATTATAACAACTTAATCTTTTAATCATCATAGCATGGATACAGCACTGGTGAAAGTTATTGAAATTCTCATGGCCTCAGTCAATGGACAGGTGATGTTTACACTGGTTTTGTTAGACCTCAGTACTGCATTTGATACAGATGATCACAAAATAGAGACTTGAATATGATACTGGAATTACATGAACGGCTCTAAAATGGTTTAAATCCTATTTATTTGATAGATCCCAGTTTGTAAATGTAAATGATGAATCTTCATACAACAAGGCTTGTCATGGAGTTCCTCAGGGTTCAGTGCTTGGACATATGCTTCCATTAGGTAAAGTTATTGAACAGCATGGAATAAATTTTCATTGTTATGCTGATGATACACAGTTATATTTGTCCATGAAACCATCCAGTCAGATTACACGCATGTCTTAAAGACACCTGGATCTGCCATTCTGTGTTCGTTTCTCCTTCCTGTCCTCTCAACCACCAGCCAGTCGAAGCAAATGGCCGCTCATCCCGGGCCTGGTTCTGCTGGAGGTTTCTTCCTGTTAAAGGGAGTTTTCCTTTCCACTGTTGCCTTTGCTTGCTCAGGAAGAAAGACTGATGAAGTGAAGATTCAACAGAATCTTCCGCCTTCCTCCTTAGATAGATAACTTTTACTAATTGTTTTAATTTATGTATGTGAATGTTTTGTACAGTGCCCTGAGACAACTTCTGTTGTGACTTGGCACTATATAAATAAACTATATTGAATTTGAGTTGTGTAGATATTATAGAACAAAAGTAATGAGAAAGATTTACTCTGAGAAAATAGTTTATTGAGTTTTCAGGAGAAAGTGCTTGACTACCTAATCACCAGAGAGTTCACATTAGTTATTATTGCTTCAAATTCAAATATTCATATCTTAAAGACAGAATAATAAGAAAACTTCTAAAACCCAGTGAAGTAGGTGCTGGACCAAAAACAACAAGAAAAAAAAAAAAAAAGCTCACAGAGCTCCTACTGCAGTTGGTGGCCCAAAAGGCCACACTTAAACTGCAGAGGGAGCTCTTTAGGTATGCTTATAATTTTTAACTTGGAAAAATATATTAATTTTAGACTTAATTTCAGTACTGAAAGTAGAACAAACAGAAATTGATTTCCCAAACAAAAAGATATAAGTGCACAATGCTAAATAAACTAAATTATATTCTCTTCAATGTATATAAGATAAAAGCACAAATTAAAATACTGTCATTCTGACAATAACTTTGAATATTACTCCAGTAAAATCTACCAGTTCTTCTCATCAATAGAAATTTTTAATTAAAAGTAGCTTAGCCATAGTCTAAATCAAACACCTTTATGAAAAAAGAAATTAAAGTTGTCTGAATCTAAGCAATTAAGTTATATGTTGTTGGCATACAGTTGAACTCAGGGCATCAACTCCACTCCTCATACGAGCATGACACCTTTCATCTTATTTTCCAGACAAACGTGTTCAGCAACACTTTGACTGGCTTCTCTGTTGCTGGTGTAAAACTGTGGCTTCCTCTCTTAAATCAGAGCTTTGACTCAACATCCTGGCAACAACAAGGCAAAAACAACATCAGCTAATGTCACAACAGGATTTGTTAAAGCACTAGTAGACCGCATTTTTTAAAAACAAAAATAGATTGTTCTAACAAGGTTAATCAGTCAGGTCCTCTGGACGGATGCTTCTTTCATGACGTCCCAGTGGCTTTCAAACACCAAAATACATTAAGGCAAAGACTGATCCATCCCAAAGATCCAGTCCCCTGGCACAAACAGAGCAATATTGTGCATGCTGCTCAGTGTCAGGAGGGCTGTGATCAGTCTTATATCGGGGAAACTAAACAACCACTGGCCAAAAGGAAGGCCCAGCACAGAAGATCAACATCATCAGACCAGGACTCTGAGGTCTACACTCATCTCCAGGCCAGCGGTCACTCTTTCAGGGATGAAGATGTTCACATCCTTGATAGAGAGGAACGATGATTTTAGAGAGGCGTAAAGGAGGCCATTTTCCTGTCCACTGCCCCATCCAGACTGATGTGCACGTGGATTATTGAGCTTCAGGATTATTTGTGGCTTTCCTGCCAGTTCTGTGAGCTTCATAGATCGATTACTTCTGACTTAGCATTGCAAAATTTTCCCCCCATTTTGGCAGAAAGCAGCAGCTGAAAGCACTGTTGGCTGCTGGGTATTGTAGTTGTTCTGCCTTGTGCTACAACATAGGCTTATTGAAAGAAAACTACAAAATGGCAGCCCCTGTCCGAAGTACAGAATGTTATCTTTTTTACTTTTTATCCTGTACCGTCCTCATCACGTGAGTAATATTAAAGTTGACAATCGTGTGTCTTGCACAATCTTGCGTTGAAAAACCTTGAAGTAGGGAGGGACTACTGTACACAAAAAGGATTTGAGCTGCTTCCTCTGCCGACATTCACTGAATGTAGCTGAAGCTTGAAATCTCCGCGGTGTTTTGTTGCTGTTTCAGCTCTGAGAGGAGGCCCGCTGCAGGACACATTCAGGCTCTGTCAGTTCCACTTCCACTGGGGGGAGACCAACGACTGGGGGTCCGAGCACACCGTGGACCGACGGCTGTTTCCTGCAGAGGTACTGAGTCAGCGCTCTGATGTGCACACGCTAACACGAACCCACAGAGAGTAGGAAGCTCCGGTCGTTTCTACAGGATGCAAAAAAAAATACAAGTGACATTTTCAGAAGATCCCACAAAAACAAAAGTTATTCATATTTTATTGACCCCACAGGAGCCTTCTCCCTGAAAACATCAGCTACAGGAGAACAGACGGACGCTTTTATGAGAAGATGTGAAGTTAAAGTTTGTAAAGTTGAGTCCAAAGCAAATGAATTAGTTTGAAGAGGAACAAAAGTCGAGCTGTTTAAACAACAAATATTGATTCAGTTCTCAGCCCGCCCTTCTATTCATGTCCCGTTGAATCGTTCTTCAGTGAACCTGCTGTCAGCGATACGTGCTGACCCATTTCCTTTGTCTCAAATCCCAACACGAGAGGTGTGCTTGAACGGAGAAACATCAATTTCCAGGGTTTCTGTTCCGCTCAGATGCTCTTACGTAACGAGGTGTTCCAGTGTGTGCGTGGTTCTCCTGGTTCTTGTGTGGGCTCACGTCACGGTTCTCAGCTGTTCTTATTTCAGAGCATCACAGTTCAACTGTGACTGATCAGAAAGGGGAGAAGAGTTCGGTTTTACTCTTAACGCCTGTGTTTGTCCTCAGCTCCACCTGGTCCACTGGAACGCTGAGCGGTACAGTCTGTTCGAGGAGGCGGTGATGGAGGACAACGGGCTGGCTGTGATCGGAGTTTTCCTGAAGGTGATCACTGTTCACACGTCCTCTCTCACAGAACCTTTTCTTACCCTCCTGCAGCCGGGAACACCACTTCCTGTCAGCTGAATTTAATCCAGATTGTCTGACCCTCATGTAGGTGGGCAAGAGACACGAGGGCCTGCAGAAGCTGGTCGATGCTCTGCCTGCCATCAGACACAAGGTCAGTTCCTCATTGTGTTCTGCTGGTAACCATCAAACACACCAACATACATCTAGAAAATCTCTTTCTTTGCTGGTTTAAAACCACTGTATGTCTGAGGATTTTCACTCGATGGAGAAAATCCTCCGTCGACTAAATTATATCAGAATAGATGCAGCTGAAAATCTGAAGACAAATATTCCTGCAGACCTCCTCACTTAGAGCTTTGTGCATAAACCCTCTGAGGTGGTCAGCATGGTCTTGGTTGTGACTTGTTTTTATTTACCAGTAGTTTTATGCATTATCTATGCTTTTTATTCCACTTTAATTATTTTTTTATTTTGTTACTTAGGGCCAGGGGTGGAATTAACAAACTACAAATACTCACGTTACTGTAATAAGTAGATTTCTTTGGGTACTTGTACTTTTATGAGAACAGTATTTCTTTCTAGTGTGTAATTTTACTCATACTTAAGTACAATTTAGACCATGTAATCTACTTCGCTACTTTTTAAAATCAGAAGTCGCCACTGAGTACAGCTGCAATTTAAATTAATATTCAAGCCGTTCATCTGCATCTTTATAGCCAATAAGGCTCTCAGATCGTGAACACACCAATTGCCTATGATGTAAGCAAAGGGCAGCTCCGTAGAGTAGAGAGTCCTTCAGAGTCTACTGTTCACAGCCAAATGAAGCCAGATAGACTCGGTTAACTTCAAAAACTTGCTCCTGCTGACACTGAACAAAAGGTTCAGAAAGTTAATTCATTCATTCAACCTTTATTTAGGCAGGTTAATCCCATTGAGCCTCGAGGACTCATTTACAAGAGAGAGTGAAGGGTGACAGAAATGTCAGAGTTCAAGACACTTACCTGTCTGTTCAGCGTATCTGGAAAAGTTCAAACTGTTCTATGCCGGTTCAAAAACATTTTCGTTGTTCTTTTAACAATCAAAGTTCCTGCTTTATCTGCATTTGTTTACAAAAGAAATGGCCTTGGTGTCATTTGTCTGTACTTTATTGTTCGTCTGAGAAATGTGCTTTGAATGTAGCTGTTATATTCAGTAAATTGAACTGAATGCCTTCTCTTGACAACACAATAAATCACCAGTTGGTTAAAATGTAATTAATACTCTGAGTAGATTTTGAGGAGTACTTTGTACTTTTACTTAAGTATTTTTTATAACACCAGTACTTTTACTTGTAATTGAGTACAATTTAAACAGTGTAACAGTACTTGTACTTGAGTATACATTTCCAGTACCTTTTCCACCTCTGCTCAGGGCCCATCTGGTGCTTTTTAAGTCCTGTCCTTGTGCAAAGTAACAACTAAAATCAATAAAATCATCTGTGGAGGAGCTCCAGCGCCACCATCTGGTCAGAAGGTGGAGCATCCTGTAGCTTTATCTTATTTTCTCCTCATAACAAACATCAGACAGATCAGCTCATTATGTGATTTTAACCAGGTTGTACATTTTTTGCTTTGCTGATGTAAACAGTTCTTACTCCATATTTGCTCCATGTTGTGCGTCCCCCCCCCCCGCAGGACAGCGTAGTCGAGTTTAACCGTTTCGACCCTGGCTGCTTGTTGCCCGCCAACACAGACGACTACTGGACGTACCACGGCTCTCTGACCACGCCCCCTCTGACAGAGTCCGTCACCTGGATCGTCATGAAGCAGCCCATCGAAGTCAGCCACGACCAGGTGCGTGGAGCGTTCCATCAAACGTTTCTTCTTGTTTTAGCTTAAAGAATGAAAATAAAACCATTTCACCAAGAGCAGGGAAGATGGAGGCGTTTAATAAGTCAACTATTGCATCATGTTCACGGGCTGTAGTAGTAGTTTTTAAAATATAATTGAAAGCATCTGTTATGGACTACTTGGAAACTACGAGCTCAGCAGACAGTCAGGAGCCACGGTTAACCAAACCAGCAGCAACTTTCCAACCACAGCTGAAGTTGTCCTCTGCTCCCTCGTGTGGTCCAACAGGCTTTAAGTTTTCTTCAAAGATCAACGCTGCTCTTTTCTTCAGCTGGTCTTTGAGCAGCAAATTTAAAGTAACAAACCAGTGGTTCTCAAACTTCAAAAACACTGGGCTCTCCAAGTGCAACATTAAGCACCACATGTATAAACTCGTACACGAATAAACGGATCAGATGTCTGACCTAAACCACTAAACTCACCGATCTACGACCTAAAACCCAAACCATCATTCAACAGTGACCCCTCACCAAACCCAGCGGGGTCAAGGCCACAGACTAAGTCCTGCTCATCCTCAACCGTGTCTTCTGTGGGTTGGGTGGGTCTAGTGATAATGACAAGGACCTGATGAACCCGCTGTTTAACACTGAGGATGTCCCAGAGTTTGAACAAACCTAAACACTTTGATCACTGATTCAACAATAATATTTGAACAAGCTTTATATTTTACTACTTGGACTAAACCAGGGGTCTGCAAGCTGCAGCTCTGGGGCCACATGTGGCTCTTTGGTCCCTCTGCAGCGGCTCTTTGACCAAAACTAAAATAAAACTGAATTTTATTTAAATTATTATCAACATAGAAAATTATTAGTTTCAGCAGGTTTCCTGTCATTTTCAAATATGTGAAGGATAGTACAAATACAAGGTGTAAAACGTGGATTACATCATGCTGGTAGTTTGTTAGCCACTTTAAGTCAACTTCCAATCAGCGTGATCTTTCTCTCAAAACCACCAGAATGTTTTGGAATATCTTGTAAGACAAGCTGCTGGGAAGGAATATGATTAATAACTTTGATAACACTAAGAATAAAACACAAAAATGAAAGTCAAAGTAAACAAAGGTATTTATTTTTCTTTAAAAATATAGTTGATAGCCAACAAACTGGCCTAATTTTAAACTCTTTATAAGTAGGAAACTTAATTCTTCAAAAGTTACGAGAACTCACATCGGCGTGCAGAGTTCAGTGTTATAATTTTTATAAAATTGATAAAAACTATATATTTTTTCTTTTGTTACATGAATCTGGTCTTTTATTTTGCATTAAAATGTAAAAATATCAATAAATGTTAATAATAGGCATTTTTCTTTTCATATCACCCCCACCAGTCAGAAAAACCATCTCCAACAAACAGGGTTATTCAACTGGCGGCCCGGAGCCGAATCAGACCCACATGTGAGCTCAGTTCGGCCCACCAGTGGGTTCATTTTTAAATAAAACTAGATTTTAAACCATAAAAATGTACTCGGTGACAATAGCTGCTGGATGTCTGGCCCCTGAGCTCATGGCTTTCAGTAACTGTGGCCCCCTTGAGTAATTTAGTTGAATAGTCCTGTTGTAGTGGTCCATGGGCCACCAGTTGACAGGTGGAACAGGTTTTGCAGCTCTGGACATCATAATTGATAAGCAAGGTGGCAAAAGTAGCTCTTTTTATTGCAAAGGTTGCAGACACCTGAACTAAACAAATGGACTCGGGTCTTTGTGTCCGCAAACCGCTTCAGGAGGAACCACTGGAATCAAGTGACCACACCTGGTTGGTGCTGTTCAGTCCGATTTTCTGCAGGAGACCTTAAAGTGTTCTTCACTTTAGAGCCAGGGGGTTTCAATCTGAAGCCTGACAGAACATTTTCATCTTTACGTCACAGCTCTGACTGTTCATTAGCGCTTTGAACAACTTGGAAACAGTTGACATTTCTAGTGAGTCCCACTAGGGGGAGCTGCAGGTAATGTCGAGGCTGAGCCCTGTTTGGTCCTGATGCGTGGCCCAGTTTGATCACCCAGAGAGCCGAGCGTTCAAATGACTGATCTCTGTCTCACTTCCTCCTCCTCCTCCTCCCAGCTGGCAGTCTTCCGGAGCCTCCTGTTCACCTCAGCCGAGGAGGAAGTACAGAAGAGCATGGTGAACAACTTCCGTGTGCAGCAGCCTCTGCAGGGTCGCGCCGTGCGCTCCTCCTTCTCTCCCTTCCTGCAGGTGGCGCCGTCAGCCGGAGGCAGCAAGCAGACCCCCTGAGGCCACTGGAGGCGCAGTAAAAACCACTACAGTACTTTATTAGACGGGATGAAGACTTTTACACAGAGGACTTTTAGATGAACGTTTTATTTCTTCTCTTCACCAATGAGAGGCGGGTGCTGCGGTGTAGAACGAAGTCTAACGATTAATTTTAGTAACGCGAGTTGTATTTAATTAGAAGGTTTTAGTGAGGTTCGGCTCCACATCTCAGCTGCTGCTCCTCCTCATGATGAGTTTATCCTGAGGAAAGCTCCGAGCTGCTCACACCCAGTCTCAAAAAAACAATCATTAAGTTTTTAAATCTTAGTCACTTTATAGATATCCTGTATAGTTTGATGTAGTTTTGATTGACAGCAGAGAGATGAACTGTTTTGATCTGTTACAAAGAGATGAACCGCGTACGTCTGATACTCAGAAACAAATGTTTGATCTTTTACAGAGTTTTGAAACTCCTTCCTGTGTTACTGATACGCACAAACATGTCGAGCTCCTGTAGCTCAGCTCATTTACCTCTGGAACAAGAAGGTCTGTATGCAGAAAATATTTCAACCTTTGTGCCTTAAATGTTGGGTTTGAGTCGGTGACGTCGGCGGTTCACCTTCAGAGCGACCGCCTCCAGCTCGCCGTGGTTTATTTGTCTCGTTAATTAAATGTAGTAAAGCTCCAGTCTTCTATCGGTGTAGTCTCTTCCGCTGAAGACGAAAGAAACGTGAGGAAGCTAATCAGGTTTCTGTGTGTGCAGAGTTCCTACACAGACCTGAAAAGCTCCGAGTTTGTTTTTTGTATTTTCCAGTTTTGGATGAGGACGTAATTCACCTTTTTAATTCTGTTGTGAATATTTCTAAAAGTTAATATAAAATTAATTCCTCTGGTTTGTCTCACTGAAACGTTCGTTCCTGTCTGACGGTCGTGTCTCGGTGGAGGTCTGACTGAACTCAGAGCGTTTGGGACCAGGCGAGCTGCGCGGCCACACTTTGATCAGACGCCTTTTTTTAAAGCGAGTTGTGAAACCAGTTTCCTTCATGAACGGGTCCTCGTGAGGCGTCACCTTAAAGACAGATGCATGTCGCCCGCCGCCCTTCATGTTGTGAGGTTGTTGCGATACTTGACTCTGAAACTTTGAACAACCTGCTCAATGCGTAACCCTCACAGTGTGAGCAGGAGATGATGCTCAGCTACTACCACACCAAGGTTGACCTCAGCGTCTCAAAAACCCACTGAGTTGTAGCCGTTTTTGTGGTGGCTAACATCGATTAGCTTTGGTGGCCATTTTGAATAAAGTTGGCTTCATGTGCGTCTGTCCAGTGGGTCATGAGATATTTTACTAACGGGCAGACAAAACCCTTCGACTGTAGGTAAAAATTTCTGAATGAGACTTGTAGATCGTTGAGTTCACGTCAGTAAAGTTTGTCCTTTTAATCAGCGGCTGCAGTTCAGCTGCGCTGGTTTTCGTCTTTTGGTGTCGTCCAACCCGAACGCCGTGGTTCTTCTGCGCCGGGTTAGTCACCGGTCCGTGGACGGTTCGGTTGAGTTGAAGCAGGGGTGAAAGGTCACGGCTGCCTCTGTACTTCCGGGTTCAGCTCGAGTGACGTCAAGTCGCTGCGAACAGCGGCCGGAGTGGACTCTGATGATGAGCTTCTGTTTCTCTTCTGTGGTCGCTGCAGTGAACGAGCAGACAGGAAGCCGCCTTCACGCTTAAACTCTTCGCCTCTTAGTTTTGCATTGTCACTTTTTAAGCTTTTTTTTTAACATTACTATCAAGTCGTTTTAATGCTGAAGTTGAATCGATGGTGGAAGAATTGTTTACATGAAACTAGATTCCAGTTTGTTGGAGAGATTGAACTCACGGACGAGTTTAAAATCCTCGTTTGCCTTTTCGTGTTTCTCTCGTTGTGTCTTTGGCTCATTGGGGTGTTTTAGCAGCTGAACGCTGTATGTATTTTAGCTGTTTGTTTGCGCAGCGTTCTGCCTACATTCCGCTGGGCCCCTCTCCTCTCCCAGCATGCCTTGCTCTGGCCTGGACGGTTTCTGTAAGGTCCAGCTGTGGTGGGGAGACGTGTGTATCACGGGTGTACAGACTGGATCTGATGGTCATGTCTGGCATGTTCAGCAATAAATCCTGAGATCAAAAACATTCACGTGTCTTTGTTTTTATTAAAACACTGAGCTTTACTGGGAATTATGGGATTAAAAGTCAACAAGCTGTTTATTTATTTATTTATTGCTAAAGTTTCCTGCTTTTCCTGTTTAACAGTCGTCGATACAAATCATTTTACAAGTGAAGTTGTTTTTACATGAAGACTTTAAATGGTTTCATTTATGTATGTATTCCACGTTTCATGATGATCCTCTGCAGCGGTGCCTCCTACACGTTAAATCTCAGCATTTGTGTTTCGGTTTAGTCAAATAATTTCTAGTCTCTAAAAACCCGCCGTCATCGTAAATGTTTTAACGATCTGAAGGTGGAGGACGTGCAGCGAGCGTCTGCAGCTTCAGCGTGAAGAAGGTTCACAAACAGTTGGAACGTTTCAACGTTCGCCTCAAGTTTGCAGTTTTCTAGTCAAGAATCAGAACATTTGACCCAAATAATAAAACACCAGGACCAGAGAGTTCAGACTCTGGTTCTGATCAGAGTCTTTGGACCTGGTCTTTACTGAACCTGAACCCGTGTTGTTCTTCCAGCGGACCCACCTGACCCGATGCCTCCTTAACCCTGAACAAGATCCTTTCCAAAATAAAAACTGCTTCCATCCACCTCGCTCGGACTCAGTCCTCCCATCAGAACCTCTAAGGCCCCGCCCCCTGACACTGAGGGGTGGTGGTGGCCCCCGCCTACCCCCCTCTGGGTGTGTTGTTGAAACTTTTCCATGCTGCTCGGTAGGATCTTCGTCTGCACCTGACTCCAAACCAATGAAAACCAAGTGAGGCAGACCTGTGTGTGTGTCTGCTGGAGCTGCAGAGATCTGGTTCTGCACAGACTCCACAGGTTCTGGGCTTCCCCTGATCGTACGGATGAGGACAGACTGGACAGAGCCGTGGCTGAAATGTTTGTGAAGTCATCCACTCCGGACTCGAAGCTTCTCCCTCTGACCTCAGATTTATTACTGAAGTGTTTTCAGACTGGTGAACCTCTGCCCATCTTTACTTCTGAGAGATTCAGCCCCCCCAGCTGTTTCTTATTCACAATCACCTACTGTGTACAACCTTTTGTTGCCATAATGACCTTTTTATGGTACAATCTTGGTTTCTTTATGTTTATTATGCTCCACCGTAATTTAAATACGTATGGATTTTTGACAATTTGGAATTATTGCAGTTAGTTTTTTGTAAACATTTTACCCAACAACCCGACTTTTCCAGAGCTGAGGTATTTTTCAGGTCTATAAATATGGAAAAACGTAAATGGAGATGGATATCAAAGGTCATGCTCAATAATCCAGAGGTACAAAATTCAACAAAGTTCATTCAGGTCATCTGGATGATTTCCTTTTTTTTTTTTTTTTTTAGATGTTTCGTCCTTCATCCAAAGGACTTCATCAGTCCGAGGAGCCACAACAAACTGAGTCCCACAATAATTATAAATGTTTCCACTTCAAATGTTTCATGTTTCAGCCACACCACATTTAAGAATAACAGCATTAGAGCCAGTTTTGTGTTTGCCATGGTCCGTTAGCTGTGGCGGCCATCTTGAATTGGGTTGGCTTTGAGTTTTAGATGTGCATCCAGTTTAATTAAAATCTGTCCAGTGGTTAATGAGATATTTTCCTGACAGACAAATACAGACGCGTCTTTTCATGCTTTTCTGCGAACAGACGAATTTCTCAGTATCCCCTCCGGTTCTGTTCGCAGAACTGGAGGTCAACAGGAACAAAGCCCGAGAGGCCCGTCTCCCTCTGAACTGGGAGCCAGCTGCTCTTCCTCCTCATCTTCCTCCCGCTCTGCTCCTCAGCCTCTCTGATGTTTGTTTGGAGCTGCAGACAAAAGAGGTCCGATCATTCAGGGGTCTCCTGTTTTGGTTTCAGCTCCGTCTGATCTGCTCTGCTGGGGATGAAACTTCTGATTATTTTTTTATTCATCCTCGGTACAAAGACTCAGCCTGAGAAACAAAACTTCTCCTGTGGAAAAATAGTTTTTCTTGTTGTTTAATCTCGTTCTCTGCAGCTATTTTGGTTAGAAGTTAAAAATTGTCTGTAAAGACAAAAACAGGAATTTGAGCCTGGCCACACCAACGCAGGACATCAGAGAATTAAATCATATAAATGACACTAAACAATTACACTTTTACAACTTTTTGTCTATTCTGTTCACTTCCTGTTGGCTAAGATTCAGACAAACTGGTTCGTTTTTGATGGCGGGACGTTTAGGCTAGGGTTTAAAATGAAACTTCTTCATGACGCTGATCAGTTTAAAAGGCTCCACTTTAACATTTAAACATGATATAATGAAGGTTTTTCTTTATGATCTGAACAGAAACAACAGATTGTGTTTCCACTGGGGGAAAAATCAGCCTCCGTGACTGAAAAGTGAAGCCAAAAATGCTTTGAGCTGCATTCTGTTGTGTAGCCAGCAGGGGGCGACGCAGAATGAAGGACCTCAGAAAACTGACCTTTTCAATGCGTATGCAGTAAATCAGTCGCCACATGCTCAAATACATTCATAACTACATCCAGTATTCAAGGATGACGTTCAGCGTTATTCTTTTGGTCCTTTACACCTGCCCATTATTGACTTTTACCTATAAACATAATTATAAATGAGCTTTAACTCAGTTTAATTCTGTTTATTTATATAGCACCAAGTCACAGCAGAAGTCATCTCAGGGCACTGAACAGAAATATCCATATATAGAAAAAGTAAGTTAACATTATTTATCTGAGGAGCAGATGTTTGGAGTTTAACTTCATCACAGACTCATCTTGAACAAGCATGATGGCAACAGTGGAAAGGAAAAACTCCCTCATGAGGAAGAAACCTTTAGCAGAACCAGGCTCAGGACAATCAGCCATATGCTTCAACCCGCTGAGTTTGAGAAGAACAGATACACAATGGCAAGTCAAGAATCACATTAAACATTATCAAATGAAAACTATTCATTTGTAACAATGTATTTTAAGAAATGAGGTCAATTTTTCCTCCAATAGTCTAACATAACTAGCATAACAAGCTAACCCTAACTATAGGATTTATCAAAAAGGAAAGTCTTAAGCCCAGTCTTAAAACTGGACAATGTGTCAGCTTTACAGAAACTGGAAGTTGGTTCCAGAGAGGAGCCTGATAACTGAAATAGCTTCCTCCCATTCTGTTTTTTGGAAACTCTAGGAACTGCAAGTAAGCCTGAAGTTTGAGAGCGAAGTGCTCTGTTAGGTTTTCCTAATAAGATCTTGAATATAAGGTGGAGCTAGGTTGTTGAGGGCTTTGTAGGTTAGAAGTAAGATTTTGAATTCAATTCTGAATTTGATAGGGAGCCAATGGAGAGAAGCTAAAACTGGCGAGATATGATCTCTTCTACTAACTCCAATTAAAACTCTGGCAGCAACATTTTGGATTAAGTGAAGACTTTTTAAAGAAATATTTGGACACCCAGATAACAAACCATTGCAAAGGTAGTCCTCAACTTACGTTCGAGTTCCGTTCCTACGGGCTGAACTTAACTCGAATTGAACTTAAGTCGGAACTCA